>JARHVA010003373.1:57500-267500 GCA_037957365.1 Torreya grandis | reverse complement strand
TGATGTATGCCATAACAAAAATTCCAAATAAGGTAATGAATTCTAAAGAAGACAATGCATTTAATTTACCTAATCATTGATTTCCCATGTATGTTTATAAAGGGCATGCAATACTTAGGTTCTATTGTTTATGAAAAATTAAATGGGATGGAGCCATCGATTACATTTACAATAACAAGACTCCACCATTAACATTAGTACAAAACTTACATTAGAATAGGATAACAATTAATCATAATAATCAATATAAGAGTAGTATTAATCAAAGACTAATGAAGGTGATTATGGGTCCCACAGATAGATAAGCATAGTGATTTTTAAACCCAAGTGAAACCTATTGATGAATTGATCTCACATTTGCTTTTACATGCATATATCTATATATATATATATATATATATATATATATATATATATATATATATATATATATATATATATATATATATATATATATATATATATATATATATATAATTAGAAAACTAAAGTCACTGATATCATTTACTTCTTCCTTTATATCATAAACTTACATGAAGTGGGATTTGTAATTGAAATTTTTTTAGTCAATTTTTGAAGAGGACATGTGTTCAAAAATCTATTTTGAATGATTAAATTTTATTTTTGGAATATAACTTTTTTTAAATGAATGTTAAATTTTCAAAAAAAATTGTAAAGAGAATAAGTGGCATAAGTGTGTAAGTCACATAAACACTTATGACACTCATTATAACTTTTATGACCAATATTTTGTGCAAATGTGGTTATCTAACCAAAGGATTTATAGGTTTTTGGGCATTCTAGATAGAACAATTTTTTTTTTATTTTATGTTTTGAATCTTTATCATATGATTTTCACATCAAAATATAATGACAATGATGTATAAAGGTACATTTTTGATACAACTTGACACTTAAATTGTAATTTTTTATAATGCCACATCTTTCTTGTCTTATCAGTGAATACATTATACTTTATACATCCCTTAGTATCCTTTTGATTGACTAAGTTTCAGTGTCACACTAGAGATTGGAGGATCCATTAGAGGTTTAAGGACAATTACCCTCTCCAGTTAGTTATTAACTCGGAGTATGGGTTCAATGCTTCAATAGAAAATTTTGGATTGTGTTCTTGCTTTTAGTTCCATTTTTGGATTTTTATGTAATATTTATGACATGGAGTGGATGTATTTAGTTTATTTTTTATCTCATTGCATGGCTTCTCAACTCTCTCCTGACAATATGAGTCAATAGAGGTTGTTAGCACTAGTAGTGTTGAGCAAAGGTCATCATCATTTATTGGGCATCATGAAGATGTGCCATACAGAGTATAGGTTTGTCACTTGGGTGGGTTCCTATATGGGACCTTATGTGGGTTGATGTAGTTTTACATTATATATAGTGTTCTATTATAGTACAACATGATGGTCACTAGGGATGATAAGAGTTTGATCATGTTCATCAACCATTTTTTGCCACAACTCATAGGGGTAAGCTTATTTTAGGAGTGCCATAGTTTTTGGTTAGTTATATAGGTACAATGCATCACTAGTAGTTATGACAAAGTTTATTTGATGAATTCAGAGTCATTTCTCCAATTCATTCATCTGTTATATCCTTTTGGATCTAGGGGAGTTTGTTGGATTATTTTAATGATCAAAAGTATCTTTAATTTTTTATTTTACTTTATAAGTAAATTAATTAACTTATATTGTTAAGGTTAGTTAGTTCATGGGAATTGGTTACATCCCATAAGCACTTTTAAAAGATTATAAATTTTTTACCTAGATTGTACATATTATCTTGAAATAATACAATATTAATTTTATGTTGAAAATAATATTCATGATGCAATTTTTGAATTTTTCTGATACCGAGTGCCATCACAAAGAGACTAAGATTTAATGAAGATGCCATTCTTAAAACCCTCACCTACCTAATTAAGATGATTCTTAATACTCTTTCATGGTTTGCATATGATTTAAACCCCAAAGTTACCCTTGATTTTAATTAGCATTGGGGTTATCAAATGGGAGTGAAGTCCCATGCCTAGTTAAGCCTTTTTATCACAAGGAAACAACTAAGAAATGCAATGGTGTAGAATAATATTTTAGGATTTATCGATAAATACTTATAGTAATCCATTTGAAACTAATGGAAAGGCCTTCAATTTTGATATCTAAGATATTGAGACCAAAACATTCCTTGAGTCGACATCATATGTTTCAAGAAACTCTATTGAAGCCCTTGTGACCCTCAAAGTAATATCACAAAAAATATCTTAGAAATTTCTCTAGATTGTTATAAGTGGAATTAGAAGGGGCCCAATAATAATAATATTAAACATGAGTAGCTTCCACAAAATTTTATAACAAATATAAAATTTTCAAACAAGAGATAAAGGCTTTGTGTTTTGAGAAGAATTTTTTCTCAAGCCTCTGAACCACATAAGAACATAGTTTAGATGGAGAAGACTACAAATCAAAAAGTATGCTAATAAACATAAAATACAAACATAGAAGCAACTCCCTTGATATACCTCCATCCAAGGAGATTTGGGACCCAGGGACTGGAAATAACATTGAGTCTTCCTCCATTAGATATATGATCCTAAACCCAAATAAAATGTGGAGACATTCTCTAGAGTTCCTAACTGACTCTTCTTCCTCTTAAAGACTTAGAATAAAGTCATCTATGAAATGGTCATTTAAAATCTATCTTTCAGACTGAGAGAGGAAAATTCCTTTCACCAAACCCCTTATAGTGTCATTATATAGGAGGTAGCTAAATATATCTACTAATATCACATATAAATAAGGGGATAAATGACATCCCTATCAAATTAAATGATGAATTTAAAATGGATAAGATTGGTTGTCATAATTTTAATACAAGCCTTAGAATCCTAAATGAGCATGTTAATAGTTTGAACGTTTTTGAGTCAAAAACCAAGGGCCTGTAGCATGGATAGAATGAAATTCAACTCAATACGATAATAAGCTTTCTCAAAATCAATCTTGACAATTAGATATTATTGATTAGAAACTTGATGCCATTATATACCTTTCGAAATGGTAATGACATTATCCATAATGAATGTATTCTAAATAAATCTAGTTTGTTCACTCTTGATAATTAATAGATGATTTTGTTTGACCCTGAGGGCTAAAGCCTTAACAATAATATTGTAGGAGAAATTGATGAAAGTAATAGGCCTCTAATTGGTGATAATTTTAGAATCACCATCCTTAAGAATAAATTTAATGTTACCTTAATCAACATGGGGTACCAAACAATTGGTTAAAATGACTTCTGAATATACTTGATGGAGATCGGGACCAATAGTATCCCAAAGGGTTTGGTATAAATCACATAGGAAACCATCAATTCTTCGAGATATGTCAACTGTCATTTTTCTAATAGCCTCATGGATACCACTGAGAGATAAGGACCTATTGAAGGCAATTCTTTATAAATTGGAAACTTTACATGGTACCACATGGAGGCATTGATATAAATCTACCTCTTATTTTGGAGAGGAAGTTTGTGCTAATAATACATCATGGTAATGATTAAAAAAATATTTCAAAATGTCAAGAAATTTGGTCAACTAATAGTTTATTTCCTTAACAACTTTAATTCTATCAGCATCTCTCCTAGAGAAAATAAATTTAAAAAAGTCCTTAATGACTTTATCTCATATTTTCAACTAGTACATACAAGCTCTCAGTTGATCTCTTTGGGCCTTGTGAGCCTATTTAACTTGGATCTTATGTCTCCAATGTGCCACTTGAGTTTGAAGGTGAACATTGAAAGATGACAAATCTAGTTCCTATGAAACCTAGATATATTCATAGTTTATAGCATTATAAAGATTCCATCTAAAAGAGGCATCTTATTTACCATAGATTTTTAAGAAAGGTGAAAGTGTGAGAAATAAAAATTGACCATCACTAGATATAAATAGTATCCCTCTCTGGTTAGGGAACTAGGTTCAAAATTCTAACTATTCTCCCTATTATTCTTTCTTGTTTAGGGTGATACATACTAATATAAAATTGAGTGGAAGTAGATTTACTTGAGGTATGGTCCACTAAATATTAAAGCAGATAGGGTGATAATTGGATAAAAAGTATCAATTATGATTGATATTAGCTTATCATGTACTTAGGAAAAATAAAAAAGATCTTTCTTAACTAGAAATGCTAGGTTAAGGTACTAAAACAATTTATCTTCTCCTTATCAAAAATTAGACAAGGTAAACTAGGGGTGGCTGAGTTTTTACTTTAGTGATGATTGGGATCGATCATCTTGAGTTTGTAATGCATATAAAACTAGGATTCATGCTCACCAATGCAACACTAAATTATAATGCATCCTTTTTTTATCCTCAACTAATTCTACCATGTTGAAATCACCATAGAGGATCCAATGTGCATCAAATAGTGAGTTGGATAACCACCTCCATAGAGTGACCTATTCCACAACATCATTAGAGGCATACTGGTTAACCATCCCAATGATGTGATTATTAAAGTAAAAATAGGTCCACACCACCCATTGGGTGGGGTTAAAACCCTAATAAATTATATTTTAAGAAATCTCTAGATTTAAGAAAGTGGTAACACATCTACACCCAACTTTATGTCTATTACATTGACATATTGACCAAGGCCAAATTATTCATGTTGTATTTTGTAGTAATAAGCCATAAATCTTAACTTCTTACAAGCATAGAATTTTCATACTACTAAAAAGATGATAATTTTTATTGCCCACATACTTGCGTAGAGGATCAATAAGGCCCAAAACATTCCAAGGGTAAAAAATCATTGGGAATTATTGAGGTGTTTATCATTCTCCTTTGTGAGATATTCAAGTTCATAAAACTCATTAAACATAAGTTTGTTGGGCATGTAATCATTAATTTTAAATGGTTATCTCTTATGAGCCATATATTCCTCCTCTTCAAGAGATGGAAAGTGATTGCGAGAGTGCCAAAACACTAATTTCTGGTCTAGGGTGACCAAACTTCATTTTTCCTATAGAATAATCACCATAGGAGAGGGTTGTGATAGAAACACTAAGGGTGGCCTCTCATCCAGATAATCCACTACATGTATAGTATAAACAAGTGGAAGAAAAACATTATTAGGAAAATCACTTTTGCTAGCAAAAGTTGATGCATGATTATTACCGACATGTCTATAAGAAGAAGCTTGTGTCTAACCACCACCTCTTGAAGAGTTATTTTTTTTGGTGACTATAGTCTAACCATAATTATGACCACTATGTGATTTTTCCTTAGAGACACCCTTATCCTAAGAATAAGGGGCTTCATACACTATTAGAGGACATTCTTGAATCATATTCATGATGTAATTTATGAATTTTTCCTTTGATACCTGGTGACATCATCCAGAGACTGGGAGTTAATGAAGAGGCCATTCATAAAACCCTCACCAACCTAATGAATATGAGTCTTAAGACTCTCCCATGATTTTTTTAAGATTTAAACCCTAAATTTACCCTTTATTTTAATTAATATTGGGGTTATTAGAAGGGAGTGAAGTTCCATTCCTAGCCAAGCTTTTCTATCGCAAGGAAACCATTGAACAATATAATGGTGTAGAAGAATATTTTAGGCTTCATCCATAATAATACTTATAGTAATCCATTTGAAACTAAGGGAAAGGACTTAAATTTTAATATCCATGAGACCAAGACCACAACATTCCTTCAGTTGACATCATATGTTTCAAGAAAATTTGTGGAAGCCCTTATGACCCTCAGATTTATCTCATATAAATTATATTCAAAAGTTTTTTATCTTGCTATAAGTGGCATTAGAAGGGGCCTAATAGGAATAATAGTGGACATGAGTAGCTACCATAATTTTAGATCAAATCTAAAATATTCAAATAAGTTATAAAGGCTTTTTGATCTAGGAACATTTTTATTTAAAACCCTCTGCACCACATAAGACCATAGTTCAGAGGGAGAAGAATGAAAAGCAAAAGGTATGCCAATAAACTTAAACTACACCCATACAAGAATCCACTGCCATTGATATCCCTCCATCTAAGGATGTTTGGGACCCAAGGACTAGCAGTAATATTGAGTCTTCCTCCATTAGATCGATGAGCCTGAACCCAAACAAAAAATATGGAGACATTCCCTAGAATTCCTAACTGACTCTTCTCATTATTGAAGATTAAGAATAGAGCCTTTTGTGAAATGGAAATTTAAAATCTATCTTTTAGACTAAGGGAGGGAAATGCATTTCACCAAAACCCTTATAGTGTAGTTATCTAGGAGATAGCTAAATCCATCTACTAATATCAAATATAACGAAGGGGATAAAGGTCATCCTTATCAGATTGAATGATTAATTTAAAAAGGATAATATTGGTTTTCATTTATTGTAATACAAACCCTAGCATCCTGAAAGAGCATGTTAAAAGTTTGAACATTATTTGGTTAAAAACCAAGGACCTATAGCATGGATAGAATGAAAGGCAACTCAATATGATCATAATCTTTCTCAAAATCAATCTTAACAATTAGAACCTTTTGATTAGAAAACTAATTCCATTATATACCTTAAATCTAGTCGTACTTATATAAAATTGAGTGGAAGTAGCTTTAGTTGAGGCATGGTCCACTAAATATTAAATAATATAGGGTGATGATCTGATAAAAAAGTATGAATGATGACCGATACTATCCTATCACGTACCTAGGTAAAATAGAAAAGATCCTTTTCAACAAGCAATGTTAGGTCAAACCTCTAAATAACTTTATCTATTCCTTGTCAAAAATTGGACAAGATAAACTAAGGGGTGGATGAGTTTTTCCTCTATTGATGATTAGGATTAAACACCTTGACTTTTTTATACATATAAAACTAGGATTCATGCTCACCAGTGCACCACTACATTAGAATGCATCCTTCTTTATCCTTAACTAATTCCACCATGTTAAAATCACCATAGAGGATCCAATGTGCATCAAGAAGTGAGTTGGCTAGCCGCCTCTATAGAGTGACCCATTATACAATATCATTAGAGGCATATAAGTTAACCATCCTAATTATGTGATTATTAAAGTGAAAAAGGGTCCACACCAGCCATTGGGTGGGGTCAATCCCTAAGAAATTATTTTTTGAGAAATATTTGGAGTTAAGAAAGTGATAAACCCACCACACCTAACTTCATGCCTATTACCTTGACATATGGACCTGGGCCAAATTATTCATGTTGAATTCTATAGTAAGAAGCTATAAATATTAATTCCTTACAAGGATAGAATTTTCATACTACTAAAAGTTTTATAGTTTTTATTGATCGCATACTTACATAGAGAATCAATAAGGCCCCAAACATTCCAAGGGTAAGTAATCATTGGGAACTATCAAGGTGATTATCATTCTCCTCTGTGAGATCTTCAAGTGCAAAAAAATCATTAAATATAAGTTTTTTGGGCATGTAATAATTCATTTTAAATGGTTATCTCTTATGATCCATATATTCCTCCTCCTCAAGAGATGAAAAGCGATTGCAAGAGTTCCAAAACATTGATTTATGATCTAGGGTGACCAAATTTAATTCTTCCTACAGAATAATCACCCTAGGAGAGGGTTGTGATAAAAATACTAAGGGTGGCCTCTCATCTAGATAATCCACTACTTTTAGAGTATGTACAATTGGAGGATAAGCCTTATTAGGAAAATTAAATTTTCTAGTAAAAGTTGATGCATGATTATTCCCAACAGGTCTATAAGAAAAATCATGTGCCTAGCCACCACCTTTAGAAGAGTTATTGGTTTTTGTTGTTGACCATAGTCCAACCATAACTATTACCATTATGTGATTTGGCCTTCGAGACACCCTTATCCTAAAAAGAAGGGGCATCATACACCATTAGAGGATATTCCCAAATTTTACTCTGATTGATTATTTTTTAGGTTGACTACCCTTTGAGAGCATTATAAATTAATGGTTCCACAAAGGTAAGTATTCCTAAATATATTTCTCTTTTCTAAGAGTAGATAGATATGAATTTGTACTTATCTTCCATGCATTAGGATTATGTATATATTAACATGAGTATATGTCTTTTATGCATGTTTAATTTTATTTGTTTCTAACCCAATATTTATGCCACAAACTTTCTTGAGCACTATATTATATTTACATTACTTCTTATTAGTATAGGTGAAATATCAAAACTCTAGAACCCCTTAGGGTTATTGTGTGATTATGTTAGACTGGAAGCTTTTGAACCCTCCTTAGCATGGTTTATTGCAGTAAGAGATCCCCTAATCAGGTCTAGCAGATCCCCATATTGGTCACGCTTCCACTTAACAAATATGTACCCAATCATGAGTATATGGTATGATCTATCTTCTATGAGATAAGATTGATTTATAGATATAATACATTTCTGATTGCATACATTCTAGTGAACCTGACATAAATCTAACCCATGCAAGATTTGTTTCACTTATTTTTCATTATTTTATAATTTTTATTATTATATATTTCCAATATTGGGTTGACTATATTGACAAATTTTTTACTTCTATGAATAGGTTTAACACATAGTCTCATCCATATTACTCTATTCTTTATGTGCAATATTTTTACCGAGTTCAAGGTACTAGGTCAAACTAGTTGACCTTGTACACTTTCAAACACTCAACTTGGCATACTAGTTCAAGCTAGTTGACCCTGTACATTTTCAAAGACCTAAAAATTGGCTTATACAAAGCTAAGTCAATGCATTTAACATAGTTAGCAAGATTTACAAGTAAAAAAACAAGTCTCTTAAATATAAATCTCACTTCTTTGCATCCTCCAACCCACCAAGGTTCCTTTTTATCCTTTTCTCTCTTTTTTTATAGTTTTATTTTTCACAATTTACAATCGTTAAAACTTTCCTTGTACACTCAACTAGGTCGACCCTATCAACATAGTTTTGTAGTCAGTGTTTTATTTGAATAACTAGGTTGACCCTGTCAACATAGTTCATTTTTAGACCTTTGGTTCTACATTACAAAGGTGACATTGTCGACACTATTCTATATTATTTGCATACATTGTCAATTGAATCAACATTGTACTTTGTTTTAAAGATGGAAATAACCTTTGTATGATATTAATTAGCTCACACTTCCCTTTCTTATTTCTTCCATGATTAAAATAGATCACATGGTCTAATTAGGTGGTTTTCAATTTACCATTTAGTTTCACTATTTTATATTTTATGTACACACTAAAAAATCACATAATCTTAACAAGTATTTTAACAATTGTATACCCAAGAAAAACCTACTTAGATATCATTACCAAGGGGAAAACTGAATTGGTTTTCTAGCCAAGTATAAACACATGGTATATTTTATCTAAGCACTTGACACCATTATCTATGAGGTGTGTCAAGTTATGGGGTAAGCCCCAATACCAAGATTGTACCATTACCAATGCATATCCCTTTTATCCTAAATATTCTAAAACCATCTTTAAATTGCTTTTTAGTTCTTTGCTTACAACCAACTTCCTATCATAATTAAAATTACATTTTAATAATCTAACAACATTCATGTTGACCACTTAGTTAGATTTTACATACAAATTTAATTGCTTATTCTTTGCTCAATTGTATGTTGTATTGTAAAAATTTACATTAGCCAATGTTGGTACAAGGTTTTATGATGTGTGTCTCAATTGGATCAATCTCATTAACCCAATTGATTATGTATTTCCCTTCAGTTCTTTCTTTTCCAAATACTTGAAAAAAATGTCTTATTTTAATACATAGTCATTTTTGTCAACATAGTCTATTATAGGTTGTCTAATTTTCCTTACTTATTATACTAGGTCAAACCAGTCAACCTTGTAGCACTTTTTCAACCTCTATTTACTATACTAAGTCAACCCAAACAAATTTATACAAATTTTATGTGCTAGGTTAACCCATTCAACTCTGTATTTCCCCTATCACCTCTTATTTTCTATTTTTTTGTATTTATTTTACCTTGTTTAGTCATTCTCATTCATCATTAACTTTCTATTTGAAGATAACACTAAGTTTATTTCAACAAATATGATGAGTCTTACCAACACTCATAGGGTCTCCCATACAAAAATTAGGGATCCTCTCTTGGATGAGAGTAATATTCATGTAGCCACTCACATGATGAACTATGGGACCCCTGTTAATTTGTCTTCATAGTGTAATCCTCTCTTCTCACTAGAAGATCAACCCAAACTAGAGTATACCCCTAAAATTATCTTCTTTATCTCTAAATTTCCTCAACATCAAGGAAATGATCCTTTTACCATTTACCATGTCATGATTAGTCATTAATCCAAAGACCCTCATTTACCTAATCCTACATTCTCAAATGTATTTAGGGGTACTAATTTCTTTGATTATTAACCTCTTCCCTTTAGTATGACCCCTTCTCATATCATGACCTCTTCTTATTTAACTTCTTCTACCTCCATGCCTAGTATATCTAGTAACATGGTAGGTTCTACATCTAGTGGACCTCTCCTAAGATCTATTATTTTCAATCCTTCCACTTGTGCATCATTCTCTACCCAAGTTAATCATGCTTGTAGTGCTTCCTCTTCTCATCCATTCACTAGTTCATCTTTTTCTACACAAGAATATTTTTCCACTAGTACCTCACATTCAAATAGTTCCTCCTAAGATCCTATCAACACCAATAGTTATACCCAAGCCACTAATATAAACTTTAATATTTAAAATAATGCTAACAATGAAAATAAAACCCACTAACTCTTGTAAAAAACACCTATCAAATGAATAATTTTAAGTTTATGATATAAATCAAATGATGAGAATGCAAAATAGCCTTCTTATCTTCACACCATCCTCAACCAACATCTTGGGGAATGAATAATCAAAATGTTCTCCCTCCTTCTCTTCAATATTCCTAAGGTAATCTCATCCTTCAGCCTCCTTTGGTCAACAAAACCATTAAGCATCTTCAAAATGAAACTCTTACCACTAAAATTTCTAATATTTATATAGGAGGTATCACCCCTACCATTTCTTACAATGGATTAAGTGATCCTACTCTTCATCTCAAAACATTTGGAAATATCTATAAGTATTGGGTCAAATTGAATACCTTTGCCTCTACCAAGATCTTAGCCAAAAATCTCATGGGTGATGCCTCAAATTGGTATAACTAACTTAAAACTCATTCTTTTACAAGCTTGGAAGATTTAGTGAATACTTTAGTTCAAGAATTCCAAACTAGTGATCTTCCTAAAAATATTTTGGCACACTTGATAAATTGTACAAAACTTGAAAATAAAATTACCCAAGATTTTGTTAAAATGTGAAAAACATTTTCCAAAAAATGTGAAAATAACATGGCCAATGATAACCTTTTCCATCTCTTTGCCACTGGTATTTTTCCCAAATTAGAATATCAGATATGTACTCTGTACTTTGGAAGAGGTTATTGAACAAGATAAATTTCAAGATTTCCTTATGTATCAATTCAATTCACCACAAAATTTTATGAGTCTTCACACCTTACTTAAGAAAAATAATCATCATGATACCAATAATGGTGTCATAGACTCTCATGACACCATTCACACTATTCAAGTTGTTGTTCTTAATCACTCTTCAAAAGTATCTCCCCCTTCTTAAAAATATACCAATCCTCATTAATCTTCACCTAATACTATAAACATTCACAAACCCTTATCCTTAGCTAAATTAATTAAACTTCTACCTATGCCTCTACCACAAGAAATTGATCCCACTCATCTTATGAAATCCAAGAATGATCTAAACAAGTTTTGTTGGTTTCATGATAGTTGGGGCCATTTTCATGAGACATGTAGGCAACTTCATAATTTAGCT
This sequence comes from Torreya grandis, assembly GCA_037957365.1. Classification (NCBI taxonomy): domain Eukaryota; kingdom Viridiplantae; phylum Streptophyta; class Pinopsida; order Cupressales; family Taxaceae; genus Torreya; species Torreya grandis. Next base: position 255,587 of record JARHVA010003373.1, on the reverse strand, counting down.
ATGTATTCTATTATTAGATCTAATTTTTATCACAATTATATCATTTGTAAGCATCAACAAGCCTATCACATCTATTTTAAGGCTCATGAAACACATAAAATCTTAGTCATTGAATCAAGTCAATACTCATTTGCCTATCTATAAAGACCCTCCTCCTAATCAATAACCTAATCAAGACAACCAAGACAATCCCACTGCTTCTACCAATAATTTAGAAAGTCTTGTTGAACCAACTCCTGAAGATAATGTGGTTAACATGACTAATATGTGAAGGGTGGTTACTTTCATTGATCCTCAACCTATCTACACCACTCTATTAACTCATACATTTCAAGTGATCTAGGATTTTTCTCTAATTCACTTAAATGAGTTTGGGTAAGATGACATTATAACCTTTGATAAACCAATTCATAATCCTCACTTGGATAACACTTCCCATTTTATTTCTACCATTCCTCCATTTTATATACCTAACACCAATAATAATCAATCTTCTATCAATACTTCTTCTATAAATTCTCAACATCAACCTGAACTAACTATTTCAACTTCTCAACATAAATTACAACCTTTTACTAACCCTTTTCCTTCTTATAAACACAAATTCTAATGCACTTCAGCTACTCCTTTTGAGGACCTCATTATTCACTATTAACCTATTTATAACAAACGTCATATGGGTTCTAATGAGTAGGACCCCATTATATAACTCACTAATCTCCCATCCCAAATTCCATTCCTTGATCTTATGAGGGCCTTTCCACATCATTGAAACCATCTCATGTAAATCTTGTTTGAAATGAACATCCCTCATCCTCCCCTAGTAGGATGTGAAACAACCTTATCTAGATTTGAAGATAGCATATTATAATAATGTGAAGAGATGTCCATACATGTTGATGAAACAATGGACACCTCTCTTTCCTTAAAACTTCCCATTGCTTCTATTATTCTTGATGAGATTTTTATTCATGTGAATTATCCTCCTTTATTCATTAGTGTCCAAATCAGAAATATCCAAGTCAACCATGCCTTGATTGATGAGGGTTATGACACCTGTGTTTCCTTTCTTGATTTTATCAAAACACTTGGATATTCTAAATGTAATCTCAAGTCCACACATAACACATGCAAAAAATATGATATAAGGCAATTTCCTCCTTTAGGTTGTGTTTGGATTCCCATTACTATTGTTCTTATCACCATTCATGTGAATGTGATGATATTTAACTTTTCGCATCTTCCTTGGTAGGTTATGGACTCATCGTATAAGAGCAGTTACTTTTTCCTCCTACCAATGCATTAAATTCCCTCACAATAGATCCATATATAGGATTTAGGGTCACACTAACCCTTGTAATTTTGAACAATTCCAATACCATGGTGTATTTAAAATTCCTACTCTTGAACCTTATGAGTCTCAATGCTTCAATTTTATTTTAAATTCAAATTGAGGTTATAATGGTCATCCTAAACTCATTGGTAATATTCCTCCTAACCTCTTAGACTAATATGATTATGAGACTAATGATATCAACCTAAAGATTAAAACTTCTGATCTCTCACTTCATCTCATCTCTCAGCTTCCTACTTCTTTACAACCTCATTCTCGTAAACCACCTTGTGATGATATCCTCATTGTATTATCCAAGACTTAGTATTCCATTCATCACACTTTATCAGATGATAAGGTCATCCATAATTACATAATTAATCTTCACACACCTGACTATGATGATGGTTATTTCTTAGATGATCCATTCTTAGGTGGTCTTGTTTAAGCCTATGATGTTGAGATTATCCATTATCATTCTTCTTTGCTTCAATATTTTTGCGTATCTTCATGTATTTCATAATTTATAGTTCATAATTTTAGTATTTTTCCTCTTTATCTTAGGGTATAAATGGTGTTGACACCTTCAATTATTAAGGAGCCTCATAGGAGTATTCTCATTGATCATGATATGATTGGGGCTTACTACTTTTCTAGGTGATTTTAACCCTACAAACTATTAATCTTTAAGATGCATGAAACCCTTATTCATCCTTATATATATTATTACCCTCCATAAATAGAACCCACTATAGTTTATCCCATTCTTACATTCACTTTAACTGAGTCTATCCCTTCTTCTAATCCCATTGTTCTTCTTATTGAACCTAGTCTCATTCCTTCCCCACTATCACCTTATCTTAGTTATGGTTTGATTCCTTTACCTCAGATGGATCCATTTCCCACTAAATAAGCTAATGATCAATCCAAACCTCCTTCCATTCTTGTTACATTTCCTTCTGTGAGTACTTATACTAAGACTACTCATAGGCATAATTGTTGCTTCTACAGAATGGATAATCACTTTCCATGCATTATCACAAGACACAATAATATATTTATACTTTGTACCATTATTCCCCTTAGTACTTAGATAAGGATATACCTTCCCTAAATGTACTACCTAAATATATTCCTAGTTATAGAGAGGTGTATTATCTCTAGCACTAATGTGGCAGCCATCATACCAATTATTACCACATCCTTCAATAATATCTCAAATATCACATTATATCTATTCCCAGACCTTCTACCATTCCTTCCATAGGTTATTCTCACAAGAAGGATCCTCCATATTATCACATGGTTCTACCTCCTATGGTTCTATATCCTATTCCTCCACCTTTGAATCCTTCAAACATGAACCTTCCCTTACTTGTGGATCCTTCTCCACCTGTGAGTCCCTCATTGGTGGATCCTTCCCCACTAGTCATCCCTTATTATCTAATAGAGTATGATCACATATATTATCTTGAACATCTCTTGATTGATATCCATGATCATCATGATCCATTAAGCATTCCTAATTTTTATATTGAGGAGATTAGTGAGAAGTATTATCTTAGTTTTTTATTGAAGATTGATGAGACATTAGCAATAGTTCACATCTAGCTTCATAGAGATATCTGATGTTATGGATAATGTGTGTGGGTAAATCTATTAGTATTTATGATCACATTCATGGTGATTTTACTTTTTAATTTGGATTTGATGTGTGTTCCAATCTTATCTTTATCTATTTATTATATCATTTGACATTGTGTCAAATTCTTATTTATCTTACATGGTGACTTCAATTTTGCACTCTCTATTGCTTATACTATAATTTATGTTTGCTTATGGATGTCTTATATATCATTAATTTCTCTTTATTTATTGATTTTTTTAAATTCCCTTATATTCTATTTATGATTATTTTCTTTCTTATCTGTATTTTTCATGGTTAATTATCATTATGACTTGGTTATACAAACCTAGTCACTTTAGTAATTTTTCCTATTAACATGTGATAAATTACCACATAATTAATTTCATTATACATTCCTTTTACCAATCCACTATTAATCTCCTCTTTCCCTTTATTTCCCTTCCCACAAACTAAACATATACATGGTTGAGACTTGAGATAACATGCTAGTTCATTATTAAGCCTAAGTGTCCTAGTCAGTCTTATATTTGGTTACTTAGTTTTATTTAGCCTAAGCCTACAACTCATTCTTGTGTATCACTCTATCTCTCATGATTCATCATTCCAAGTCTGTATGGAGGATGAATCTTAAGAATACTTAAAAACATTCAAAATCCAAATCATTTAACAAAAGGGAATGATACAAAAGGCAAAACAAATCAAAATTCTTAAATGTCAAATCAAACTCAAAGATGTGATTCAAAGAAAATATCATTCTTCTAGGTGAATATAAAACTCTAAATTTGGCCTCATGATAGAGCTGAGGTCCATTGTGGTGTGGTAAGCTAGTAGATTAGAAAAGTGGAATAAAAAATCTTTTGGTGCTACCTACTTTCTCATGCAAGTACCCAATATTTGTAGTAGATCAATGGATATGTAAGGGGTCTTAAATAATGTGGAACACATCATGGGAAGGTAGGTCCATTTTAATTTTCTTGTACCAATACACCTTTATTAGTTGATCTTAGTAGCATGTTTATTTATCTACACAGCTTGGTGTCTATAGTGAACAGGGTTTCCTTTGTACATTGATCCTCACTAATCACTTAGTATTTTTTCATGTCCTTATTGTGCCTTCTATCTCCTAATGTGTTCTCATAGTATGCCTAAGTTATGCTATTTACATTGACTTTTTCACTCCTTATATTACTCATATATCCTCTTGAGAAATAATGTTTTGTTCATTGATCACTCCCCTAGGGATTCCATTTATGATTTGCATTGTAAGACCATGGATAGGACTTGGTCATCCTCATAAATTACCATAATTTTCACCTTATTATTACCCAAATACCTTATTACCATATTCTCACATTTATTCTACCTCATTGGTGTACACTTTTTGAGTTATAGTGTAATACCATGGGTAGGACCTGACCCACCTCACAAAATTTTCCAATAATCCAAGTTACAATCAAAATTACATGTGTCCAATATGAGATAAGATGTGATCGATTATGAATTTACAAGTCATTGACATGCTTCCCATCTTGATATAGTATGTTTTATGCTTACTTCATTTCTTTTCAACTTTTATTTTCTTATTTTCTAATTGCATGTAAGAATCAGACCATTTTCTTGAAATTTGCATACTTCCCAGCTTGGATTAGTGTGATTAATTTAACACCAAATTTTTCAAATTTTGTTTTTCTATTATACTTCCCAACATGATTAAGTATGAGAAAATGACTAAATTGATTTGTTTTTATACCATTTATCCTTTTATGTGCTTTCCATTTTATTTCAGTATTGTCATACTTACCAATGTAATTTACTGTGATCTTACTTGATTTAAATTTGGTTTCAAGTCATTTCCTTGGTTTAAAAACAAATTTTTTACCATTATGCTTTACCATCCTTTTCTTTTCTATACTTAGTCATTTTCTTGTTATTACACATTTCCCAATGTGAAATAGTGTGTAGTACATTTTTGATATATCATATTTTACCAAGTCTTTTTGCCTATTTATTTTTAACCATACATGTGTCCTACATAATTATAGAAAATAAAACATAACTCATATATTTCTTGTCGCATATACAACAACATATAAATATATGTACTATAGAGAAATATATCCAAAAATCAACAACCACAACCATAGTGATCACATATCCAATAAACATCCAAATCCTAAATTGAAACATCTATATATATCATGATTTTTAATACGACAATACAACCATATACAATGTTCCAATTCTATAGATGGCCCCATCATGCCTATCTCATGTCATAGACATATTGCCTGTAGATGTCTAAGTATGATGTATACACTTGTTGTCAGTAATATAATCAATCCCACTAATTTCTACCCTTTTAATAACACTCTATACATGTCATGCATGAGTTGTACCAAGATGATAAATCCCAAGTTGTATAATACCCTCTACTTTAAAATTGTCTGACTCAAGGCTATCACAAATAATGGTGCCTTTCCATTTAAATTGTGACACAAAATTCATGCTATCAAAAGTCCTATCACATATTTATAGATATCCATAATCTATGATATATATACATCAAACATGGTCACCATCAATCCATGGTATATCCTTTCTGATCTTATAGTCCATATGGTTAAGGCTTTCATATCCTCATCACTATCAGGTTCTCCTATGACTATGGGTGTCCCTAGTATGGGTAGTCCTAGGATAACATGAACATATTCTAAGGTGATACCTAGCTCTATGGTATCCCTATCCACCTCTCACCTAAAGGTGTTAGTCATTCATTCACAACATCCCAAGAACATGACTAATAAATTTGAACTAAGTGGTATCCTACACATGTCTACTATGCCTCCTAGGCCTAAAGTAATCAATCTAGCTCTATACTATATAGACAAGTGCTCCAATAAGTCTAGGAGACATGATGTATCCACCAAGTGTTATAATATCTAACATTGATGAAACCAAAAAACAACAAAAGATGTATTATATCCTCCATGTCATGTATAATATAAATACATTCATTTCAAATTCTAAACTAGAAACAAGCATAATCTCTTTAAATTATTCATTTTTAACCAATTAGAGATATTTATAGCCTACTCAACCCTTTTATCCCTCATTCACTCATTCTGGGCCATTCTAGCACTCTTTCATCCTTTTTCACACATTTTTGTACTATTCTAGTTCCTTGGTCAAACACTAGTTTGATCAAAATTTCCCTATTTTGACTCGATTGACTTCAAAATCTAAGTCAACACCTCTACTATTCCCATATTAATACTAAGTTATCATAGTGATTTTTTTTTCTAAGTCAAAAAATAATGTAATAGGTCATCAATCTTGATAATAAAATACATTAGTAAATACCTACTAGGTCGTCATTATGGATTTTTCCACTTTTTATCCTACTAGGTCGACTGGGTTGACCTAGTTGTTTTTCCTTGCTGACCCCTTACATTTTCCAAAATAATTTCCTTCCGACATTTACTAACCCAAACCTTTCAAAACCATTTCCATAAATTGTTTATCCTACCCTTAAAATCTGATTTGAGTTCATTCCAATGTCGATAAATGCATTAAAATACAAATTTCTAAAATATACTTAAAATCACTAGAATATTCAAAAACAAGTTTTAGATTCTCTGTTGCTTACCTGTGTTACACCTACTACCACCTCTGGGGTTCATTCTCATCTAGCCTATCATCTCCTCACCATCTTATCTTGATTGGTCTTTCAGATCTCTTTTTTATCTCCTTCACAAGTCAAAATAACAAATGACTTCCCTTTGATCTTATTTAAACTTACTTTTAAAAAATATTTTTCTTTCAAATATTTTTCGTTATATTCCTTATTTTGCCTATATATTTGTTTCTAATAATCCATTTTTTGGACCATAAAATTTTCTATAATCATGATGACGTAGAGATTATTTTCCACTACTATATGATTATCTTCCAAAACTTTTGATTTTTGGCTATTTTTTTGCACTAACTTCTATAGGTTTGACTAATGTTCTTCACATTAGATGCCTTCACTTCTCTTTCAATCTACTTATTTATCTTCAAAACAAGGCTATGTAAAGGTATATGTTTTTCACTTCTATCCTTTTATTTATATTATTTGTTTCTTACTGAACTTTACTTAGTATCAATGTTATGTGTTATCATGTTCTATTCCTAAAGCACCATCCTATGTTGCACTCACACGACACATGATGAGATTAAAGTGGGGCATATGTATACTAATAATATTTTAAATTTTTTATCAATTATGAACACTTAGTATTTTTTAATAACCCATCGATTCTCGATCTCTCTGAGTTCATGCCTTAAGGGGTACATGGGGAAAGGGGTGGGTAGACCATTAGTGCTTCACAAGATTATTATCCATTTTACCACTTATTATCTACACACTTATCTCTTAAAAAACTATTCATAAGATTATTATTCTTTTTTATACCCATTCTAATAATTTTCTACATCTTATCCTCCTATTCCTCACCTTAATCCCTTTTTTATGAGTCAGTTGTACTAGATCGATCAAGTTGACCCTGTATATTTTCATGCTATTTTCACTTAAGATTTAGTTTGGCCTTTGGCTAACCTAGCTCATTCCCTAGTGAATTATTTTCAAAATATTTACTAGGTCGAATAGGTTGACTAGGTTGACCCTATATAGTTTTAGGTTATTTTTACTTAGTAATTAGTATGGCCTTTAGCTGACCCAGCTCATGACCTAGTGAATTATTATCTAAAATTCTACTATGTCGATTAGGTTGACCCTATCAATCAAGATTTTTGGAAGGTTTTAGGGTCAAATACTCCTATATATACAGGTTCATTTCGATTATTTATCATGAAGATAAAAATAAGAAGTAATAGCAAACAAACATTTGCTTATTGACCATTCTACTTGAGAATCAAATCTTAGGGTTCCATACTTTATTTGGAGATATGGATATTGTCTTGTGGAGAATTATTTTGGATGCATTTATAGGTTTTGTATCCTATATTTTATTTATCTTTATCATCATTACATATCAAATTAACTTTTGGAAAAGAACCTTATCCAATGGAGAGATTGAGGCTCAACGTGTTCAACTTCAAAGGTAAGTATTTATAACTTTGTTTCTCCTTTGTAAGAGTAGATAGATATGTATTTGTACTTATCCTCCATAAATTAGGATTTTGTATGCATTAATGTGATTATATGTCTTCTATGGATTTTTAACTTTATTTTTTTTAACCCCTACTTTGTACTACATCTTTGGTGAGCACTAGATTATATTTACTTTACTTATTATTAGTATAGGTGAAATATCAAAACCCAAGACCCACTTTTGGTTATTACATGATTACATTAGACTGGAGGATTTAGAACCCTATTTATCATGGTGTATTATAGTAAGAGATCCCCTAATTGGGTCTAGAAGATCCCCATATTGGTCATTCTACTGCTTAACAAATGTGTCCCCAATCGGAAGTGTATGCTATGATCTATCTTCTTTGAGTTAGGATTGATATATAGACATGATGAATTTTTTATTACATACAAGTTACATCCTGGATAAGTGCACTTTCAATAAATATAATACAACATAATCATCAAGCTATAATTTAGGAAAGTTATGGATGAAATATTTGAACACAGTGACCATAACCTTAGAAAAATACCAGGATCTTTATTGAGACCAAAATGCATTAATTGGTTTACAAATGAGCGCCATTATATTGCATGTTTATCTCTATCTTGATTGTCATATACCATTTTTATTTGGTGATATCAATTAAAACCATATATAAATGATAATATTATTTACCCTATGATGAAATATTAAATTTTATATGTAAAGGAAATTCGAAATGGGTCATGTTGACCAAATTTTGATCTCATGTCAAAATTGGTTACCCCCTCTAGGTTGAAACTTCATAGGATTATTTCAAATATTTTTTGAATTTTTTCATGCTCTAGTCATAGTCTTGTCAAGGTCCTAAATAGTTATGTATGGTCATATTTTTCATTGTTTGGCATTCTCCAAGGTTTGGTCTTATGTTCATTTATCTAGTCCTATGGGTCAATTATAAGGTATTAATGTTATCAAACATGGTAAGAGGTTTGGTATGGTTTAAGGTCATTATAAAAGGTTATATATGTGTCTTTCATATCATAATATCATGTACTAACCTTTTATTTAGATATTATATGCAAAAATCACATTTTGGTAACCTTTTAGCCCATGTGGAGGAGTTATACGTACCATTTCAAGAAGAATTTTTCCAAGAAGATTGTGAATGTACCTGATGTTATAAATGGGTAAAAGAATGTTAAAGGATAGTTAGAGACTAATAAAATCTATAGTTCAAAGCCTAAAGGATACTTTACAATTATTTTTGGTAACTTGTATGGCCTTACAAGATCAATTTTTAGTTAGAAATTATTTTTAAGTGTCTATTGGACTACCTTACATCATTTTAAAAATTTGGACCAATTTTTAGGTCAAACTGACACTTCATACACTCTTTCCCTTCCATTTCTACCTTTACAAGCTTGGGAAGATATATATATATTGAATGGTATAATTGAGAGAGAGAGAGGTAAATTGGATCTTAAACATTGGATTGTTAGGGGTACTAATAATATTTAAAATAGTGGAATTGGTTTGCATATTGGTGGTCTCTTCTCTATGAACAATTTCTAAGAGTGAAAGTAGGTCATTATGTCTTATCCATCTAAGAGGGGTATGTTCTTGCATCTATTTTTCCACTTCAAAATTTTATGGATAATAATGGTTATGAGGGATGTTTGTATAGGTCAATAATCTTATTTTTATGGTGGTTTCATCATCTAACTCATCCTCATGATGTGACTTCACTTGGAGGAAGAATGTCTTGATATACAAAGAGTTTCACTCACTCCCATTTTAAATCATGTTTGCCTAAGATGTTTTCCACTTTCATAAGTTTCTAATGCTTCGTAACTCATGTAAGATCCCTTATTTTCATGTAGTTCATGTGTTTTTGTCTTATATGTGTCGCTTATCCATATTCTTTAAGTTTGATGCTCTTTGGGGACATTGTTTATGTTATAATATCTACTACATGTTTGATTGATATTTTGGATCAAGTATCAATGTCATATCATATATAAGTTAGTAATATTCAATTATGTCATCAAAAGAGCATAAATATTATGAGAAACCATGACCCTTAGCTCATAGACATTTCACTTAATCTAATTATATACATTCCATACAAACCAATTAAGCAAGTTGAAAATTGACATGATACTCAATCATAATATTTTTATACAATTAGAGGAGTGATAAGGATGTGTGAATTAGTTTTATGGGTTTTAAAATTCAAGAGCTCTAGAGGTGACTTTGTGTATCCCTCAATAATCAAGTAGAGACCCATATGCCCTAAGCTTGTAGGTCCTCATTTTGGACTAAATTCAACCTTAGACCAATAATATAAAATATAAAACATTAATACTTTACTTCAATGAAGAGGAAGACAATTATCCAGCACATAAAGGAACACCTAGTCACATAGACAAACAAGAGAAGGGTTAAACTAAGTTGGTAAGTCCTAAAAGGCACCTACATGACTGTGTACATAATCAACAAATGAGAAGTGATTCAAAGATGTCATAAAGGATATTTTAAACCATACATATAAAATAGAATAATATATTTTTATTTTAACCCTTAAATAATCAAATAATAGTGATAATATCAACATTCAAGACATGTTGAACAAACAATCTTCGAGCTCTCTCCTATAGGCCACCTACAAGCCTATTTAAAGGATAACCCTAGTTTCAAACCTAAGGAAAGAGATATAAGTGTTTGAAACTATTTGAGACCAATTAAGACTTAAAACAAGTATAATTCCATTTAGGATATCATTGATATGGAAATAAGACCTTGAGACCTAAGACACAATTAGTACCCTCCTTAAATTGGCACATATGGCCATGTGAAAGGCAACCTTAAACCTGGTAGTTGTAAATTCATAAGTGACTTCAGATAATACATTATGAATGGGTAATATATTATTAACAACATAAAATTAATTTGGAATGTGACAAAGTCTGAAGGTGAAATCCTAAAAGGATATAAAGACAGTCAACCATCCTAAATAGGCACTAATACGTTGTAAGTGAATATTTGATTGTCTTAAGCCTGAGTAAGACATAAAATGGAAAATAAAAGGATATAGGGTTTATATAAGTAATAAAATAAGGTGGTATATTTATATGAAACTAGAATAAATATGAATAGGATTGATAAAAACTAATTTCAAGTCTCCATATAAGTCTGCTTGCTCTTATGAGAGATTTTTCTTGGATTAAATAAGAGTAAAAGGATAATGAATAATTTTGTAATAAGTCATTTATAATGATGCATAGTGTCATTAAAATCTATTTTAAACCCTCAAACCTGATAATAAAGGTGAAAATGTCAAAACTCAGTCTAGACCTAATGAAACATAACACACACACAGGTAGATCCATCCAGTCATGAGAGAGATGGAGTTTTGAGGCCTTCATAAGCATGATTAAACTTTGTTAAAGGATAAAGTGGATGGTTATGAGTTTAATAAAACATACATGGTCACATAAAATCCATATAGGAAGTAGATATACCCACTATTTTGTCTTAGACCTTGCTTAATTCATTTGTAAGGGGCAATCTTGAGACGAAAGTGTTTGTTTGAGCCCAAAGCATAAGATAAGCATATGAAACCCCATGGAGTGAACTTTAGGAAATAAATAGGCATATAATGGGTCTCAATATGCTATCATTTTTCATAATAAAAATAATTTTCAATCCAAATGCCCTTGAGAGCTAGCAAGGAAGTAACATGCCTTAAACCCCAAGTCCCCTAATAAGTACACCAAATGCATGTATTGGAGTAATGATCTTTAATAAGGCATGTATAATAATTTTTAAGGTTTTTTTAGAGGTTTATGAACCTCTCCAAACAATTATATTGTGTTTTGAGGCCCAAAACTCAAATTTGACCTTTCTCGAGTTCAAGAAAGGTAAGTCTTCACTTGAGGAGTAACTTCACATACTCACACCATATATCACACTTTGCATGGGAGGATGAACCATTTTTAATAGGTGGGATGATTATTAAATAAGGTTATCTGAATGGCATGAGTTCAATAGGTGTTATGTGTTTTATGAATGATCGTTAAGACCCCAAAAAGGTCTTAAACCCTCCTAAAACCCTAATAGTGACTAGGTAGAACAAATGGACCTCTAAATAAAATTTAATTCCATATTTTTTTATTGAAACCTATTGTATTTTTTTTAGGACTCCAAGTTCATTCAAATGTACTTATTTTTTACTTCCAGTTATATAGACTACAATAAATTACTTATTATTCATGTTTTTTATTATTTTTTGGGTGTTTATAAAAAGGGAGAGCTTACCAATAATTGGATGAGGTAATTTGGAATGTTTACTAACTATTAAAGTAAAAAAATTTACACAATATATTATAGAGGTGGTCAAACAGGGTTAGTTTTCTAAGGTAGTCTCAAATAGGCCTAAAATGTGACTAGGTGGCAAGGTTAATTCATGATTATCATACTTCAACAAGGTCTCAGGGCCTCAAAATTGACATGGAGGGTGGTGATAACCTAGGTAAATTTAATCACATGATTTTGGGTGATTTCACATGTGTGGTAGTGATATGTAAACTCTACACTGTTACTATGAAAAAAAGTTTACAATGGATACTTTTTGTAAAATACTCATTTTACTTAAATACTCAAAGGAATTACAATAATGTTTGACCTTTAAAAACATGTTTATCAAGGTTGATCAAAATGGATTTGAAAACAAAATGAATGAAAAGTCATGAATTCATTCATTATCCATTCAACCTATCTCTAAAATTTAAGTTCCAATTCTCCATAAAATTGTCATAATTATTTCAATATGCATTCAATAATTAATTGCATCACTAAAAATGAAGAAAAATAATACACAAAAAGTACTCATGACAACTAAAATTGATAATGGAGTTCACCCACTGTTTGGGCTATGTCTTCGAGTTTGATTTAAACATGAACCTATCCATTTCCATGAATTATAAGTACATGGATAAAACCTTACAATTTTCTATTGGATCCTCTAAGATTGTATAAAAAATAACAATAGACCTTTGAAAAGTCCCAGTACTCATAGTCAAACATTCCACCTTCTTGTCACAAAAGCAATCTTGTGTTCTTGAAGTTCTCTACCAAAAGTCTCACTTTGAAGCTTTAAAAATGGCTCAAACAAACCCAAGTCAGAAAAATACTAATATCATCAGAATAATCTCAAAGTGTAGAACAATTCTCTAATTACTTTGAAGGTTGAAAATGCCTTTAGGTGCCCCAAAAATGAGGGTTTCCACAGATTGGTCTAAACTGCCCACTACTCAGTCTATTAATTGTGTCTTCAAATAAAAATTCATGGGTTTATATAGATGTTATCACCCATGGCCAAGTCATTGATACCCTTATCATTTTACCATAAAAACCATGGTTTAAATCCATTAACTTTGTCTTTGAGATTGGAAATATTCATTTTGTTCTACATTGGTAAATGGGAATGGCTTTTAGATTTTTTAAAAGCTTGAGTCTCCACCTTTGAAGTTATGAACATGCCTTTTGTTGGAAAAAATGCTTAACATATTTGATGGATGTTGTATGTATTATTTGGAATAACTAAAACTTGGGTATTGTTGCGTTAGTAGTCTATGTTGGGATTTGACAGTTTGAATTATTGACTCAACATCCATTTTATGCAATCTCGACCATGTGGCAGGGTGTTGGCTTGACACTTGGTTGAATTATTAAAATATGATATGATATATCTTACATGCATGGATTTACAAAGTAAATTTATGTTTAAATACAACCAAGAATGGATATCATTATAAAGTAAAGGCGATAAAAGCACCCTTCCTCATAAAAAGTCTATTGACCCTCAATGAAGGCCCCTAACAAGCAAATAGCAGGGCTGATTTGACCATAACCATATGATATCAATGATTAAGGATGAAAATCAAACCCAATGTTTTTTACTTGATGTGATGCCATGTGTCACACCCAGATTGGGCTACATCATCATTTTTATCAAGTTTTGACTTGTCATAAATTTCACATATAGACTTGAATTTGGTCTATTTAAAATGTGTTGGAAATATTTTAATGAGATATACAACATGGAACTAGTTCCAAAATGTTCCCATATCCTTAATGTTTTTATTTTGACCAATTTTGATTGCTTATTGACTTAAACTTTGACTAGCTACACTGGGAGTAAATGAGCTCTATTTACCATGTTTTGTATGTCATTAGAAAGGTCTTATTGAGATCTACACTATGCAGATGGTTTTAGGTCAATTTGATATAGTTCCAAAAATTACCTCTAGATCACACCTCCCCATTAGGAAGGATTTTGGTCTACCAAAAGCTAGCACCCAATTTGATCCTCTAAAATTCTAGATAGTTCTAAAGATACTCCAATGTGTCTTATATGTCTACTTAGGTTCCATAATTATACTGATAATGCTTGGAAAATTTGGCTGATCACACCTTTCAATATTACTCTACTGCTACACAACCATCAATAGCCTCTACACAAAACTAGGGTTTAGAATATGATAACTTCCTTTGTTGCACTGCTTTACAAGAGCCTCTACATAAATAATACTAGTGATATTTTCTATTGCACGGCCTCAATAAGCCTCTACAAAAAATTATAGTGATATCCTCAATTGCATGGCTTCAATGAGCCTTTACATAAAAGTCTAGTCTCTACTACAATCTAATAATGATGCTCTATAACACATCAAAGTATAGAACCCAGATCATAGCATATGATAGAAATGGAAAAATATGATTCATAACTCAAACTGTAGAAAGGCCTAACATAAAGGCATGTGTTACACTGAATCTTGTAACTACCAATAAGATCAAAACATCCAACAACTATCTACCCACTATCACATCTTGTAAGTAGTGAACTACAAAACACTACAATAATCACCAATACAACTGCATGATAACTTGGTTAATGTAAATAAAATACATTAATTATTGTGACCATATCAGAATACACTACCCAACACATGGGTCTTATATTGGTAACCCAATATAGAAATAAAAAATAGTCTATAGTGTCTAACATTGTGAACATTACCCAATAGGGTCTCATAAATACATCCGAACACACACATGCCACAAATAGATGCGTCCCAAAATAGCAGTTATTTTGAAACAAGTATTACAAGAAAACTGAATCCTACCCAACAACCTGTATATTACTATCAATCCCCCAAGTTTCCATTTTTATAGTTTGAGAGTAGTGGGGAATTTAACATACAATAGGAATCCCAACAATTCTCTGAAACATTAATCATGAAATCATGAAATTCATAAACTATTTATTAAGCCTCTTAATCAGTCTCTCTTGTTTAGGGTGTTTAATTTGTTTAATGGATTTACTAACATCTACATGGAATGGTTTAGGATTAACTTCATTAATTACCTTATCAATAGGTTTATATACCATCTTCTTCTTATCATTATAGGGATGGTGTGATGGTCAAAGTTTCTAACACTTCTCAACCCGATGTTCACTCACGTGACAATGCATGTAAACATCCCTCTTTTCAAGTGAGGTCACCCATTTGCCATTTCTTGTTTTAATAGGATGAGATTAGTATTAACACATCAAAAATTCTTCAACAATGATTACCTTTTCCAATAATATATGGCAAAATGATTGCTTAATCCATAAAACTTGCAAGGAAAAACATGCAACATCTTCTAAATATTAAAGCCAAATTGCTTAAATGGAAAGACTGCATCAAAAGTATTAGGATTCAAATTCCTATTTGTTCTATTTCTATTGTAAGAATAAGGAGGTGGAATCTCAATACCTCTTTTACCTCATTTCTTACATTGTTCCCCATTCCTTCATAGGGAGGAATTTTGCACTACTAGTGGCCTTGAATCTTGGCAATCAGAAGCTTGTCCTCTTTCAGCATTGGAGGAACTTTCTCCAACATCCATTTTCTCACTAGTGTAACCCAATCCTACATGATGACATATATACTCTACCTATATTAGGTTAGTAATAACTTGGCCATTATTTCAAAGGCCCCTTCTATCAAATCCCATTTTCAATAATAGTTTAGATCTAATTCCCTTAGTCTATTTTTCAAAACCACCAAAAGCAACATCTAAAACTAAATGAAAGGAATTACCATATGAATAACTTATAGTGCACTCATCAGTCATAGTGCCTATATTTGTAGTGGAAGGAAAATGGTGAAAAATGCGTATTTATCCACTCTGCATCTATGCCAAGAGCTCATCCTTGGCTTTCAACTCAGATTTCAAGTGAGCAATCTCCTCATCCAAGGAGTACAACCTATCTCTCAAGAAAGCATTCTCTTCCTAAATTTGTTGGTTAATCACTTCAAGCTCATCAAGCTTAGCTTTGTTTGACATCTTTCCCATGTTTTCTTATTTTATGAAAAAAAACTAATCCCACAAACTGCACATTGTAAATATAATATCATCAAGGCCAAAAAGTTTAAAATACTATGAAAAACCAAAACTGAAAATAGTTAATGTCAAATCTACACAATCAGAATATAACCTAACACACTAACTACTATGATATCAAACTTGATCTGTAAACTCTACACTATTACTATGCGTAAAAAGTTTAAAATGGATACTTTTTGTCAAACACTCATTTTCACAAAATACTCAAAGGAATTTCAACAATGTTTCACTTGTAAAAATGTATTTATCAAGGTTGATGATCAAAATGGATTTGAAAATACATTGAATTAAAAGTCACAAATTCATTCATCATTAATTCAACCATCTCTAAACCCAAAGTTCTGATTCTTTGTTAAAGTGTCATAATTAATTCAATATGAATTTAATAATTAACTACATCAATCAAAATGTGGAAAAATAATTCACAACATAAAAATACTCAAGATAACCAAAATTGATAATGGAGTTCACCCATTGTTTGAGCTACATCTCCAGGTTCACTTTAAACATGAACTGATCCATTTACATATATTTTAAGTATATGGAAAAAAACTTACAATTGTCTAATAGATCCTCTAAGATTGCATCAAACTCACCAATGAACCTTCAAAAAGTCTCAATATTCACAGTTGAACTTTCTAGCTTCCTATTGTGAAAGCAATCTCGTGTTCCTAAAGTTATTCACTAAAATTCTCAGTTCAAGGATTTAAAAAGTAGCACAAATGAACTTAAATCAGGAAAATAAATACACCACCAGATCAACTTGGAGTTTATAACAATTCTCTAGTTTACTCTGAAGGCTGAAAATGCCTTTAGGTGCTTCAAAAATGAGGATTTCCACAAACTAGTCTAAACTTCCCACTACTCAGTTTGCTAATTATGTCTTCAAATAAAAATTCATGGGCTTATATAAATGTTATCAACCACGTCCAAGTTGGTGAAAACCTCATATTTTTACCATGACAACCAAGGTTCAAATCCATCAGCTTTGTCTTTAGTGTTGGAAATATTCCTTTTATCCGACATTAGTAAATGGGAATGGATTTTAGCTTTTTTAAAACCTCAAGTCTTTGCCTTTGAATTTGCCAACATGAATTTTATTAGAAAAGGTTATTAACATAGTTGATGAGGGTTGTATGTATTATGTGGCATGACCCAAACTTGGGTATTATTGGTGTTGGTAGTCTATGTTGGGCTTTGACAGTTTGAATTATTGACTCAACATCCATTCTATGTAATCTCGAGCCAATATTAGCAATGTGTTGGCTCGGCCACATGGTAGGGTGTTGGCTCAGCACTTGGTTGAATTATTATAATGCAATATGATATATCCCACATGTGTGGGTTTAAAAATCAAATTGATGTTTAAATACAACCAATAATGCATAACATTGTGAAGTAAACGTGGCAAAGGCACCCCTCCTCACAACAAGTGTGTTGACCCTCACTGAGGGTCCCAAACAAGGAAATAATGGATCCAATTTTACCAACACCATATGCTGTCGAATTTCAAGGACAAAAACCAAACCCAATGCTTTTTACCTGACTTGTTACCATGTGTCACACCTAGATTGGGCCACATCATCATTTTTATCGAATTTTGACAAGAAATTTGTCTGGTCATAAATTTCACATATGAACTTGGATTTGATTTGTTCAAAATGCATTCGAAATATTGTGAAGATATACAAAACATGGAACTAGTTATGAAACATTCCAAGATACTTAAGTTTTCTAATTTGACTATCTTTGACCACTTGTTGACCTAAACTTTGACCAACTGCATCGGCAACAAATGAACTTTATTTCCTGAGTTTCACATATCATTAGAAAGATCTCATAGAGATATACACTATGATAGTGGTTTCAGTTCCATTATAGAAAATTCCAAAAATGACCTCCAGATTAAGTAGAGGTTTAGATCAAGAAAATATCATTTTAGGCAAGGAAGCCTAAGTGAAGAGATAGAAAGGTAAAAAATGGATTTCCACTCAGAGTCAGGAGATGAAATTTGACATGGATATGTAAGTCCATATTAGGTCCTAAAATTTGTTATTAATCTCTATACATTCTTATATACAAGGGGGTATACATGTTTTTAGGGCTACAAGGGAAATAGGCATGGTAAAGGTTTGAGGAGCAAAATGAGTTCTTTAGAGTTGTTCTAGGAATCATTTTTTTTTTAGGCCTGATAACATATTTTAAGACCATTCATGAAGTTATAATGACTTTAAGAAGATGAATTTGAGTTTTTATCTACTTGGACCAAGGTAGGTGTGGAAAATGAAGAGTTTCAAGACATATATGCACATGAATGATGGAATGTCAGATCATAAGAGTTTATTAAGGAATAATAGGTGTATAATGAGTTATTTAATATCATTTCATGGAAAATTCATGATGGATAATACCATTTACCACTCTTCTTATGCAAATAAGGGTACCTAGTTTTCAAGAAGTTAGTCAAGTTGTCAAGCTAAGTTCTACTCATACACCACATGGAGGGTTAGAGAATATTCATGAGTGAGACACATGGATGTGAAAGTCTATTCATGACTGTTCGATAACCCATTTAGTTTTTTAACTCATGAGGACATTTTTCATTCCTCTTCTACTACACCACACACACACACACTCTCTCTCTTTCTCTCTTCACTCTTATCTATATATGTATCCATTTTTGGCTATATAATAAATCCACATATGGTATGGAAAATACCTACTAGTTTGAGTAATTTTTTTCCTTTGATTGAAATATTTCAATCTAGTTTTGAGTTCTTAACTTCTTGTTTAAGTGTGTGAACTAGTGCATAGTTGAATGACAAGTGTTAACCATATATCCTTGTGTTGACCTTACTATTTCAAGTTTTATCCAAGTAGTCTAATCTCTAATAGGTCACATGAAGTGTAGTTGGTGTATTTTTATGTATCTAAGTTTAAGTAATATTACTAGTAAGATCTTTCATGTTTCTATGGGGTAAATTATTTAAAAATATATTTCTATTTATACATGTAAAAATTTAAGAGATCAAGTATTTCGGATACAATAGGTGTATCCATCATCAATTAGAATAAAGTCAAGAAAAATGCATTGATGAATAGCCAATCAAACAACCACTTATAAATACAAATTCATAAAAACCATCAAAAAAGCAAAATAAAAAAATCACATTTTATCTTTTAAAAAATTTAAAATAGGTCTCCATGAGCCTCCAATGTCACATCCACCATCTATATTCATATTCATGGGTATTTTTATAATATCAATGACCTTTATAATTTAGAGATGGTATAAATTAGAGAGGACATTGAGATTGAAAAAATACCCATGAATATAAATAGAGATGGTGAATGTGACATTGGAGGCTCATGGAGACCTATTTTAAAAAGATTTAAAGATAAAACATGGTTTTTTTAGTTTTGCTTTTTTACTACTTTTTTATGACTATGTGAGCTAACCACTTGAAGTATTTTATGAAGATGTATTTATAGTTGGTTGGTTGGTTGGTTGGGCTATTCATCAATGTATTTTTCCTGACCTTCTTCTCCCTGATGATGGATACACCTATTGTATCCAAAAATTTGGAACTCTTAAATTTACACATGGTGGAGCCATAAATATTTTTATAAATATCACTAGTGTCTACAAATAGACCTCTTGTTATTTGATCTTCAAAATTTCATTGCATCTTACCTTCATGTTGAAATTTTTTTGTTAGAAACTTTATATTTTGAGATTACTTTTATGAATATCCTTTCATAGTGAAAGTTCATGGTAATCTTGTGGAGATTAAGTTGGTGTATCATCTCATTAGGTTAGGTTTCTTTCATGTTTCTCTATCCTTTTTCATTTCATCAAGTTAGTATCATAGGTGATGAGCTCAAATAGACATATGAAAGGAGCTAGCCCTTCAATCTAGAGGTTTACCCCAGCTATAGATAACCCACAAATCTAGGGGTAATCCCATTATTTCACTCAATTGGAGTAGGATTAAACTACCTCTCAAAGGGTGAAAAAATTATTTACAGTAGTTTTGGTACCCCCGGTGGGACAAGTTATCTCAAGCACTTCATGTCAAGGTGAATGTTGGCTTTGACAAGATCACAGATACACAAGTGTTTGCTACTCAACATTTGGTGACTCCACTAAAGGTATAAAATATATTTGTAGACTAATTTCTCATTATTTTAATTTTTCATGGTCTATTTATTAGGTAAATTATAGTAGAGCTAATCATTTTCAAAATCCACTCCCTCATCTTGAACTTTCTCTTGAAGTGCAATACCCTACTCCTTTCTTAACAATTGAGAATCTTGAAGAAAAGCCTGAAGAGAAAGAAGACTTTGAAATTGAAGAAGAGAAAGAGAGTGAAGAATAGTTTGAAGATAACATGGCTAGGCAACATGCTTTCCCATTCAATACTAAAAAACCCATAAACTTGGCTGAATATGATGATATTCCTCCCAATGCCACCAAAATTGTTCCTTCTTTCAATGGGGAGCTTCCTATCAAACCAAGAGAACACATTAGAGACATATCTAACTTATTTAATTTAAATAATATCATAGAGATTAATATGGAAATTAAATTTCTTTCCATGTCCCTTAGGGGAAGAACCCTTGATTGGTATATAACCTTGTTAGGTGAATGCATTACTATGTGGGATGTATTTCAAGAGTTGTTAACTCAAATATTTGAGGATAAGAGTGGTCATACATTTTTGATACATCATTTGAATGTCATTCAAAGAGGGCCTAAATAATCCATGCATGATTTCAAAGAAAGGATCCCTTGCAACTTTGTTTTCCCAACCTACCATAGAGCTATTGGGACTAATATAGCTATCATGTTCTAGTCCATGAGAGTATATAATTGCTATAATGCCTATGATGTGTCTATTAGATATGATAATGGTTTTATCCAAACCAATAAACTCCCTCCAAAGGTCTCAATTCCTATCTTACTTAACATGCCTACTACCCCTCCAAACCTTATTCCATTTCCAAATCCAAATGGAAATCTAAATATACTTCAAATAAATCAGATGATGTCATTAATTGGAAATCAAACTATAATGCCTTAGAAGCTTCAAATAGGTAATCATACCAACATGTTGAATCTTACCAAAAATCCTACTATTACCCTCCACAAGAAAATATATTTCTACCTCAGCATAATTATCAAGGGAAGGGAAAAGGTCAACCTAATTTCCATGGGTTACCTAATTCCTACAATCAAAATTCTACTTCCACTTCAAGAGGCATGGTTGTAGTCCATAGCAACCTAATTGAAGGAGAAGGATGGCTAAATAATTAGGAGAAGCTACAAGGAGAGTAAATAAATGATAATGATGGATAATTTCAAGATTTTGTTTCTCAAGGAGGGACTACTCCATACTTTACATTAGAAGATGATGGCTATGTACAAGAAAAATCAAATGGATAATGTAGTAATCAAGAAGTAAGCTTTATGGACTTCTAAATACAGGATAAAATTGTCTTAAATTAGAGTACCTCAATTGAAACCAATAAAGGGTCAAAGAGGAGATATTTGAGAGATGTTCAAGATGTGGATACAAATCTAAATAACCCCCCTTAAAATAAATATGGTATGAATGCAAATGTGGTAGCCTCTACAAGTCCTTCACCTATTCAAAATAAAAACATGGGAATGGTGGTCAAGCATTCATTTCCTTAAGTTCAAGGTAATTCATTACATCCAAGTATGAAATAAAAGGTTAGTGTCTCTCAATTGAAATCATTGACTCATTGAAGAATACAAAGACAAGCATATCCCTTTAGTAAGTACTCCACATGCCTGGTCAGAAAGAGTTAGTCTAAAAGTAGTTATCCAAAATCCATATCAGTCTCCAACCATCAAATCATATTAATTTATTCCTCAAAAATGTAGCTACTCATATTGTATAACCTTCTACCATGTTTGAAAATTCCCCACGTTTCTAATTTATCCTCATTTTGAGATATAAGATGGTCCATAATTGCATTGTGGATAGTGGGGCAAACACTTCAATTATGCCTAAACTAGCAGCAAACAAGTTGGGAATGAAGTATGAACCTTATAGCAAAGGAATGTTTCATAAATATGGAACACTATCCAAGTCCATATGGCTTATGAAAGGTTTTAAAGTGTTTTAGAATGACTACCCAGGTTTTCCAATTCTACAAGACATAGTGGTGGTAAATCTACCTACACACTTTGCCATTTATCTATCAAGAGACATCACTACCAAGGTAGGAGTGTATATTTATAATTATTGATCTTTAAAGGCTTTTAGAACTAGATATGGAGCTCAAGTGAAAATAAGAACAAATCTATTGAACACGTTCGACATTGAATCATATATGAAATCTATTTCTAATCTAAATTTCACTATCAATGAGAAAGAAGAGCATGTCATAGATGATGGAACATCTTCCAAAATTTAAGGTATTTCTGATCCCTTCTTATATTAGTATGGTGCAGAGATCTATGATTATGATCCCTATGATTTCATTGAAAAGATAAGTCTTGGCACATATATCATTCATGATAAGGGTGATAAACATACTAAGGAAAGTCTTGGTGAGTCCCACACAAAAGCTGTAATGGGTAATTAATATCTTCATCTAAATGATGATGAGTTTCAAAGTGTAATAAAATATGGTAAGGAAGATAATGCAATTCTGACTACCTAAGATGAAGAATCCCATGAGTGTGACAGTCATAAAGAAGATGATCTATGGCAGCAATTTCATGCTATAGTTCAAGAGTTTGAACAAGTGTTCAATTATTCTTCTTAAATAAATGAATGTGATATTAAGGTCATCTATGGACCTAATAAATATGGAAATAAGTGTCAAATCACTTTAAAATATACTGTAGTCTTGGAACAATGCAATTAGACCAATGCATAAGTTTATGTGATTATGGAGAAACATAAGCCTCAATCTAATATTGAGTAAGTTTCATACGTGATTGTCTAGAAAGAAGGCATGTTTGATGGTCCTATACATGAAACACATCATGGTCTAGATGAATTTGAAGTTGATAAGGTTCCCATGGATCCAAAAAAGCAAGTTGAGAAGTATCTAATGAGCATGAAGGAGATCAATTAGGTTGCACTATCAATCAGACCTTAAGAGGAGATAAAGGACAATAAAATGGAGTTTCAAGTGATTCACTTGTAGTTAACAGAGGTCCCATGAGTGTTAACTCCTTTGGTTTCCTTCATAAGCCAATTTTGTTTGACAAACATCCATAATATGATGACTTTTTCTCATGAAGAAGTTGTGACTCAAGAAACATTCTTTTTTATCCTAATTGAATCAAGAGGAAGTGTTTCATCACCTTAAACATGTTTTGAGATCTAAACATAGTATATTAGGTGTGTTGTTTTGATTCTTTTATGTGTTGCTTTCCCTAAATTCTTTGATCATAGTGCTTATTTATTTCTTATTATGTGTTTGGTGTGAGTTTTAAGTCTTTAGAAGGCATATCAGTTTTAGATTGTATCATAAGAGTGACTCCATTTCCTAATAGAAGGATAATTCTATTGGTCTATTAGTATTGCATGCATGATACTCGCATGAATCACCAAGATTGTTCACCAAATGTTGACCTCAAGTCAAAATTGGTCACCCCCTCTAGGTTTAAACTTAATAGGATTGTTTAAAATATTGTCATGAGCTTGTTATGGTATTTTCATAATCTTGTCATGGTCCTAAATAGTTTCATATGGTCATATTTGTCCCTATTTAGTATTCTCCAAGGTTTGGTGTGATGTTTATTTATCTTATCATATGGGTCAATCACAAGGTATTGACGTTTACAAACATAATTTGAGGTCTAGTATGATTTAAGTTCATGATAAGGGTTATTTAGGTGTCATTAATATCACAATATCATGCACTCACTTTTTATTTGGCTCTTATATGTGAAAATCACATTTCAGTCACCTTTTGGCCCATGTGGAAGAGTTATACGTACCATTCTAAGAATTAAAAATTTAAATAAATTCCCAATGTATTTGATGTCATAAATGGGTTAGATAATGTTCAGGGATAATTAGATATTGACAACACTTACAATTTAATGTCTAAAAGACACTTTATAAATTTTAAAACTTCATCTGTGAAGGGAATAAAAAATGGGTCATTCACACATGCATCATTGAAAAATTGATAGTCACCACATAATTTGATCTCTCCTATTTTATTAGGATGTAATACCATGGGACTAACTCAATATGCCTTTTCTATATGATAGATTTTACCAATGTCTTGCATTCTATCAAGTTTAGCCTTCACTTTTAACTTCATGTTTAGATTCAACTTGTAGGGCCATTTATTTATAACTCATGAAAAGTCTTTGAGTTCTATATGCATTTATCCCAAGAATTGATCGACTCATCTAACCTCTAAAAATTTAGTGGTAAACACATCTTGATAATCCCATAGAATTTACATGTTTTCTAAAACATCAGATTCAGTCAAGTAATCACCTATATGTGCCTATTTAGGAATCTCCTCACTTTTGATGTTTCCCATGTGATTTTTAATAACATTATAGTAAGTATTACACTTTTCCTTAGCAACATATTCTTTTATAATTCATTTCCCTTATTATCTTATAATTTTTATTATGTGAATCTTGCCTTGTTTAGTAGGTTCTCTTATTGGGTCCTTTATAGATTCTATTGGCCATTTAGGTTCAAACAAATTAGATAGATCAATATCACCATAAATATATAAATATTTAATGCCCTCCTCTTCATCATGTATTCAGTGGCATGGCTGCATAAGAGTTTGGTCTTCCCTCTTGACAAGTTTTTATCTTTGTATTGTTATATTTAGATCATAGGTTGCATTCTTATGGGCATTGGATTCCATCATGGTGTTTAAGTCTTTTGTGAAACCATGACATAGGAATTATATGATTTTTAGTAGTGCATTGTGAACTAGAGGGTTCTAATTTTCAAAGACAAAAGTCTATATGAATTCATTCTACACTTGTGCCCAATGCTTTGTCTCCATCCTGCAATCTTGATGCATATACCATGTTGAAGGTAAAGTGGAAAATTTATAATGAAATATGTCAACCTAGTACTTTGGTGCCACATGTTCTTTGATATAGACTTAAACTCATTTATGAATATGTAGTTTAGGTAACTCACCTTCCTTGAAATTTTTTTAATTACTTCTCATGACTTATAATATTGGAAATATGCTAAGCATAAGTTTGCATGCATCATCCCAATTGAGATGATTATTTTGATGAATTTACACCATGTTGCTACAACTCCCTTCAAAGCATAATTCAAGGCATTGAAATGATAACTAATGGTAGGCACATGAACTTGTATGTGTATAATGAACTAATTGATATCCTTGGTCACATAGCACAATTTAAGTTGTCTCTCATGGGCAAAAACTTTTCTCATAGGTCAGAGTTCATGATCACCACAAGCCCAGTTGAGTAGATGCATGCCTGAGTATCCATTAATATATAAATCTATTTCCCAAGGTAAAGTGAATTCTCTAGTTAAATCTATATAATCCTGCATATGATCACCTTTTTAATAGATAAAATCAACCTCTGTGCATGTAGGGTGTTTAGTAGATATAGACACATAATCTTCTATGATGAACTACGTTGTCATGTGCTGACCAACTACTATTTTAGGCTTTCATTGTTCAAATGTATTCAACTATTGAGTAAGTAAAGACTGTACCTAAGGATTAGTATGCTTATACAAGAAGTTTCACTTAGTTACACATAGAGCTTTTGGTTTCTCTTCAGATTTAACCTTCATATAACTAATTTCTTGTGAATCATAAGGAGAGTCTAGTTCATCCATAAATATTTAGGGTTTATGCACCTTGTTTAGATGAATGATGAAAATATTATCTCATTTATGGACCTCTAGTTGATTTTTCATAATATTGATAGTCATTTGACCATCATATGCCCATTTATTGCCAATCAACACAAGGTAATACATTATTGTTATCTTGAAATCAATGAATTCAAAGTCACCTCGTAAGATCATTTCATGACTTTCATCTCAATGTCTTCTAATCTACTAATGGGTTAAACTATTACATAGTCTACTAAGCTCATAGTTACTTAGATATAACTTAGAACCAACCATCCAATTGACTCCATGTACACTTGGGGATCATGTTGACCATGATAGAAAAGTCACAAACATTATTTAAAATTTCATATCCTTCAACTTCAATGTTCATTCATGCATATACATCACATGGATTCTTTATTTTGACATACCAAACAATATTTTTGGTCTTCTTTTACCCTTATTGTGCACACTATAGTATATTATATAGCAATTTTGTGATGTTATGAGATATTTCTTCATTGCATAGTGTGCTTAAGATATTTAGTAAATCTATTAGTACATTAATATGTCAATCCTGACACATAATGTAAATGATTTGGCCATAAATTTGGGCATATATTACTTCAACATCTACTTTATTAGTGGCTTGATGTTAAATATTTTAAAACATCTACACAACTTCATACATGAACCCATTTTCTATAGCTGGGTCTATGTATTTGTCTATTTTACTTTTCAAATTCTTTAGTCTGGAGGTATTTCAAGAGGAGGAAATCCTCTCTCTATGTGTTGGTGTCTTGTAATGTCATTTAGGAATGTATCCTCTTAGGCTATGAAATAATCATGTTAACATTCTTCGTAGCCTTTTCCTTTCTTTTATTTTTTAATATAGGATAGTCTTTTATCTCATGTTGGTCATATTTTTTACAATATATGTAGTAAGACTATCTTCAGGGATTCAAAGGGCAATTGCATTTCACATGATTATAATATCCACAAAAATACCATTTCAAAGGAGGGCATTGATAATTATTTCCTCTTCTACCTTGGTAACCTCATCTATATCCACCTCTAGATCCTCTTCTATTAGAATGATAACATCCTCTATACCCTCCCTATTGTTGTGTTTTATTCAAATTCTAATGCTACTAGGTATTATCTCCAATTCCAAATTATTGTTGTGAAACTAGTGTGTCCAAATGGTTTGATGTTGCTCTGTCAGTACTAGATTCTAGAGTGTTATGTACTAGTATTATGGTGATGGTGGTGTCCAACTCGATAAAGGATGGGTCAAACTAGCTAGACCTTGAGGATGGTACTAAGGTGAACTAAGATTCCATTACAGACCTACTTGGGTCTCACAACCTTTATCGACCTCTAGGCATCAAATCATTTGATTTACCAAGGACACTTGCTACACAATGATAGTGAATAAATTGTTTGTAATGTCTTCTTTAAGATCATACAAATCCTATAATTATTTTCATTGTGATTATGTGACTTATAAAAATTATAGTATAAACTCTATGGGCTTTTGACATACTATTGCAGGAGATGAAATTACATTTTTTTTCGCCCTACTACTCTATATATTCACATAACTCTATCTTGATCTTAGGGTGATCATCTCTATGATGTCCTTTTTTAAAACACTTCATATAATATAGATTTAACTTGAACTTATTTGCCTAATGATATTGTTCCATCCTCTTCATAAAGTCTTGTAATGTATTTTCAATCTTAGAAACCATGATGGGAGCTTCCCTATAGTCTTCAATTTTCTCCAATCATAAGGTAGCAACTCTAACATCTACTTTAGTAGCATATTGAGTCTACACTATAGAAAATATGATTTTGGAATGTAGTCCTTCAACAAACTACACACACACACACACACACATACTAAGGAAAATTTCACCTTATTCATAATGTTTGAGAACATATGATCCTAATCGAAGACTGATTCTCCTAACTTTTGCCTAATTTCCTTCAAGTCTTGAATAGTCTCACTTGTACATTTATTTATATTAAACTCTACAATAATCCATTCCTTACCCTATTATAGACTTTCCTACACAATTTATCTTTGGTACATAAACTCAATTTATCTACCATTAAGTTCCCTTATTAACCTGAACTTATTTATAGCCTCATCAGTAATATCTTTAGCTTCACATCTCATCTAACATTTTAGTAAGTACTATTTAGGGTATGTAGACCCATCATATGTTGCCATATTTTCTAATGCTCCTATAACACCCATTGTGTAAGATAGTGTTGAGGGGATCTATTGTGCAACTACTACAAGAGGAGGTTTTGTTCTATGCAATCATGCTTGCATACTATGAAAATTTATCTATGCACTAGAAAAGTCAACCTATGCACTCTATTTTTCTGTGATTCTTTCTTTTCTTTGCTTAGATTCAATAAACCCTATGGTCTTCAAAGCCTTTAAGATTGGTGATGTTTCAATTTTAGTACCCCAATGATGTACTTTTTTTGAAAATAAACCTTCCAAACTACTACCTTCCTATCTGCTAGGTTAAAAACATCTACTAAAATATAATAAATTAGGCTATAGGGATGTGTGCTCTTATGGTGAATAGTTGTTTATTATGACTTATTCTTCTAAGACTGAACATGTGATTACTCTATTACTTTATTATGATTCTTTTCTTAATACTTCATGTTTTTCTTATGATAATACCCATTACTGTAACTATGCACTACATCTATCATCTAACTATTCTACTTCTACTTCGAACATATCTTCTTCCTCTCGTTCTTCATCACTTCTTTATTTATGCCATCATTTATATTCTTCTTTCATATCATATATCTTTGTCATTAATTATTCATATTTTGTTTATCTCACTTATCATATATTCCCATTCATTCATCATCTATTTCACTTCTACTCTTAACTCTACTCACATCTACCTAGGTATTCTTCTGTTTACTCCATCTCTTATGTTGTCGTATCTCACATTCTAAATCCATAAAATTATTCTAACTCTTTTTCCCTCATGACTCTAGTCTATATTTAGTTTTAAGTCTTATTTGATCATCTAATCATCATTCACTATCATGTCTCACACACCCCCATATGCTTAAAGTGACTACTCCATATTGGCTGGAGTAGGCACCATGGCCTTGTCCATAACCAACATCTTCATAAATATTGGTAGTCACTATAAAAATTTCCCTCAAATTCCTCTAAAAAACAAGTCCTTAGGATATTTTAAATATATGTATCCATGTACTAAAAAATTCAATTCTATATCCATGTACTTTATTAGTAACCTAATGATCTTGTCTATTTATTTTTTATTTTCTACAACCGGTCTATCTTTTCTTTAGTCTATATTATAGTTTCTTCCATTTTTTGGTAAAAAAAATAATATTCCAACCCTAATATCTAGTTAGCTAGAAATTAATACAAATCACACTAGAAAATTTCATACATCTTTCAATGAATATGCTCTTAAATGATTTTATGTACAGTAAGATTAGTCCTTTTTATTCTTCTGCAAAATTAAATATCCTTTTGTCTAAACATGTCTCAATATCTTTCTACCCTAGTAACCATCTTAGCATAATGTCCTCCAAAAGGAGTGTTCCATGCTCACTGTAATATTGTTCCTGAACCATCATAATGTGGTAAGGATGAGGATATATATGATATGCTTTATGTGCGTAGGATAGTGTGTTGAATTCGTACAAAATTTTTGATAGCATGAACATATGGAGTGTTAATTATCCTATGTTATTTATGATTTAAGAACAACCAATGTTTCATAAACATAAATAAAGAATTCAAGTTAAATTAGATAGAAGGTAACTAAATATTATACATGAGAACACATGAAAGGAACATAGTCAGAAATCACATAAGTAACTATAACTAGATGAGTCTCTATTGATCTCTTCAAAAATGGAACTCTATTCTTATTACAATCAAAAGTATATATAGACATTTTCAGTCTATGAATATTCATATTCTTCTTGTACTTGGTGCCAAAAGTGGAGTATGCTCATATTATATCCTATTGTAAGTTATGAAGATATGATAAAATAGACTTATACATGACAAAATGAATATATAATGCAGAAATATTAGATAAGTATCTTTCACAACTTTACAATATGAATTATTCTACAAACATTTTTTATCACCATGTTTGTGTGACTTATATAAATTATAGTATAGATTAATATTGTTGGGTATACTATTGTAAGAGATGAAATTTGTAGTCGCATGCCCTATTGCCCTGTAGATGTTAGATAACTATGTTTTGAATTTTGGGTAGTCATTCATATGGTGGCCTTATTTTCTAAATTATATATACCACAATCCTATCTTGGTACTATTAAATTCATGTAGCTTATTCATCTTGAAAGAAAATAACATATATCATTGTTCCAATTTTCATAGTAATATTTATTCATTCCCCATAGTATTCTATTTGATCCACCTAGAGTGCAGCTTCTTAAGCATTCATATTGAAAGTAAACTAATTTTGAGAAATATCAAACCTAATATGAAGTTGTAAATATTTGATAAATATCATACTTAATATGAAGTTGTAAATATTATAAAATAAAATCTAATTTATATATATATATATATATATATATATATATATATATACATACACACACACACACACACACACACACACACACACACACACACACACACACACACACACACACACACACACACACACATATACATACATACATGTATACACACATACATACATATATCTTGAAATATAAAATCCACTTTGTTTGTTGCATCAAATAACCTATGATCATAATCTCATACCGACTCACCTATATTTTGGTGAATCTCTTTCAGATGCTCTATTATCTAGGTCATACATTAAATCATTTTAAATTATGATATCATTTAATTTTTGACATCCTATAAGCTCTGTTTCAAATCATCCCTTTTATACTTTGAATCTAAAGATATTCCTATTAAGACTCCTATGAGATTACACTTGTTTAGATCTTCCATAGTTACACCTTGGGCCTTTCATTTCATCTCACAAGTTAATAGGGGTTGTTCAATGTTATTAGACCCATCATATGTTACTAAAGTGAAAAAAAATCATACATTGAGATTCATGCTTCATGCACTTGCACCTAAAATGAGTAGATGTTATGGATGATAATTTATTGAAGACCTAAAACTTATTGGGACCTAAAAACTATCCTTAATTAATTTATTCATTTCCAACACTTTATTAGTGTCGTCAATATATTTTAGCAATATATAAATAAAATAGTCAAACCACATACTATACTTACCATTTTATGTATTTTTTTATTATACTCTCTATTGATACATTAGGTACAAGGGATGTGTACCCTTGAAATTAATGATCCTTATATGTGACTCTTATTTCATTTAAACTTGAACATGCTTTAATCTAAATATTTAACATAACTTATTCAATATATTGTTCGTTCTTCTCTCCAAACAATACTCTCCCTTGTAATTATGATATAAAATTGAAATCTACTTTTTATAACTTCTCTTATAGTATCTTCACTCTCTTCCATTTCTTATAAATACCTTTTCCAATATATTTCCATTTATGTGCTCTCAATTATCATTTTTCCTCTTTTGAGCCCTATCATTCCCTGATCTCCATAATTTCCACAATCTCTATCTCCTCCTTAAGCTTACATTCCTTATTTTTATTCTAAACTCTCTACTCTACTCCTACTCGTATCTACATTAATTTTCTTATATTTATTCTAATGCCTATATTGTCAGGAGTCTCAATCTACCTAGATAATTCTCTTCTCATTCTACTTATTTTTGTCATCCATGTTTTGTTTTTATGTTTAAGTTTTTCCTCACAATTATTCATCATCAAACACATCCGTATAACACCCAAAGTGACTACCCTTTGTTAGTTGATATATGTACCATGATATTTTCCATAAACATCCATTTAAGCATAGTAGGCAATCACAAGAGAAATTTTCTTGAATGTCTCTTACAACAAAAATTATGTAACTCTAAACATAATGTTCCCTTACATGAAAAATTCATTGATATATCCATGAATGGTAATATTTCACGAATGATCTATTATGTGCATCCAATCAGTGTCCATATTTCAAAACATTTATATCTTTTCCTTAGTCCAAATGAAGTAATATGTTTCTTTCATCTTGAATAAATAGTACTTGATTATTGAAAACCATGCATCTAACATCCTAGGCAATTTTATTGAATAGATTTCATATATTTCTCCATGTATACGAAAACTTATAAACTTTCTCACCAAGCATCATATCCTCTTTACCTCCTCTTTTAATAAGTTGTGAATTCACTTATATAACCATGGGTCAAAATATCTCTATCTAGGTAAATTATCTTAACATGTTTCAAAGTTCCACACTCACCAATTCACTTTTAGCAGAGGGTAATGAAAAACCCATCAGAACATGCTAACATGTATTTTTGTGTGAAATAGGATACACGTTTAGAATGCAAGCAAAAATAGGGAAGAGGTCAAGTATTCATATAGTTCATAATTATATGTTTATTAAAATAAATGTAGATTTGAATTATACAAAATGTTCATTATTGTTACATATTTAAATATATGTAAAAAAATAGGGTATACACTATGCACAAAACAAGTAAAAAAAGGCATTCATAAATACCATCATCTAATATCTATATTAACATCTATAATTTGGAACTCTTTTTAATTACAATTGATCACTATATATAGAACTTAAAAATCTCTATCACTTCACATTCTATCTTTTTAGATATATCTAAAATGACTTTTTTCTCATTCATAATATTTTTGATCACATATATATGCTGAATACATGACACACTTGCCATGCATTTAACCTCTATGATTTTTTAGTCCTAAATCCTCTACCAACATAATCTATGAAGATGACCTTCTACCTAAAGGTAACTATGACACTGAATATTTATATTCCTCATTCAAATTAGCATAGACTCAAAATTAAACTAATTCACACTTCCACTTTAGTTGTCTCTACTCCTCAAATAAGATCATTACTTAAAGATAAAACCATTAGTTGGTAGTGTTTAAAAATGCTAGTTTCATCCTTCCAAAAAATAGTGGTTATTTACTCATATTAAAATTCACCACTACAGTTTGTCTTGCATGTTTCACAAGTCCCAACCAAGGAAATCCTAAAAATATCATTATATAAGCATATTTTATATATGTTTGTTCCCTATATGGAATGATGATTTTATATTTCAAAAACAAGAATTATTTTAATTAGACATTGATAGGAAAACACATATTCTAACTAATTTTGAGTCCATACTATCAAGTAAGCTATGTCTAAATACATTATCAAGTTCACAACTCATTATTCTAACACTTAATTACACTTGTATTGCATCAACTTATAATATTACACTGTTGTTTCACACACACCATGATAACATGGGATAACTTCAGGGAGTTTGATCCCTCTCAATATAGTTCATATTTAGGAAATACTCAACATAAGGGTGTTGATGTAATACACATATTCATTGCCTGACCCATTTTTGTCTTTTACTACATGTGTTCCTCTTTATCATTGAGATAGATTTCCAAATAAATATTAAGGCATGCAGTGGATTCCTTACTAAATTAAGTGACCTAGAGTATACACACATGAGTTACAGGTAAAGGCACATTAGTGAAAAAACATGCATAGGTAAAAAATCATACCTAACACTGATACACTCTCAAGATGATGACATAAGTTGACCTGGTCTGAATAGTTTATCCTTATCCTAATTTCAAATAGATCAATGTCCTTGATTGATAGTGACCTCACACAATGCCATAGTTGATCATATATCCATGTTATAGTCCATTAGATCCAAATGCCATCTACATAATTTGTTTTTATTTTTTCCCCTTTTCAAAACATTTCTCAAAATACTAAGTTCCAAAATAGTAATGTATTTGTTTATATCTATATATATATATATATATATATATATATATATATACAACAATTATACTTTTTGTATAGCCTTTCCATTCCCCATTATTTCACTATTTTTCAATCTCACAAAACTTATCCTCCATTAATAGTTCATTACAATATTTTATAAAGAAACACAAAACCTCATTTAACATAGTCATCTCCATAAAATAAAAATTATTATTTCTTAACCCTGCATGCACAAAAGGTGAGATAGTCTCAATGATCATGCATTTCATGTGAGGTAAGGCTATTAATTTACTCTCTTTAAGATTACAAAACCTCACTTTACAAAAACATCAAGTCACATCCCTCAGTTACATGTAATCAGTGGTTATCATAAAATGTGAATGGAATCTAATTTTTTAAATTTTCCTCAAAGAATTGTTAGAAAGATAAATATTGATTAAAGATTATTTAAACACACTTTTTCAGTATTTATTTATGTGTTTATATGTTAGAACATTTCTAACAAGAGAATATTTAGCTAACATATTAGGGTATTGATTGGGAATCCTTTGAAAAAAATTGTAGTAGGAAGTAATAATGCCATTCCCCTCCACCATGTTTTCTATGTTACATTCACCCAAATTCATTGAAGTAGTTTTGGTGCCCTTATAATGCCATTATCTAACTAATTAGCCATAACCAAAAAACCTTTTTTGACATCTTACATGCGGTGTGCATGTTTTCCAAGAATACGATAGATATCAAGTTATTAAATTTTATATAATTATTGTTAGACATTAACCATCTACATCATTAATTTTATCCTATACATTGTTATCATCAAATATTCTCATCTTAATATGATAGATATCAAGTTATTAAATTTTATGTAATTTTTGTTAGACATTAACCCTCTACATCATTAATTTTATTGTGTACATGTTATCATCAAATATTCTCATCTTAATACGATAGATATCAAGTTATTAAATTTTATGTAATTATTATTAGACATTAACCCTCTACATCATTAATTTTATATTGTACATTGTTATCATCAAATATTCTCATCTTTAAAATCATTTTTCTAATAACATTGGAGGTGAATACATTAAAAAAATATTTGACAGTGCTAGTACCTTTATCTTATTGTTTGAAGATGGCAGAAGTAAATAATGCCATTTTTTCTTCTCTAGATTTGAACCACTCCTTAAAATATTTTTGTGTTCACAAATGCAAAATGTAGAGCATTCACAACATCATTTATTTGGAGGACCAACTAATTTTATATTTCTTAGAGAAAGTATGCAAATATTGGTCAGTATTCAAACCCAAGTCTAGATGGGTAAACAAAATTAACAATGATTGTGGCCTTGGTGCATTTTTAACTTTATTCCATTCACTAAAATAAAGATAAATGAGAATTGGAAAAATAAAGAAAACATTTGTGTCCATATCTATTTGCATATGGCATTGTCCATCATTTGATTAGATTACACAGGATGTGTATTTCATCAAGGAATCCTTTTAATTTCTCATTTAACTATTTTTAGATCCATCTAATTTAGTTTGATATAATTAAATAAGTCATAATTTTCATCTAATTGGCTTCATACTCATTTAAATTGACATGCGATGCATCTTCTACATTTCTATAGGAATCATTGTATATATGACATTTATTTACATTGACATGACACTTCTTTCATTCATGTATTGGGCATTCAAAACAATTTTGTGAAAGCTACAAATTCCATTGACATATGTGACATGTCACTGAACTTTTTGTATGTATCTCATAAATATTCTTCTATTCCATTAGTTAAAATACCCTATCATCAGCCCTCACCATATTAATTGATCCTCCTTGAAATATTTCACCTTTTTTAGGTTTTGTATGGTTTTGTCCTTCCCTACCACTTCATCATTGATTAAACTCATTGTGACATGGAATGTCTCCTCTTGACAAAGCTTATTGTTATGAAGTATGAAGGAACATACAACTTTATTTTTCACCATTGCCTCTACTAAGAACATTATATTATTATTTTTTTACATTGCATATAGAAAAGGCAAAACATAAATATTGGTGATAGGTTTTCAGTGAGATATAACTACAAATTTACACCCTCTCCCTTTACTAAACACTGCTTTGAAAATATATAAATATATCCCTTCCAATGTAACTTGCACCTTTAAGATAGATGCTTGTTTTAACTTTCTAATAGTATGAATTGGTTCTCCATGCATAAATACTATTATTTTCCAATTTTCTTATAATTTTCTAAACCATATGAGTTGGTTCAGCATTGGACTTTTTTAAAAGTCATTTTTTAAAGAAGTTAGATTTCTTCAGACTTCTAGCTTATACGAGCAATAGTCAATAAATTATTTTTAAATCCATTTTAATTTTTGGTAGCCCTCTGAACTCTATGAATTGGTTTTTAGTTTACAAGCAATTAGTTCCTTTTCAACCATTTTTGGTAGCTTTTTATTAAGGAAAGATTAATGTTGGGCATGAGGCAAGGACAAGCAAGTGGCATATGGGCATTAATTATATATATATATATATATATATATATATATATATATATATATAACATTCAATTAAAAGAAAATAGTTGCATTGTGCTACCACACAAAAGCATATGATCCTTTCCACAAAGAAAAATTGTAAATTTTATTGACAAACACTTACTGTCTTGAACTTGTTAGCTATATAGATTAAAATTTAAGAAATAAAAACTCCCAAAACCTTTTCGATTATAATGTAACTTAAGAAAGTTCCAATCTCATTAGTTCATGTGTATTGTCGGCAAAATTTTGACCAAGCAGACCGACATGTAGGAAGTAAGACATCTAAGAAAAGGAAGGTATACAGTGTTCACACTAGGCCTAGATAGTTCTTGAAATGGAATTGTACATAAAAAGCTACTTGTTTCTTCTAGTGGTGATGTCTACAGTGAGGATCACAGACAAGGCATAGGTAAGAAGGATATTCAACAATACCCTACTAGACTATACCACTGATATACGCATGTTAAGATTAGGTATGATGAAGTTTGCTCTTTTAATTCTTTTCTAATCATGATCCAATTGTGACTATTTTAAATCTCTAATTCACCCATGGACGTTTACAAGTTTTATTTTCTTCCTCATTTTTTTTGGTCATGTCTGCTCAAAAGTCACATATATATGTTGCATCTATGCCACTAGCACAGTTGGTGTTAATCCTGTAGGTAATCCAAGAAAGCATTTTGTGTGATCATCATTGGGAACCCTACCCTTAAGTTTATTTGATTTGTATTATGGGTTGTGTAGTTTTTTTTAAAGTTATTTAAATATTTTATATTATATAAATTAAATATAATATTTATAAAAGATAAATATTTTTTTATTACGATGAATATATTTCTTTAATATTGAAATCTTTTTAAAAATAGAATAATTTTTTTAAAAAGTTATATCCTTTACTAATAGTTTAATGATGTTAGTATTTTAAAAATACCAACATCCATAAAAGAAATTGAGTCTCTCAATTTCACTTTAGTGTTATTATAAATTATATAAAATAAAATATAAAATATTTGATAATTTATAATATTTTAATTGGTCCACATACATATTATTATATCTTTTCCTATTCAAAATTCAAACATTTGGTTCTAACATCTGATTCCAAATACTTACTCTAATATGCTTCATTTTTAAAAAAACATTAAAAATATAAACTTCGGCATTCATAGACCATTCAAAATTTAAATTTCAAAATTCAAATTATATTGTTGACATACAATCTATCTATGAATGACAAAAAATTGAAGACCAACAATGTTATCCAATGCATTGTGTTACACAGAGGAGTTTTAGTCAAAAAATAAAGGGATTAAAGGTTAAACATAGGTGTGTTATCTCTGACTGAACCCACAAATGTGTTTGTTGGATTTTTATATTCCTTTAATTTTTGTGCCTTCTATGTTCATGTTTTTTTTGGGTACCTTCTTTCTTCATGTATTTTTTCATGTGTATGAACATCTGAGTAAACATTTAGTGGTATATTAATCAAAGGACATAGCTATTGATCATATATTTTTCATTCATTTTTTTGTTTTATTTATTCATTTTAAACTCAAGATGGAGATGACATGGCTCATTAATATGGAAGCCATCTCCATTTATCTTATGGCTAGATGGGTTTTTTCTCATTACTATGGCAAGTTAATGTTTCCATGTGTTCCATAAATGTTCCCAATTATTAATATTTTCACATGGATGTTATGGTTACTATACCTTCTATGTTTCTCTTTTCTATTGTGTTCTTGGTATTTTAAGCATACTTTTTTTGTTCTTATTTTTTTTGCTTGCTTTTATATTTGAGTAAACATTTACTAGTATATTAATAGATTGATGGAATATTACACCAACAAACATATCTCCCTACATTTTCATATTCCTCCTTCCCCAAATAGATGGAACTGGCCTTAAATTTCTTGACCATTTCATATTACACAGAGAAATTCTAGTGTGTAGAATAGAGAGATGAAAGTGTTCACATAGATGTGTTACATGTAACTAAACCCAGAAAAAGATTTTATTTTGTTTTCATTTACAATGTGGTAAGTTTTATTCTTTTTCTATTAACCAATATAGGCTTTTGAATTCTATGGCCATGTTAGAAGTCATTTGTCTCATAATATGCAAGGAAGTTCCATGTTATAGGGATGAAATGTTACCCATAGTGGAGCCCACGATGTTGGTCACTTTTCATTATGATTTGATGTTTTTGTTATTTTAATGAAAGCATTGGATGTTTTCATAAATCATATCATTTTGTGCTTCATATTTATAATGTCACATTTTAATTTCCCATCATAACAGTTGTATATTAAAGAAAGACCTGAATTTTTTAACTCATTACCAAGATATTTCAAAGTCACCCCATAATAGTGGATATTATTTATAAATTATTTTATTATATGGTGAGTTTGATCACTCCTAATGAATAATAAAATGTTCTCACTCGTACATTCGACAATAATATATATATATATATATATATATATATATATATATATATATATATATATATATATATATATATATATATATATATATATATATATATATATATATCCAATAATGTGGCATGTTAATTTTATTGTGTGTATCATCTTGAACTTGATGACCATGTTCAAGGGATGAAACATTACCCACACTTAAACCCATGTTTTGATTCACATTCAACTCGACATTTGTTGGTATTATAATTGAAGAACTCATGTTTTTCATTTACATACCACTTAATATTATTGTATTTTTATTAAAATCAAGGATATCATTCACATAGCAGGAAATGTAAATTTTTTATATCAAACCAAATTGTTTTCTAATTTCATGTTGATGTGTGATTTTTATGAGTCGCACATAATGATTGGGGAAGTAAGGAAAAGTTTTTTAATTCTTTGCTTAATTAATCTAGTAGATACACCTATGCACATAAACTTAAACCCCATGGTTTATAATTTTAACCAATAATAGTTTTTAAATGAACACATTATGGTATCATTACCCTATAATTTCAACAAGTAAGCCACGAATCGAAATAAATAATTAATATAAAATGGACCCTATTTAAATACATGTGTGTATTCAAGACTAAATATTTAATGGCATGTGGATGGGATCCATGAATGTTTCATTTAACATGTCAGTTAATTTTATTGTATTTATTTCAAAATAAAAAAATTAATTAACATACCAATAAACATAGACTCAGATGTATAAAAAAAGTCCATGTGTAAAATCATGTCACTTCAATTTGCATAAATGGATGTCATATCATGTTGATACCTTACTCATTACCATGTTTAACATTATAATTATTTTTTCCATAACTATTTTATATGTCTTTCATTATATTTTCAATTACTAATATAATTTGTTGATTTTCATTGTTCACAATGACAAATGTAAATAAGAAGATGGCCATATGGAACAATGAGGACTATACAACAATTTTTTTCTAAAATAATTGATG
Organism: Torreya grandis; assembly: GCA_037957365.1. Taxonomy (NCBI): domain Eukaryota; kingdom Viridiplantae; phylum Streptophyta; class Pinopsida; order Cupressales; family Taxaceae; genus Torreya; species Torreya grandis. The sequence goes on along the minus strand of JARHVA010003373.1, from coordinate 215,179 downwards.
AAGAGGTTAATGAATAAGGGTAGCCCAATGTAATAATAAGAGAAAATTGAATACAATGGTTGAGGGAGGAAGCATCAAATATCATTATCAATCAAAAGGGGACATCAAGAAACCATAAGGGGAATCCTAAGTCAGAATAAGGTGCAATAGAAGATAAAACTAATGAAAATAAAAGGAGAAATAAAAAGAGCATGATAGATGGGATAGGGAATTTAGGAATGGTATGAGGATGAAGGGAACATAAATTTAAAAACCTTTGATGCAATAATGATAAATAGAGGATTCAAATTTCCTAAAGTTGTTGATGAAGATGTTAATTATGAAGAAAACCACTATAAAAAATGAAGGTGTTATATATCAGATAATAAATGAAAATGAAAGTGCACTTGAGTTGGCTTAATGGTGAAGAAAATTTGTTCCCAAAAGGGAGGTCATGGGTTCTAATCTTGTAGGGGGTAAGGTATGCACACCTTCATGAAAAGTATCCACATGCAATGGGATAACTGGCTTAGTGTTCAATATGATGGGGCAACACATGGCTTGAAACCTATGTTTAATGTGATGAGGCAAGCCCATAATCCATTGCTATGGATACTATTCACATCTAGTTTAGACATTCTAATTATAAAAATATCAGTACTGAACATTTCACTTGTTAATGAGTCAGTAGTTAGTTCTAGTAAAAAATCAAGAAAGGATATGAGTTTTTGGAAACCCCAACCACCAAGCAGGTTTAAATTGAATTTTGATGGTGCTTCCAAGGTAAATATCGATGTTTTTAAGGATAGTTGTATTCTTTAAGATTTTAGTGGATCCTTGATTAGGGTAACTTCTAGAAAACATGTAGATATAACTAATAATAAAGATGAAGCCCAAGCATTAGACACTTGGATTGACCTTGCCATTCATTGTAATGTTGACAAGATAATTATTGAAGGTAATTCCAAGATTATAATTTATGCTCTATAGAAGAAACATTCCATGTCTTAGAAACTAGATAATATTCTATCTAGTCTTTGGAATAAATTGATCAAATTTTCCTTTTTAGAATGCAAGCATTATTTTCAAGAGGCTAATTTTGGTGCCAATTTCCCTTCTAATTATATTGATCAGCTTGAAGAAATCAAAATCGATACTCATCAAGATACTTGGAGAGATTTTACTAATTTAACTTCAATTAGTATGGGTTTTTATTTTAATTTTATTTTAAAACACACACACACACATGTATGTACATACATACATACATAAAATTAAAAAAGGGAAAAAGGAAATTAAATTAAAATTCAACTGATAAATGGAAATCAACTTTGAAGTTAATCGATTTGTAAAATTCATTTAAAAATATTATATAATAATCAATTTAATTGATTATTATTTTTGGAGAGGCTATTTTCATCATGTCAACTTGCACCAACTCATTGGGCATTTCAACATCATCCATGTGGCATGTGTGTTTCCCATGCAATCAAGGGTGGAAATTGATTGCATTAATGGTAAGGATTCTGATATATTTCTTTCTATTAGGTGGTGAATTTGCATTATTCTCTCTCTCTCTCTCTCTCTCTCTCTCTCTCTCTCTCTCTCTCTCTCTCTCTCTCTCTCTCTCTCTCTCTCTCTCTCTCTCTCTCTCTCTCTCTCTCTCTCTCTCTCTCTCTCTCTCTCTCTCTCTAGATGGATAGTATTGGATAACTAGCATCTAACATGGATCAAGGGGTGGAATTAGCATTGGTAACTCTACTTGTGTATGGCTATACTCTAGTCCCAGAAATGGCATTTGAAGGAGGCCTTTTATGGCTAAGGAATGATAATGCCTTTTGGGTTGGGTTCCCTCTGAAGAAATCTTTGAGTAAATTTTGACTATACTGGGTAAGGATTACTTGGATCATGGCATGCATATCACAATCAATTCTATAGTTACAACAATGTTTTCCACAAACATCATGGAATTTTTGGTAGATACAAAGGTGGTTTCTAATGTGGTTACATTTTTTAAAACTAGAACACTCCTTTGGTCTATTAGAGGCAATTAAAAGTTATGAGATGGGTCCCTTACCCAAACTCCCCTTCCCCAACTCTGATGGGGTTGGGTTGTTACATATTTCTACATTCAAGATGCTAGATACATGATTCATGGTTTTTCTGGTCTTTGTGTAGGATATCTAATAGAATATATATGATAATGATTCATCTGAGGGTTAATTTCTAACTATGCCTCCCTGGCACAACTTAAAATCCTAATTTTGGAAATATCCTGTCAAAAGGATGAACGACACAACAAAGAATGTGTGGTTGTAGTTAAGCTTTCAATAAAACTGGTGGATCATGGTGGGTGGTGGGGGTGGGAGGTTAGATCTCCCTCTTGGATGACTAGAGCACCTTATCGTGTTACCATAAAGGCCATATAGTGTCATTTGGCCAACAACAAAGTGGTTACAACATTAGGTAGTATCAATGTCAAGCACATGGGTTCCAATCTAAAATTGGTTAGGTGATTCCTATTTCATGGATGTTTATAGTAAGGAAATCATAATTTCAGATTCTCTTAACGTCAAGGCTACTTTTGACTAAAAAAGGTGAATTTGTAATTTTTAGATATTTGTTGTTTTTGTGTCTTATTGGGTGGACTTTTGGCCCTTCCTAGGTTACCCCTTTATCTAGTAGTTGGGTGGTTTGATTTTTGATATCGCTAATCATTTAATTATTTTTAGCTATGCCCTAATTACTTCTATATAGGTATGTTTCTTCACACTTTGCTAGTTTTCATGATATTTTTTAAAGGTAGGGGACCTGTATAAATTGAAGTAATAGTCCAAAAAAATAAATGCAGATGAAAATTCAACAAATGACTCAATAGGATTCAAAATCAAAATTGAGTTTCCATAAAGATAGCTTAGTTATACCTACACAAGAAAGTTGAGTAGAATGACTAAGGGAAGGAACATCAAATCTTGGTCTTAATCAAAGAAGAACATTAGGAAATAGTAAATAAAATCAAATGTATTTAATTTGATATCTAATTTACTGGTGTGTATCAAGAAACGTGATGAAATTAGATATATTGAGTTTCATTATGTAATGTAATTAATCTTATTTTATATCAACCAGTCATCCTAAAAATGGACCATCAATATAATAAAAGTTTTAAAAAAATCATCTGGAAGAGAACACCCCATTTTTTTCTTCACTCTTCAGTTTGAAATATATTATCATTACCCATAGAAAATAACATCAATAACACATATAAACTATAAAAGCAATATAGATTTATGCATTGAAAACTTCACAAACTTAAAAATATATATTATAAGAGCATTACAAACTTTGCAATCATATATTGTATTAAGAAACACATTGGAAAAAAAAATGCCAAAAACATAACAAGTGTCAAGAAACACAAAGTATGTAAAAATCCAAAAATTGAGAAGGTCATCAAACATTCACCCTCTACATCAAATTAATATCTATAAGAAACAAAAATCCATGAATATAATAATTTCTTATAGAATGTAAACTTTATCATTATTATTAGCAATAAAATGGACAAATTATAAATGAAAATCACGTCAACATATCAAAAATTATGGTCACTTTATTTCCATCAGTTCCCTATCAAAATTTTGATAAGGTTATATTTATTCTGTAATAATGCGTAATTTAAGCCTAATATCACTAAATATTTCTAATTCATTTACACATTCAACATTCACACTCTGCAACACATTAGAGCATACTTAATTAGGGAAATAAACCATGCTTTTTCTTTTATTTTATTAATAGTCTTCTAGAATCAGTCTTCCATTCACAACACATATCACCAGGCATATTAAACCAAGCTAAATTAAATATAGGTGAGATCATTATTATTCATCATCCCTATTCATATTCATTACTCAATATTCATTATTCACTATTTAATATTAATTTTTCATTATCTATTAGCTAAATAATCTAGGTTAATTAACTAATCTCTTTCTTATCATAAATTCCATAGATTTTAGAATTCCATGATTTTTAAAAATAAATAAAATCTCTATTATTCATAGATGAATTTCAAAATTTATATAAAACCAAAAATCCAATTATTCTCATATTATTGTGTTATCTTCCATTCAATACACCTTACATATTTTATATTATATCTTCCTCCCAAATGAATTTTATAATCATTTGTGGGTCTTTCATGTTTTCCACTCCATTCCCCTTTTCAAATTTCAAAGATGCTTTAGGCTCTACCTATCTCCCATCATTAGAATTTTATAATATTATCTTCTTCATCTTTGTAATTTAATAATCCACCTGAGATTCCACTTAATCTCACTTACTAAATTTATATTATAACTTTCTCCCTAACAAAATTTATCTTCATTTAAGGGTCCCACAGGTTCTCCACTCCAATTTTTAATTCAAGATTCCATTTTTGAATTAAATTTTACTTTTTCTTATGACTCAATTTTAACCCTCCATCTTGAGATCAAGATGAATAGTTCACATCCACTTCAAAAGTCTATAAATTGAATGTTTTTTATCCAAAATAGACAATCTTATTCATCCTAAACTTACTATGCAAAAATACCTATAATAATATCTTGCATTACATGGTTATTTTACCAAAACATCATTAGAAGATTCAATATTCTTCTATGTTATACCAAGTCAACCTTATTCTATCAATTTCCAAGACATAACAAAGTGAAAACATTCTTAATGACAAGGAAAAATGTCATCCACTTGTAATATAAATTGGCAAAGACTCTCTTATTCACATGTCGATCACAATTTGATTTTAAGCCAACAAGCACAAGGACTCTCTAAAAGAAGGTAAAACTTGTATATTTTTCATTTTATTCTCATTTGTTTTGTTATTTTCTCATTCTTAGTGAATAAGCGTATGCTATTCAATATTAAAATTATTTTTTATTTATATCACTAACAATATTACTAACCCTATTTGTATACATTTTTATATCAAGAATACAAGAATAAATTATTTTTAAATAGAATGGAAAAATTATCAATGACATTGACAATAAAATCAACAAATTATCGATAACATGTCATAATAACATATAAAAAACATATATTAAGAAAACTTAAGACAAATAATATGTATAATATTGAACATATTAATCAATAACACAATGACAATTATTAAGAGTAACCTATAATTAATTTTCATATTTTCCATCCACATAGAATTAAATGTTAATTAATTTAGTAATAACACCATACAAAATATAGAGTAACATAATTTCACAAAAGAATTTTGTTTGATACATCTAAGTCTATGCTTATTGGTATGTTAAGAGAATTACTAATTTTGATAGAATGACAATAACATTTACTAGTATGTGAATATAAACATTCATGACTTCCATCCACATATCAGTAAATATTTAGTTTTATAGACACACCTATATTTCAACACCCCCATTCATTTTATATCAATGACCCATATTTATTTCATTTCATTGCTTACATATAAAAAATATAATCTAATGATACAATAATGACTTTGTTGACTGATATTATTGGGTAAAATTTTAAACCTCGGGGTGGTTTAAGTATGTGTTTAAAGGTGTGCCCACTATATTAACAAATTAAGGGAGAAACAAACCTTTGCCTTTCTTTTCCAACTATTATGTGTGAATCATAAAAGGAACACAGTAATAGGAAATCAAAAAATAATTTTGTTTGATACAAGAACAATTACATTTCATCATATGTGAATTATAACCTTAATTTGTATACAAAGATAATGATTGTTACGTATATTTAAATGAAAGACCTCAATAATTTCATCCACATACCAATAATAATTAGGAATTCCATCAACATAACAATTAAGTTAAATACAAAGATAATAAACTTTAGTGGTATGTGAATGAAAACCTCTATTGCTTCCATTGAAATACCAACAAATGTGGAATCACATGTGAATAAAAAAATGGGTTCAGGTGTGGGAAACATCAAATTACATGATCAACACAATAGAAAACAATCTTAAAATTTATATTATGGACTATTGTGACAATATTTAATATTCAAAGAAGAAAGGGGATATACATTCATAATCTAGTTGTGGATCATTACAAGTAGATCATCTATGAATGAATCCGATGTCAATGCTAATAATTATAAGAATGAATTCCACCCAACTCATATTATTGATTATTTTGGTGGAATTCATTTCCATCATTATTGGCATTAGCATCTTATTCATTCATAGATGATCTACCTTGTAATTTCAACAACTTGATTGCGAATGTATATATTTTTTATTTCTTGAATCTTGAATCTTATCATAATAGTCCATTACATAAATTTCAATATTATGTTCTCATGTTGATGAACTAAATGAAATCAACATAGAATTTCCTCTTATATGACCAATTTAACATTGAAAAATGTTAGCCCATCTAAATCAATGTTATTAGAGCATTATGTGGAATAATATATAATAAGTGGGACCCAAAATTTAGGGGTACAAACTACTAGTCCCCTTTCCCTATATATAATTTTTATTTGAATGGAAATAATGATTTTGATATAAAAATAATAAAAATTACCATCATGCAAATGTAGACCTGGATGGATTCCATCCATATACCAGAAAATGGTATATATTCCAAGCCATGTTGTGTAGGGAAATTAAAAAAATATAAAGAACACATCAATATGATCTAGATTAAATATAAAGAGATATGCGACACATTTCAACATGAATTTATAAAATGTCTAGGCCTTCTATTGAAATAACATCAAATTTGGAGTCATATGGGAATGAGAAGATGCCAACGATGTGGGTTCACATGTGTAAACCATTTCATCCCTCTAACATGGAACTTCATTGTATATTAATGAGATGAGAGTCTTTCAACATGGCCATATAATTCAAAAAACTATATTGGTTGATGAAAAAACAATAACATTTACTGCTATGTCATTCCCATCTGATTCAAAATTGGCTATAAATTGGGGGAAAAGATACATGAAAATGTATGGACAAATATTTATTGATGGCACTCAGTGTGCCAATATGTCTCCACATTAATAAAGGAAAACCCACCAATCCATGCATAAAATTGGTAGATGGATAATTAAAAATTAGGACCAATGAAGGGATAATAATAATAATAATAACAACCATGAAAAAATAAAACAAAATGCTAGTGTGGGTTAAGTTACAAGGAAAACATATGCATGAACAATTTCATCCCTCCATTCTATCAACTTAGATTCCTCTATGTAATTTAACATGGTTGATAAATTTTTGGTATACTCCATCACTTCATTAACATACCAGTAAACATATAATCATATGTGAATGCATGCCAAAAAACTAGAAAGTATAAGGAATGCAGCAGAAAATAATAGCATAAAAGGCATAATAAACATAATAGCTATGCAAAAATATTAATAACCAGGAGCATTTATGGTGCACAAGGTTGAATTAACTTGACATTAAAATAGACAAAAATTCATCTAGACATGGAGAAAATGGAAGTGGCTTCCAAATTAATGATCCATGTGTATTCTATCTTAAGTTTACATTGAATAAATCACACGATAGATTAAATTAAAAAAACATATGAACAATAACTATGTCCTATTATCATAATCATAAAAATTTAATCTAATGTGAAATCACATCAAAAAAAATTAAATTAAAAATCATGACAAAAAAAATAGGAATGTATAAGGCACATAAAAATAAATAAGAACATAAAAGGCATAATAACCTTAATAACCATGTGAAAATATAAATAAATAGGAAATTTTTTGGTGGTATGCAAGGTAGAAATAACTTATCATAAGAATGGATAATGACGCCCCTATCCATGTGGAAAGTGACACTTGATTCCACATTAATGAGCCATGTGTTTTCCATCCATAGTTAAAATTGAATAAGTAACACAACAGAGTAAATGGAAAACTTATGAATAACAACTATGTCATTCCATTAACATACCATTCAAAATTTACATATATTTGAAGGCACATAACAAAAAACATGAACATATAAGACATAACAAAACTAACAATTTAAGTAAAAAATATTGTCGGTTAAGTTACAGGTAACACACCTATGTGTACACTTTCATCCCTCCATTCTATTGATTGAAATTCCTTTGTACAATGTGGCATGGTCAAGAAATTTTAGTAAGGTTCCATCTATTTTGGAGTACTAGGTATGGAAAAACCTATGGAGAGGGGACAATTGAAGGGAAACATGGGGGATTAAGTTTCCACATTAATGGTGAAAAGTCTACCAAGCCTTCTAGATAATTATGTTCCCTTCCACATTAATAAGACATGCAACTTCCAATGTGGCACTCTGTTTCATATTGATAACCCATATGTATTTCAATTTTTGTATTATATGTTAAAATTATAATCCAAAAAAAAATAATGAGTTTATTTGAAAATTATTTTTGGTCCCTTCAGTCCCAAACATTGTTTGGTCCTTTCAATCTTAATGATTGGTTAGACTACAAATATACCTTAAAATTGACATGTCATCAAAAAATTCATTGTACAACTTCTCTAAGCATTGATTTTTCTCTTGGATGACATTTTAAAACTTAAATATTTGTAAATTATTTAAATCCAAATTTTTAGATCATGATGTGGCATAATACGAAAGATGTAGGACCCAAGTTAGGGGTACCAACTTTTGGTCCCATTCCCTTAACTATTATATAAAATTCATAGTCATTTGATTTCTTCAGTTCAATGTCATTCAAAGACATTCTCACCTCTACAAATTTATTTTTCTTATAGGTGACCAAGTTGTGTAGTGTGAGATTTAGTGCAACATTATAGTGAAAGGTGCATTAAAATATAGAGAAATAGTATGGTGAATTATATTGTGATTACTTTTTCTCTAAAACAATAGGTGACTTCTAATTTTGGAGGTAGTTTTTCTACATTGTCATGTAAATGGTACATTGACATTTAATTTAATTTTTTAATTTTCATGTTAAATAGTTTTTTGTTGATGAACATTAACTAATATTTTTAAATTTTAAATACTTTTTAAAATGAAATTTATAAGAATTGATTAAAAAAAATCAATCGATGTCGGTGTTAATTTGAATGTTAAATATAGCTTAAAGACACATCAGGAGTTGAAGATGAATCTCTACAATGTCTCATTTTATTCTAGCCACATCATTAATAATGATTGATTACCACATGATTCTTCTATTGTAGTTATCACATCCTTTATTTCATGTAGTATATGCATTTCTATTTAATTATAATCATATTTGATGAGTGATGTTTCTGATATTCTATTTTTTAATTTATTCCACATGTTTAGTGACAAGCTAAAATACCGCACAATGTCTTTTAAAGACACAAATAATATGAAAACCTATCAACTTGACCTTTTTTAATCTTATTCTTATGCAAAAAATTTGTAATATCCTATATTTTTTGACCTCAAAATGGCATAAATAGGTGCTCTAGCTAGTGGCATTTCCACATTTTATATAGATAAAAAAAATTATTTTGTTTTGTTTATGCTTAATAGTGTGTCTATTATTTTGTAACATCAATTATATGTACAATGTATGAACAATGTTTTTAGTTTTGTGATGAAGGGATTTTATGGATGCAAGAGAATCCAAGGGTTCATATAAACTTGCATAAATAAAAATAGTGTTGTTGTGTCTATGTAATTTATATCTTTTGTTTCTTATTTTAGTATGTTTACAAGATGACCAATTAAACTCATAAGGCTTACATGAGCTTCCACATATTTATTTATGGGTGTGTTAGTGAGAAATATTTCACAAAACTTTTCAACCAAGATCTCTCTAACCATTACTACATCCATGAGTACTTCAACACACACATAAGGAATAAACCAACTATGAACAAAAATTATTATTATTTACAAAAAAACATGTGAAAAACTTATATAATACAATGGATAACCTTTACTTAAGTAGGCAAGGAAAAATAAGACACAATCCTAACTAGCCAATATGGGATAAATCTTCACATAGGAAAAAACATAAAAAGGACAAAAATCTTAGTTAAAACCTAGAGATCATGAGAAATATACTATAACACCCACCCCCCTCAAGTGAAGATATGGGATAATAATAGAGGATGCAGTGTGATGCCATATGTCCTTATGTATGCCAATCCATCTTGCCTAAGTCAGTAACCACCAAGTGAAAATATGAATTGTGTTGAATACAAGGATCAGCAAATACAAAAACTATAATCTAAAATATTGGGTAGAATGATGAACCTGAGGAAGTATTGCTTAGACACTCTCCAACAAGATGGTGACAAGTGAGCATAAAGATTAGTGGAGATGACAAATTGGTGTCACTATAAGAATAACCAAGAAGGCCATGGATTCAAGTGAAAAATCTTCATATGGGTTTCAATAAACAAAGTGCATGAATAAGATACCCATGTATAAAGAATGAATCTAGAAAACACTTAAAAAGTGCAAAATATACGTCTAGCACTCATAAAATGTAGAAAAAAGATAAAACTCATAGTAGAAAGCTCTCCCCCCAAAAAAAATATATAAAATAAGAAGAGAGATATAAATTATCCCAAATATGATGTTAAAATAGTTCGCACTCCAAGTACTTACAATTCATGAAGGAACTCAATTTGGACAAGTGGTCTGAATCCACTACTAGATGACACAAAAATTTACATTAGGATTCACTAGAATGGATTCAATAAAGAAGATTGCTAGTGGTGATGAAAGTACAAAAGATTATTGCATGTGTAAGGAATGTTCAACACCTAAGAAGAAAAATGTACAACAAACCCCCCCCCCCCCTATTGTTGACTAGGTGGGGTGAAAAAAATAGGTTTGCATGAGTGGTATGAATCCACTACTCAAACACTGAACAAGCTAACACTATATATACCATAATAGATCCATGTCACATTGAAAGAGACTATCAAAATATCAAAAGAGATAAGATGACACTAGGATTCACTAGAATAGCTGCATTTCAAGCTGTGGGAGACTGCCAACTATCTGAAAAATGGTGCCTAAAATACATAAAAGGTTTCTCAAAGATGATGGCCCATGGTGGTGATGGAAGAGACAACCAACTAAAGAAGTGAAAAGGTGCCTATAATAGAGAACATAAATATATTACGGTAGATAAAGATGAATCAACAAACTCCTCATGACACTTTATAAATTAGTGCAAGTATAATATATGCCATATATACAAAAACACCAAATGAAAAGAAGTAAGACATTGGAATTCACCATAATATCTCCAAATGAGGATAGTGTCAACCTGTTGAATAAGAAATTAATAATCATGAGAGGTTTTCCAAAAAATAAGGGAGTGGAAAAGATGTCTCCATATAATAAGTCAAGGTTCTAAGAAAGAGGCCTTGAGGAGACATGAAACAAACTACCAATATGTCAAAGTACCAATGCATGTTGTGGGTTGATTTAAGAATGTGTAAAATGGCAATAAAAACCCATCATGTATGTAAAAACACACCAAAAAAGGATTAGCAACCAAAAACAACCACCTATAAATCACATGCAAAAGGTCATCATGATCAGTTGGAAATACATATGAGATAGTGTGTGCACAAAGAACAATACAAAAACTAATAGGGCCCATAGCATAGGTAGCCCCCTTGAATATGAAAATTTATAACTTTAATGTGTTTATAATAAAAATAGGACCAATGGAATGAGAATGAGAAATAAAGTACTTTTGAAAAGAGTAACACTCAAATCTGAGTTACTGAGCAAAAGTTATGGTTAACAACATTTCTCATCATTAATGAGATATTTTAATTTTGTTTAAATAGTTTAAATACACAATCAAATAATGGGTAAGGTAGACTTTCAATGACTCATTCGAACTAGCACAAAGTTTAGAATGTAAAGGTTTAGATTTTGAGGGGGAATTGGCCTCCTACCAACCCGTGCCTCACCCTTCATCTTCATCTAGTGAAAGAACAAGGTAAAATCAAGTTGATGAAACAATCTACTTTATAATATATTATTTTTGTAAAAAACTATTCAAAAAATCATTCCTTTGAAAGGAAAGGGCACTCACAATATTCACCTCATGAAAATCTTTCTCACCACTGATAAATATCCCCCACTAAAAAAAATGTTTCCATACTCAACACTCACCCACCATTAATAATATTATCCCTTCATTATGTTCATCACCTTCAAAAAATATTACCCACTCAGAAATATGTACTCCACTTTCATGTCATATTTGACTTGACTAGAGTTTTAGTGACCAAATTAAGTAGTTTTATAAAACTATCATTATGTGAAGGCACATCTAGAATAAAAGGCAATGGTTTAGGAAAATTGTAGTGGGCAGCCTACATGGGCATTTTATAGGCCATGAAGATAGAGACTGATGGTGAGATAAGGTGTAGATAAGAATGACAGTGACTTGGGAGGCTGACTCCAAGTGGTGTAAGAGCTAAGTTAACAATGTTTTAAAATATCCCAAGGTAGTAATGGCTCAAGCAATTTATAGGCTCATCTGGTAGTGTCATGTGGTTTTTTGAAGCCACCAAAATAGGAGGTAATGGTTTATAGCTTCACCATCATTGATCCACTGATGTCACTTATCCTATCACTATAGTAGCTCAAATACCCAACCATTCCCTCACTGAATCCCATTGAAATAGAAAATAAAAGATGATGCTCTTAAAAAATATTGGGATCTATCACAATACCTACATCAATAGGCCAAATGATAGGACTGTGGTGAAGAGGAAATAAATCATATGTTTCCAATAAGTATGTCAATGTTCGTACATCATTACACTAAGAAAAAATGGAAGAGTTACCGCATAGTTGCATTAACCTTGAGCACTTATGATATCTTTAAGATAGATGCTAGGAAATACAATGACATGGAAGATGAGATGTAAGAAAAAATTATTTCATCCTAAAAAAGGAATCACATGGTTATGATAGTTTCAAAAGGAATCTAAGGCATTATTCATAAATGGCCTAAAAACTCATCAAAAATTACACGCCTTTCAAATCCTCATGTCACAAATGAACCCCATTATAAAACTAAGGGCAGCCTGAGACCATTAGTGGTGGAAAATCATGGAATGGTAGAAGATAATACTAGTCCTTAGGTTTTGTGTAGGAAATCTATTTATAATTTTTTGGATCAAACCCTAGACCGATCATTTTATTTTTAGAGTGTTAAGGATGTGGAACAACTTGAAAGAGATGAGGCCAAATGCTCCATCTATAATAAGGTTACTCTTGGCATGAAAATTGTCAATTAAAACTCCAAATCCTTTTCCAAATCTAAAAAGTTTATTGAAATGTAAAATGGGTACAAGGGTTTGATGGATTGTGCCAAAACTCTCGAATTCTCTACCAACCCAAAATGGATGATTGAAACAAAAAATGATTGAGTAATAGTTTCATGTCAATGAGTAATGACTATTGAAGGTGCTCTGATACCATGAAATAATTTGTAATGCTCTTAAACAAATATCACTCCAACACACCATTACCATAGCCATGAGTACTTCAACATTCAAATAAGGAATAAACCAATTTTGAACAAAAATAATTGTTATTAAGAAAAATTATGTGAAAAAACATATATAATACAATAAAAAAACCCTTGCTTAAGTAGGCAAGGAGAAACAAGACTCAACCCTAACTATCCAATATGGGATAAATACTCACATAGGTTAAAACTAGCAAAAAGATGAAAATCTTAGATAGAACCTAGGAAGCATGAGAAATACTCTCTAATATATTTCACACATTTATGTATGTTTATTTTTATGAATGTCTATGTTACATGTATGTTATTACACAAGAATTATTTCTAGGAATGTCCATATGGTGAATACTTTATGACCTAATGTGTTTTTGTAAATAAAGGATGTTTATTCAATTGGGGATGGAGATAATTAGAAGAGACATTCAATAATGAAAATCCCCGAGCAAAAATAAGTTTTTTTATTTTAAAAATGGGGAGGAACAAATGTTGGATGGAATGCATTTGAGATATAGCTGAACCTTTTTTGGGAATAATTCATATTAGAATGGTGAATAAATGGTCAATATATTGATGGATTTTATGAGGGTCTAAATCTTATCATGAATGTAAGAAACCTATGATGGCAAGTGTTTAGGTGATAGTGAGAGAGTAAGCATTAATTTGTAATGTTGTCACGTGAATTCAATGAAGATATGCTTATGGGTTTAAAATTCATAGAGTATGCTCATGACTGTGTTAAGAGTTTTAGCATCTAAGAAAGAAAAATAGACATACAATTATTCCTTAAATGGATTCCGTATATTATGTTTGCATCATTTTATATCAAATCATGGTTATAGCCCTAGTAGAGGTGATAAGAGAGTTGTCTCCATTATTTTTAGGTAGAGAGAGAACTATAGTTGCATCCTCCATTAAGTGAATAGTAGGTATAGGATGTGTAGAGGTGTTGATATTTTTTAATGTGGGTATAGAATAAATAAGTATCGATAAAGTGATTGAGAAGCTCTTGTTTGAGTCTATTGTAGATTGTGAAAGAGAACCTAATTATTGATTAGATATGACACACAAAAGAATAATAATGCTAGAGGTAGAAAAACGATCTTAGATGTTGAAGGTATTCCAAGAAAGATTGTAGATTATGGAGGATACATGAAGTGAATATTTTACAAATATAAGTGGAAAAATAATAAATGTTTGAGATGTTGTTATCCCTATAATCAAAGTTTGATATGTCATAGAGAGGACCAACTAAAAGATAAAAGTGTCTAACAGAGGTTAAGATGAAGGAAAACAATAATCACACTAATAATATTGTGTTGTTTTGGTAAAGAGATCCAAAATGAGCCCATGAATTGAATAGTGGTATTCTATATTATTTTGAGGAGGATAATATTGAAGACCCCATGAGGGTAAAGTTTTCAAGTAATAGCCTATGTGGCATTTTAGCTGAGTATTAGAGATTTATCCTAGATATTGATGTGCCCTAACACACACACACACACACACACACACACAACCATTTTAAAATTAAATTAGGGACCCACTATTGGTTTAATATCCTTACTCGACTGCCTATGAACCTTAGAAGTCTATGACATTGATTTTGATAGGCATAAGCCTAAGATTACTTATAAAGTATAAATCACATTTAAAATTTATGAGAAGAAAAAAATCAAAGCTGTGTATAATCCATATTCAAGGTATTTATCTTTTTCCTTTGATTTTACATTAATTTAAAATCTTTTCTATAGGATAGTTTTTTCAATTTAAAGACTAATCAAGCTAACATGTGTTTTGGTTTATTATGTGTTTGAGATTTATCCTAATACACATATTTTTTTGCTTAAGTTTTAACCGCTTTTATCTTTAGGATACATCTGAGATCATTTAATATTTCTAGATTTAATGATCTCACTAACCCATAACACAAGTGGTGATCACAAGTCACATGAAAAAATAGATCACTAAGATCCAGCTAGATATTGTCTTCCCTCTAACCCAAAGGCTCTTGGGTATTTGCATAGTTTATAAGGCCCAATTGTATTCTATAAAAGTGACACCCATTCAAGTGTCATAATTACACTCACCTAGAGATAACACCAACATGTTTCATTGTAAAAACATTATAGGTAAGCTAAAAAGTGTGTGAAAGCCACGTGTTATCTTCCCACTCACCAAGTGATGATGTCAATAGAGTTCATTATATGATCTTCCTACATAAGTGGTAATAAGATCTATCCATGTGTCATCATCCCCTTCACCTAGAGATGATTCTAGTAGAGTTCATTGTAAATCATTTTTGTAAATGAAAAAATTAGAGCCATCCATGTGTCATCATCCCATTAATATGGATATGACTCAATGTACGATAATGAATTTTACACTCTAAGAAATCAAATTGTTGGGATCTTACCACATTTCATCATCTTGTTAACCCATAGTTAGGGGAATATATTACAATAGTCCAAAGTCTAGATATAAGTGGAGAATAAATATAAAACCACGTGTCTCTAAACAGCACAATCAAATAACAAAGACATAAACATTAGGCCCAAAAGTGAATAAAAGGGACATTTGTTATATTAAGATGATAAGGCACCTGGGAGCAAGAAAAATAAGTTGCATGGTAGTAAAATCCACATAAATGGGAATTACAAAATAAAAAAATTGAATAAGATAATTAGAGAAGGAATGGAGAAAATTTTGTTATTACCTTTAATTTCCATGAATTGGTGATTTGGTGCATTCAATTCACAAAACTAGTGAATCTAAATCAATATAATTAAATTTAAAATACTTGGTTGGATCACATTGCCTCTTAGCTACCAAGTGAGAACTATAAATTCAAATTCCATAGTGACCAAGGGATTCCAAACTTATTAGAGACAAAACATATTCATACCTAAGTCTAAATAACCTCATCATCTCACAGACATCCTCCTTATTCATATTCAATTTTTGGTCTAACCAAATACATAAATACAATGTTTGATTTGATGGATCTCAATCATGATTTAAAACATTATTCAATAATTTGGGATGAATTGGATGTTTTATAACTATATAAGGCAAAAGATTGACTTTCTATTTTCACACAGTGATATATAGATGAACTTTTAATGTTAAAGGTATTCACACTAGACAATGTTGTTATTAAGCTAAAGGTACTAACCTACATTGAATCGTTATCTCATTTATTTGTAAATTTAAAAATTTATTGAAAATTAATCCATTTATAATGTAATCATATTCATGTAGCCTACATATGTGGAAATGCATTCAAAAGGTATTATAGATTACCTTTCATGGACTATTTTAGATAATTTGGACTTATCTATAGTCCAACTAAAAGACAAATATCAAGAATACACCTACATTATTCAAAATTTTAAAATTATAAATTCTATCCAATATAATAAATGGGTAATATATCCAAATTATTATCATACTCTCCATGTGTAACTGTATAGAACCCAAAAACTATTCATTTTAAAAGATCATCTCCCATCGAATTTAAGGACATAAGTCCATATTATATAAAATAGTCCTTTTTCCCTAAGATGACATATAGTAAGGCCATGGTTAATTCATGGCTACTTACCAAAAAATATCCGTATAAAATTGTAACAATGGGCTAGCAACCCAAGTAGCTTTATGATTGAAGGCCCTATTTCTTATGTTCCCATAGTCACCTTAAACCTAGGATTAAGGATTGTTTTGGCCTATTAAATATAATATATGACTTCCCAAGTATTTTTTATGTCAATTATGTATGGGTTCCATTAATGGATATCATCTTGACTTATAATAAAATCATTACCCTATTAGAGATAATTATCTTTAATTTTAATCATTGAATTACTAATCTAGGAAAAAAAACAAAATTATAACTTCTATATGATGTCTTATTTGGTAGATGTTTTTACTATAATAGTAAATTCAACCTATGAAGAAACCTAAAAACCATCTATAAAGAATCTAAATAATATGATTTATGATGAGTTCAATGTTCTCCATGTTCACAAGTTTAGGAAGTAAACACAAAGTTAAACATTTTATCATATGGTGTACCAAGATATCTATGGGAAGAACATATCTTTATTATCAAATCCTATAAAGAGAAATATTCAAAAACTAGGAGATTATTAGAGTGTTTCATAATCATAATGAAAGGAACCAATGCACACTCCCTGTATTTACCATGACTTATTCCTAATAAAGTGGTTGAGTAATAAATTACCTCTCAATTTGTTTATAATGTTGGTGTTTAGTTATGGTAAGCTAAGTAAACATTTTCATACCTAACTCCTCTTAGCATTGGTTAAATTCAATATACAAGGTGGGAACACTTTCAGTCTTTGGGGAAAATTAAGGTGTATTATGATTTGAAATGGGCATCATTTAGACATTGACATCCTAGGAAGAATGTAGGAGAACACAAAGAAATATGAGAATAAGGTAAGAATCAACTATGGGAACCAATATTACAGTCATGATACTACATTCATTAATCACTAAAATGATATTGAAGTTAATACAAGGATGAAAAAAGTAAACATGTCAATGATTGAAGGATCCAATATGATCTTAAAATTACTAAGGATGATTCTAAGAGGATTGAATGAGAACAATGAGTTTTTACACATATCCATGGGCCCCCTCCTCAAATAGAAACAAATATTTAGGAATAAGTTGGCCCATCTAGGGAATAAAATTTCTAAGAGATAGTTGAGACTGCGTAAGGATCCTCTACACATTCAATATCTACTACCTATCCTCATCATACAAATAGCTTAGATGGATATAAAAATATTAGTGGAGCAACTATTTTATTTCAATGTTACTTGTACCTCCACTAACCATAGAGCAATAAGTATGTCTTCCCTCTTTCTTTTCTCCAATTCTTATTATTTCTCCTCCTAGTGAACCATGTTCACCTAACATTATTCTACTAATGATCACCACCACTCCCACTTCATTACCACCTAATACCACCATGAACACTTCATCTCCCACTCCACCTTCTATAAGTAAATTCCCCATTATTTCTAAGCCACTAATTACTTATAAGATAAATCTTAAAACTCTTCCAAACTCACCTTAGAAGGTGAAAAGAGAGGAGAAACCTACATAATATCTAGGGGAAGAAAATGGTAAAAGAAGGGCATGAAAGAGATTAAATCTCATGTAAATATATGATAATAATGAATATAAAAAGACATGGGTAAATGAATAAGAATTAGTGTGCAAAATAAACATGAAAAAAACATAATCATTTGAGGAGATATTAGATGAGGATAAATAAGATGAGTGGATGAAAGAAGAATAGACTCAATCCAGAGGGACTAATGCATTATAGGATTTTAAATAGGTTAGCTATGGAAAAGATAGTTTTATGTCCATCGAGTTACTATCAAATAAAGAAAGAGATATGGAAGGTGAGGTAGAGTCAAAACTACAATCCTAACTATAGGGACCATCATTAACCATAACCACATACTTTCCATCTCAATATACTATGGTGATAACTACAATAATAACCACCCAAAGAGTAAGTATAAATTTCCACATTCTTTGGTAACTTCTTAAATTTTAACTACTAAAATTGATGCAATAGTAACTACTCATTTTGTATATTATTTAAGCATAGAAAATGAGCCTCAGGGAACCACAATGCCAATTTTTCCAACTATAGTTTAGTTTCTATGATTTTTTCTACCCCCAAACTAGCCTACTAGGATTCTTCCTACTCTAGAAATTACCACTAGAATTTCTTACACGTTAATCATGAATTACGTGTAAAATATTTTTAGTAACCTAGTAACATGATCATTCTTTAGTGGCGTTTATCCCCATTTCCTTGGCATATCAAGGAAAGTGCTCTTTGAAATTTTCTTATCCACCTCCATTTATTCTACATATGCCACACATGCTAGGTTATCTACATAGTTGGGTATGTGGATTAGCCAAGTTGCCCAAAAATATTCCCATATAATTTTTTTACATAAGGTGACTAGTAATACGAAGTATATCATCGATACCCCAATGTAGAAGAAATTAATTTTATGGAAGAAGGCCATACCTCATTTACATAAATTTGGGAAACCTTCCCATACAACAATGCATCCTCCAAGGCAATCTCCTTCTTCTATTTATGTATCAATAGAACAAGATCAGTAGAAAATTATACTAAATATCCTCTTGTCGATAAAGCAACTACAATAAGAGGAGGTAGGAAAATAAGACCTAGTTATCATTGAGAAACCAATGGTTAGGTTCCATTTTGATACATAAACAAACACCTTGAGTAAATCCAAGAGTAATATTGTGCTTATTAATCCAAAACTCAGAAGCTTTGTTTGAGAGGTAATTCAAGAAATAAGAACAACACAATTGTAATGATGTTATCTCTGAGAAGAGATGTTTTATTGATCAAATTTGTAGACCCAAACGTATGCCTATCTTTGAGAAGAGATGTCTAATTTCCATTTTAGGTTACATCTTAATTTATACATATTTTTAAGGTAGGATGAGGATGTGAAAGATCACCAATCTAGAGGGAGATTAAGTGGTTTGACTTCCATGATTTACAACAATACAGAATTCGAGGAATTACTATTTTTAGAAACTTACTATTTTTAAATTACACTACTAAAATTGAAATTTGGGGCACTTTCATTTTTTTTAAAGAGATAAAACCCACTGATCAAATATCTATGCCATCTCACGGTGTTCCCCTCATTATTTTCTTTCCAATAGTTCAAATGGGGAGTCAAATGGAGCTATGGTGCAAAAGTTATGGCTCCCAGAAGTTCTACCACCAATTGGGATAGAACTGTCACCTGGATTGTCACTTGAAGTATTTCTCATATCACTTATAAAGGGAGAATATGTCAAATTATAACAAAGAGAAGATATATTTTATCTATCAAAAAGGATAAAAACAAACCCCTCTGACCTAGACCAATATAGGGAAGATCCTTATAGTGTTGTATATGTTTTTGGGGTGTAATAAAGAAAATGTTCAAAATAAATTACCATTATGTACAAAGGTCACAAGAGAGAAGCACTATTTATGTTTGAAATAAAATTAAAGATAATGCATAGGGTGCAATTAAGAGGTTGTATGCCATTATTCAATTAATAAGATCTACAATAGCCTAAATGGAGGGATATACTATAATTATTTAATAAAATAAATGATATGTATTTTAAGATGCAATTAATTAAATAGGGGACGTTAATAAGGCATATAACCATTTAAATTAAATAAAAATACCAAATTTTATATTGGTCTATAATTATGTCGCTGCTAAGTGAGAGAGTTTTCTTGACTAGCATCGAGAAATGTAAACTTTAGTGGATCAATTTACAAGTCAAGATAGAGATGTGGTCTCCATTTTGATAGACAAGAGGGTCAATGATGTGATCACTCATATTATGCACTTATTTCTTAAGCCTAATTTTGATAACTTCTTATGAGCTACAATAGATAGCTTTCAAGAAGAAATTAAGTGAACAATTTATAGAACCAATGAAGATATCATGAACTTGGTGATTTTTTCTAGAGATGGGGTTATAGGGACATATAAACTCTTTGTGTAGGTTAGAGTTGCATCAACCATGTGTTGATGCTTCAATATGTACCATAGGTGATCTTAGTGTTGAATAATGCTTCTCATTTTAGGATTTGAAAAATCCAAGGCATGAACTACAGTTTGTGATAATTCAGTGATTGTTTGTGGTGGAGTACAAGCAGAGTGTGAGAACTAGCCACAATATTTGTTTGATTAAGTGGTTGGGAGCCACTAGGGTTTGATTATTTAGATACTTAATAGTTCAATGACTCAGAGGCTAAACTAAATTATTATTAATAATGATCTTTAAGTTAGAGTTAGTCTTGATAAAGATAAGAAAAAGGAAGAGTAAAGTAAGAAAGAAACATGATTGCAGGTTTTCATATCAAATATAATGACAAGATTCCAGTTACTTTGAATACACATGAACCAATTTTTGTTATAAAACAACATAAGCTCAAATTACATCACAAATCAGGCAAAGTTCAGAGGAAAAATACTAATTATAAGTAAGAACCAAGTTTACTTTAAACATTTGCTATGGTGATCTAAATAACATAAGTACATTCAAATACAAAGCAAATAAAATGAATTATACTTGAGATCTTTATAGTTAATCTAGAATTTAGCACAAATCAATAACCCTATGACAAAGAAGGTGACTCAAGACATGAAGAATCATTCAAATTCAAGATGAATCTTTGTAATTGAGAGATAACATATACATTTAACAAAACTATCTAGACAATCTTTTCAGAATTCCTTAGTTTGTTAAATGCTCATGGTATACAATTAATTGCTCAAAAACTCTCCCTGCAAAATGGTAACCATTTGCCTATTTATAAGAAACATAGGTAGTTAACTAGTTGACATTCAAATTATCTATCTATGAAAAAGGATAGTTGTCCTTGATACAAATATCTAATGCAAAAGATCTCATGTCAACTTGACAAGAAAGAGTATATGCTTACAAACTAGCATATACTTTATAAAAGAAAGTTCCCTATATTTTGAAAACATTAATGGGCCCATAAATTACTTTTATCCAAGGAAGTCCTTTTCCTTGGTGTATTGTTCCTTGATCATATCAAAATCCACTATAGGCTTCACTAAACAGTCCTCTTCTTGATCTGCTAACTTGTCAAATTCACTATCTGCCCAAGATACAAGTTCCATGATACATTATGATTCTGTAATTTGTTTCCCTATAGAAATAATGATATCAAGGATCTTCTAGTTGTCCTTAGATAAATGACCTTTTTTATCTTTGATGATTTGGATGAGAAAACCAACCCTTTTCTTTAATTCTTCATCAATAACTGGCCTATAGTAGTGATTTGAGAAGGGTTGTCCAATAAATTCCCCAAAAGTTTATCAATCCAGGTTACCAAGTTTGTATCCTTTTTGACAAATTTGTTGATATAATTTCACCAAGTGATCAAATCCTCTTTTTTATTAGTCAACACCACCATGAATATATCTAGATGTCTAAGCTTTATAATCTTGAAGTTCAAGACTTGTTTGGTCTTATGTATCTTGATGAGTTCTTCCATCTGGACTTGAGAATCCTTCTATTGGGTGATTAAGGCTTATGCCATCTCAGTTTGATAGTTTAAATCACTCAATCTACTCTTGATGTTTTTAAAATTATTGAATGAATCCATGAAATATTCAGTTAGAACTTATAATATGCTCTGAAGTATTGAAAGGAGGACCTGAGCTTCTAAATCCTATTTTTCATTCTCCCAGTTGAGAATCTTCTGCTTCATTCCTTGAATTCCAGCCAAGGCCATTATTGATTGGGACACTACCATACTAGCTACATCTTCTTGAAATATGTGATGTTTACCTATTGCCTACCCTAAGATGGGAGTAAATCACACAAATGGTTCCACCTTTTGAAAAATGAACTCCTCAATGCCAATAGTAACTTTCTTGGTCACTACTCTCTCAAAGAGTTGATGTATCTAGATTGAATTGGACCCAAGGATTATATTATTTTACCTATGGCTATTCAAGAATCTCTACATTTGAATTCATAAGGGCTCTTAGGGTATTAATCCATTGGCTTTCATTGTTACAAAGGATCTAGATTCTTCTCCTTTCTTGCTTGCTCAGATTATCTCAAATCCAAGGCTTGACATTATCTAGAACATCCTTGACATCTTGAGTCATAACCAAAGAAAAAGATGGGAAATTTTCCAAATTCTCATAAGCCAATAAATAAGGAATAAGTGGTCCATAAATAGTATTCTCATCACTAAAGAGGTTAATTTCATTAGTAGGGTGAGTGAAAGTTAACCTAGGCCTATTTATTGGTGCCAGGGGAACCAATACCAATTCTACCTATCTTTTTCCTCTGTCCAATAGAATTGATTCTTTACCTACTTCCTTAAATGGATCCTCTTCTTTATCAGAACCATAGTTAGATGTGATGTCATCAAGGACACTCTCCACTATTTCTCTAGTTTCCAAATAAATCATGCTGATAACACCTATTAGGGAAGAAGGTCTTGGTGGAGATACCTAAATTTAGTAACATTCACCAGGTCTATGCTCAGTTTTGGACTCTTGAGTCATAGCTTTACCTTTTCCCTTTACATCCTTAGGTTGGCTAACCTAGGGTGACTTTGTCAATTCTTGTTTCTACGGTACAAAAGACTATCCTTCAGTAAGTGGGTCTTGAATCATACTCCCAGATGGTCCTAACAATAAGTGGTAATGCAAAGGATGTAGTTGCTAGATTTTTCCTAAATTTTTATCATCCCTTGTCAGCCTATGTTTGAATTTGATGTTGTGGTCTTTAATTCTAGATAGAAATTCTTCAAAATTCTTTACCCTTGTGTAAATACCATATCCCACACCTATTTGATGTTTATATTCAATCTTTCATACCTTTTTATTCCAAATATGATTAACCACTCTATTATTTGGGTCCCACATCCTATGGTCATCCAATTGGAAACCAAAAGAGCTCATGTGTACCACCATGATCTCCAACTGCTTTCAATCCTTGACTATGATTTTACTAATGTCCAATGGAAAGGGATGGAGCTGAGCCTTCTTATTCCTCTTGTATGTCTGATCCATTTCTTGGATGATTTGATAAGCAATTTCTTGCTCTACAAGTTTACTAGGAACATGAATAGGTAGTCTATATGGTTGGACCATGATTCCTTCTATCCTTATTACAATGCATTCTGTATAGAACTACACATCCCCCATAATTTCCACTTGTTTTTTTATTAAAGGATGAAGTTTAGGCATAGGAACATTGGTGATTAGCTCTTAAATGGCTAGGAAGATGCCATCACATATGAACTACATGTGGTTTCTATATTTGAATATATGAAATTTGGAGTAATAATGGTAAATGGTAGTTATACCATTAGGGGACTAATTTTGTATGCTAGGGAAATTAAGAGATGCTAGGAGTGAGTCCATGAGGTAAGACATCATAAATAATTTCGTGGAGGTCTTTATTTTGATGGTTGTAAATTTTATAGCTAAGAAAAAACTTATTAGGTCTCCAATTTAAGGGGTTAAGTTGCTTTCCAGCATGCAATAGACATAAGATACCTAGACCCTACATAGATAGGTATTAGAAGAAGCACCAAGTCTCAGTCGAATATCATCATATCCACCTTAATGCCTCCCTAAATTAGGCAATAAGAATCTCACCATTAGGGGATCTAAAAATATAGGAACCTTGGATTAACCAAGGTGAGAGGACTGAATCCAAAGTTTGGGAGTTTGTCCACTCTCTCAAGGATAGGAGATCGACATGAGGTAAAATGAGCTTATAGTAAGACTCAAAGGCCAAATGGGATATATATTCAACTTTGTTGGTACTTATTTCATGAATAATCCATTCCCCATATACTTTATAGTCAATGAAAATAGGAGCAAAAAAGTCCATGAAATTATTACCTCAGGTTTAACAACTGTATGGTGAAGCCCTGCCACCTGAATTGACACTAGGTCTTTGTATCTCTAGTATACTACAACATTCCCCTTATCCTCCTAGGAAATTGTTTGAAATTATTCTATAAGGAAGAATAAATCTATCCAATTATTAATTCTATGTACATTCAAGGCTATCAAATCCAATTCTATGTCTCTAAAGACCCTTCCTTCACCATTTAAAGTCAAATAGATCTCCACTTTCATTTTCATCTTTTGCTTGCCTTCCACCATTGATAACACTAAATTTCAGTCATAATGCTACCAAATTTTTCACTAAGGTACTTTCTATGAATTCAAGTTGTAATTATCCCAATTGTTACACAATCAATTGAACTGACTCAGGTCTTCCTTTATAGAGGGTTCATAGTTTTTAGATTTAATGGAAGAAACATCTAGCTATGATCTCATACATGCCTTAGATTTGATGTAATCTTATTCTCATGTCTTCTAAGTTTTTAATCATAGGATATCTTTCACCTTGATCATCCATTCTTATGTAGAGCTTATGTGGTAGGGTTCCATGCCTTTCATAGAAAATTTCATAAATTATAGTTAAAGACTAACCATTGGTTTTCAAAAGTTCTCTTTATTTTGCTTTGAAAATCCAAATCCAAGTCCTTGTATTTCATTGGTTCTTTAATATTTAAGTTCACTAGTTATTCCATGTGTCAAGCTCTTAGGGCCTTTGAAAAATCTTGAATTTGGCGTACCATTAGATTAAATCCAATGAATAAGTGATCACCATTAGATCCCCTTTGTTTAGGTTTTTAAATATATCCTAGGTTAAATTTGATGGGTTTGATAACATCAAATACATCCTCATAGATGTCAAATTATGGGAGTGAACCTGTAAAATTTAAAACAATAAAATTTTCTATCTAGGGTAAATTTGATGAGTTTGGTAATGTCAAATACATCCTCATAGACATCAAACGATGAGAGTGAACCTGTAAAATTTAATACAATAGATTTCTTTTGCTCCATGTATTGAGTGCCATGCATAAACCTTTAAGGAGATCCTAAGGATTTAGGGATTATCTAGGTTTAAATTTAATGGGTTTAGTCCCATCAAATACATCTTCATAGATGTCAAATGATGGGAGCAAACCTATCAAATTTAAGATAATAGAATGTTTTGATCCAATGATTGAATGACACACATAAATATTTTAGGATATCCTAAGGCTTTGAGGTCTATTCACACCATTAGATAATAACCTTTGAGGCAATGTAAACTATTGGATCAAGTCCCAAATGGTTAATAACTGTTAACATCTTTTTGGGTGTTGGCTTTAATTCACACCATTAGATTAAAACCTTGAAGCAAACGATCACTGTTAGATCTAAAATTGGGCCCAAATCATTAATCGTATGTCTTTTCTAAAATATTTAGAGCTTGATTCATCATCAAATCAAACATAGAAAACAAGAGTAAAGCTTTATATTTGTAAAAGTGCACAATATTTAAGTTAAGACCTGATCATATATAAAACCTAGCCTAAGGTTTTACATTAAAATTCAGTCATGTTTTAAAGAAAAACATATTTGAAGCTTAATATAAAGTTATATTTAGGATCATTTAACCAAAAGTAAATATAATTTCGTGTTATTTTTTCTAGTGAACATTTCAATTCAAACCCCTGGGTTTTACTCTTTAGAAACCCTGGCTTATTCTATGGAACCTATAATTAATCACCTAGAAGACAATTATTAGCAATATTGAACCATAGAACATAATCATGATAAGATATAACAAAGATCATGTATTTTTAAAATTGATTTTCCCTTAAAATCTAAGATAAGACAACTTTTCACATTCAATCCAGAATGCAAATGTTATATAAATAATCACAGGGGTCCCCTTTTCAAAAAAAGAAAGATAGGGGGTGTTGGTCTCAATAAATGGTAACTCATAGGGGAAACATAGCAATATGTTGGAACACAAGACTTTAGTTTAAACTTGTACATGAATTAATTATCCCATTTGGACATATGTTCTTTCTTGAATCAACCTTCAATTGAAATAATCTCCTTATGTATAAAATTTGAACATAGATATTTAAACATAAATATGTATTATGTGCTTTGATTCCACTTATTGTTTGTCATGAACTGAAGAAACAATGTCTAGGTTCATATCTTTTTGGTCCATTGCATTTGATTTTGAGAATTTTAGATATTATTTGAGAATAAAAAATCTTAGTTTAGGTGAGGCTTCAGTATTACTCTACTGCCAGCCAAATGTCTATAGACTTGATAGATATACCTTTAGTTCTGCTCATGACCTTGCTCCACTACTAGTCAGGCATCCATAGCCTTGATGGATATTACTAGAATCACCTTTTCTTGGGAAGCTTTTGATTTAATAATAAGCTCTTATTTTTATATTTTTTAGATCATCATTTTTTGCATCCAACAAAGGTTGGGATCTAAGTTAGTTAGTTTAGGGATTTGGTCAAATTTTTTGGCCTTAGGATAATCTCCTTTAGTTGAAACTTTAGTCCATGACAAGGATGTGTTTTAAGTGTAAGCATGAATATGAGTTAATAAACTAAATTCACATCATATACATATGGCTCTTCATAAAACCAAGTTTTAATTCAGGATAAAACTTAAATCTTTGTAAGATATTGAATTCTTATACCAATATGTACTAGTGCCTTTGGTTGCTTCATGATACTTTATTGTCACATGATGTTCACCTTTTGTAAAATTCATACTCATATTTTCTTAAGAGATTTCCAAATCAAAAATAATACCAAAAGACTATACCACAACCAAAAAACACCACTAAACAATAAAACAAAATAAAACATAAACAAATAGATATACACAAACCCAACAAGAAAAGAAAACACGAAGCAAGAAAAGAAACTAACTAGCCTACCTACCTTATTTTAACAATCTTACACATTTACTCCATGAAAACCACCAGTGGGGTAGAAAAAAATTAGTGCTTGAGATATTGTCCATTGGTGGGTAAGATAAAATCGGATCCTTGAAAATATTTCAACCTAAAAATGTTGTTGCCTAAGATTTCTACAATTTGGTATGGGCCAATCCATAAAGGGGTAAATTTACCATGTTTGCCTTTAGGTTTTGATGCTTTATCCCAAATAAGGACTAGGTCCCCTTGCCTAAACACCTTCACTTTATATCTCTTATCAAACCATATTCTCATGATTGATTTGTGTCTATTGAAGCCTATAAATGCCTTTTCTCTGCATCTTCTTTTTGAATAATTTCCAATAGCCTAGAATTAGCAAGTTCCTAATTGTCTTCCATGTATTCTTGCATAAATGTGAATGCAATAAACTTCAAGGTTATGGGAAATATTGGCTCTTGACCATATACCAACAAAAATAGTGAAGCTTTGAGAGCTCTTTTGTTCCTAATTTGATCTACCCATAATGCAAACTTAAGAAGTTTATGCCATGTTCTAGATTTATCTTTAGCATATTTTTTGATAGCTTTCATTAGATTTTTATTTGTGGATTCAAAAACACCATTTCCATGTAGGTATTGATTGGAAGAAAACATGAGTGAAATTCCTTGGTCATAATCCCATTTCATCATTCCAATAGTAATGAATCCAAATCCATTATCACAAACCAAAGAAACTGGGGTCCCAAATCTAGTACAAATATTTTCTTCTAGGAAATTGATCACCTCTATATTCTGCATTACTTAGTGGCTACTGCCTTAGTCGATCTACTACAATAGTATATAGTAGTTATGACATACTTATGACCTTTAGAAGAATTGGGGTTGATTATTCCTACAAAATCCAATCCCCATTATGTAAAAGGCTTATCCACCATCATAGGTTGTAAAGGCATGGCTGCCCTTGGCTCCTTTATACTAAAGATTTGGCATAAATGACACTCCCTCACATGTTTATAAGAATATTTGAAAAGAGTGGGACAATAATATCCAACCTCTGAGAATCTTGTGAGTTGTGGTTTTCCTTAAAGGATGTTTACTTCCTAGCTTCTAATGGAAGGTAGTCATTAATCAAAGTTGTGTCTTATTTGGACACACATCTTAAATAAATCCCCTCAAAGTTCCTCCTATATAAGACTCCATTATTGATAAGGTAAAGAGATGAATTTAGCCTCAAGGATCTCATTTTTTCTCTTTTAAAACCTGGGGGATAAACACCATTGACAAGTAAATAAGTAATAGAGTCATACCACTCATTTGGTTGGAAGTTTCATTGATCTACTTATATGACATGGCATTTTGGATCAATATTAGTGATCATCTGAACTAACACTTGACATTTCACTAATTTGGCTATTTTCATCTCTATATCATATTCTTGTAAAATTTTCATCCACTTACCTCTTCTTTCCTTGAGCTCATTCTAACTCAACATAAGCTTTGTAGGTGGATCAGGTAAGATGGTATGCACTTTGTTTCTAAGGAGGTAATGTCTAATTTATTTTACTACCTTTACCAATGAATAAGTTTACTTATCAATCATGGAATAATTCACTTCTACATTTTTTAATTTGGTGCTCATGAAAGCTATAGGATAATCATTCCCATCAACCTTTTGAGTTAACACTACAACCATAGTATACTCAGAACTAAACGAATATAGATAGAAATATTTTGAGAAATCAGGACTTATGAGGATGAGAGCTTCAATGATTGACTTCTTAATGTCAGCAAAATCCTTCTTGGATTCTTCATTCCAAGAAATTATAGCATCTTTTTTAAGCATATCATTCAAAGGTTTGACAATCTCAACAAAGCCTGAAATAAACTTCCTCGCAAAGTTAATCTTTCCAAAAATGACTTAAGTTCTTTTCAACTGTTGGGCAATATAATTCTAGAGATGGCCTCTACTCTATTAGGATCTACAGAGATCCCATCTTTGGTAATGACATGTCCCAACAATTTTCCCTCAGTGACATAGAATATATTTTTTGGGGGGTTAAGAGATACACCATACTTCTTGCACATATCCAACACTTGTCTCAAATCTATGAAATGTTCCTCTCTCTTTTTAGAAAATATTATAAGATCATACATATATATGATGATACACTTTCCAACTAAACCTTGAAAATCATGGTTCATCGCCCTTTGAAAATTTTCTCCTGCATTAATTAATCCAAAAGGCATTCTTTTATAAGCATATGTTTCCCATTTACAAGTAAAAGTTATTTTCATCATGTCCTCTGGAGTAACAAGTACCTTTTTATATCAAAAAAATCCATCCAAAAAGACATCATAGAAGACCCTAAAATAACTTGGATAACCTAGCCCAAAGAAGGTAAATGATAATTATATTTTTTGGATTCTCTATTCAGATTTATAAAATGTATGCATAATCTTATTTCTCCATTATTTTTTCTTACAAGAACCAAGTTTTCAACCCATGTGGAATGCCTAATAGGAAACATGATCTTTGAATCCAATCGTTTCTTGACTTATTTAAAAATCATGGGTTCTAAACAAGGTTGACTGGCCTTTGATTTTGTCTAAAGGGTTTGCAACCTTCTTGAAGAGGTATAGTATGAGTAATGACACTTGGGTCAAATATTTTCAAATCTTTATAAGACCAATAAATTACATCCTTATATTTTGTAAGCATCTCCCTAGCTTTTTTATCTTCCACTTCAGTGAATTCTTTTCCTATATTCATCATTGGGGTTGATTAGATGGGCCAAGGTTTGTTTCATGATAATCCCTACCATTTACCTTGGGTTGTTTAGGTGCTTCATAAATCTTGTCAAAATCAAATAACATTTCTAATGAAATCATCCCTTTTGGTATCTTATTGTCACTTAGTTGGATGATTTTACCATTAAGTTCTTTCTCAAAAGAAGTTTCATCAACTTCATCAATAATGTGAGCTTCAAAAGCTCCTACATTAGTTAAGAAATCTATGATTTGTTGATCATCATTGAAAACTTGTAAATGATTTATGTTGTCAGGAATTGAAGGACATGGTACTAATTCAATATTAATGTTTTGAGAATCATGATTAGGTGTGAGGTTAGTTGCAGTAGAGGCAAGCTCATCATCAGCCTCATTCTCTTCTCTTAGAATAGATAATATGTTGAAAGCATCAAAAGACTCAATTAGGTCCCACACACTAAACTTATATCTTTTTAAGTATGATAATTTTCACTGGTATTTACTATTCACTTAGTTGACCACAAGTTCAAAGTCTCCATAGACAAGGAGTTCTTTAACTTTATGCTTAATGGCAAACTATAATCCTAAGATGAGAGCCTCAAAATTAGCCAAATTATTGGTGTAAGGAAATTATAATTTATAAGCTAAATGGTATTGATTTCCTAAAGGATCTATCAATACAATACCATCTCCTGATCCTGATTTTCATTTGGCACCATCAATGTATAACTTCCACAAACTAAAAATTAGAGGAGAACTCTTGGAAATTGGTCTTTTTGTAATGTCCAAAGTGAAGACTCCTAAATTAGAATCCAAGAAATTTACCATTTCATTAATAACATTGTAATCCATTATCATGTGTTTCATCTTGGGTTCTCTTTCTATTATTATTTGATTTGGCACACCTTTCCAAGGCAGACACAAGTGTGATCAATTAGTATACATATAACCATTTAAGGCCTTATTCCATTCTCTACTTAAGAGCAATCCATAAGCACAAGGAATTTATACCACTTGGATATCAATGAATTACTAAACCCTAGGTTCACTAGCTAGTTGTATATGCACATTCAATAATTCCCCTATAACCTTAACTCTATATTTATCCAATTAACTACCCTATTAGATTTTATTGGTGTTAATCCTAGTTGTTCACATATCCCAAAAATCATAATATTGGTTGAAGCTCTGGAATCTAAAATTAAATTATGAACATTCTTCCCAAATATCCTAATTGTAAGTAAAAAAAAGTGGGGAATTTGATTTGATTACTTGCATAATTACATTTTCACTATCACTCTTAGGTGGCTTCTCAATTTTTTGGGATAAGGATTCCAAAAGTAAGTCTTTTTGTTCTGTGATATGAGTTAGTTCATGTAGAGTGATATTGGATTTAATCTTTTTCATATCTTCGAAAATGTTGTAGCCAATTTTGCTTCGAGGATCAATAGCTAGCTTAGAATAACTTCATTTAGGGGGTTTAGTATTATTCTTTGATGTAGTATTTAGAGGGTTCCCATAATTTTTAGGAGGGGTAGAAGTATTCAATGGTTGTTTCTATTCCTTATTTCTTAAAGGATATGTCTTCAAAAATTGTTAGAATGCTTGAATATCATTAGGATTTTTTTTAGGCTCATTATCTCCTTGAAAAGGGAATTGAAAAGTTTCTACCATATGCACTTGGTCAGATGGTTTAGATTAAAAAGAATTTGTAGAAGCATATTTATTTGGAAACACTTCAATTATTTCAAGTTCTTCTTGAAAAGCTTCAAAGGCTTTGCAAAACTCAATATACTCAATCTCACCATGCTTTAAGGTAGCATGAAATCTACAACAGTTAGGTAATGCAATATTAGTGAGATTGATATCCATATTATTTCTACTATGGGAAGGTTCATTAGCTTTATTATTGTAGAAATTATCATTGTGAAAGCTATTCCCAGACCTAATGAACTTTTGGAAAGTGAAGTTCCTTCCAGGGTTTTCATTAGCATTTCCTACTTGATTTTGTAATTGTAAGAAGTTTGTACTAAGTTTTTGTACCATTTTCAATATGGACTCATTTTAATTTTTTGGAACCTCATAATTTTGGCCTTAATTATTTTTAATGACACTAATAGGCACTAATGCATTTTGGTCATTGACATGAGATCCATTGGTAACTTGATGGCTCAAAAAACATAACTTCTAAATGGGAGAGGCATAAAAAGTAGGCATAACACTCAGAGATGGTATATGGTTTAATGTTGGAGCATTTTGATTATTAGCAAGGAAAAGGTTTAATGCAAGCATCTAAGGATTAACATTTTAGATAGAATAAGCCATCTATGCTTGGGGTTGCATTTAGACGCTAATAACCACTACTTTAGAATAAGCTTGAGCTAATGTGATGATAACTAGGATAACTCTCTTAAGAAAAATAGAAGTCATAGGGTCAACTACATCTTTGTAAACCTCCAAAGCTAAAGCTTCATTAGGTTTATATGGATTCATGGTTCGACTAAACACTTTTTGGAACCTAGAATTAAATGACCTAATAGGTTCACTCATATCTCTTTTAATAGTTGTAAATTGATGATAAATGACACAAGGGCTTATAATCTTTTAATGTAAATGGGAACAACCTACATGTTACATATTCATGAATAACATTTAATAGTCTTAATGTAGCTTTGAAGGATTTAACATGTTCTTCAGTAGTTGTAATACCAGTTGGACTATATATTTACAAATATTTTTTAGGATTATGTGGTAAATCATGAACCACACCTGATATATTAATAGGATAAATTCCAAGCCATGCCATGCTTAGATGAAGATCAAACATAGGAATCCCTTGCAAAGGTGATGATGGTAGAGATTTAGAATACCTATGCTTTCCTCTATATTTTATAATCCTTCTATAGATTTTAGTTTGAGTAAGGGTTCTCTAGTCTCTGAATATGATCTGGTCCTAATCCTTGGTAATTCTAGCTTGAAGATTAAATATCCTACTTTGAAACATGATGTAACACATTAATTTCCAAAGGATGAAAAATAATACACATACTAAGCTTAATTTGTAAAAAAATATTAATAAGAGGATGAATAACATCAATATTTAACTAAACAAGCTCAAAGATATATTTAATTATGCAAAGATGACTAATCTTTGCAACTTATGACTCAAATAAACTTTTTATTGTCAAAGAATTACCAATTTTGAGAAAAATAACCCATCCTAACTCCTAATATAAATAAATTATTAGCACTAGAATCCTTATTTATATAAAGGTCACCAATATTTACACAATTATTCTAAAATAAACATAATCATGTAAAATATAGAGTAACTTTGACCGAATACACCTGAAAAGTATTAAGTATTCTTCAAATATGAGCCCTCCTTTAGTAGAGCAAGTTTAGGATGGCCTTTTGTGTAATCATCCTTCCTTTTAGTCCTATTAGAGCTTCTCATGCTGATGTTTCAAATTTTACCATAGGTGCTCTTAGTGTTGAATAACACTTCTCATTTTAGGAATTGAAAAACCCAAGGCATGAGTTGCAGTTTGTGATGATTCAGTGATTGTCTATGGTGAAATAGAAGTAGAGTATGAAAATTGTCCAAAATATTTGTTTGATTTAGTGGTTGGGAGCCAATAGGTTTTTATTATTTATATAATTAATAGTTTAAGGACTCAGAGGCTAAACTAAATGATTAATAACAATGATCTTTAAGCCAAAGTGAATCTTGATAAAAATAAGAAAAAAGAAGGGTAAAGTAAGAAAGAAAAGTGATTGTAGGTTTTCATATCAAATATTATGACAATATTCTAGTTACTTTGAGTACACATGAACCAATTTATGTTATAAAATATCATAAGCTCAAATTACATAAGAAATCAGACAAATTTTAGAGGAAAAATATTAATCATAAGAACCAAGTTTATTTTAAACAATTGTTATGGTGATCTGAATAACATAAGTACATTCAAATGCAAAACAAATAAAATGAATTATACTTTAGATCTTTATAGTTAATATAGAATTTAACACAAATTAACAACCCTATGACAAAGAATGTGACTCAAGATAAGAAGAATCATTCAAATTGAAAATGAATCTCTGTAATTGAGAGATAACATAGACATTTAAAAAAACTATCCAAACAATATTTTCAAAATTCCTTAGTTGTATTAAATGTTCATGGTATATAATTACTCAAAAACTCTCCCTATAAAATGGTAACCATTTGCCTATTTATAAGAAACATAGGTGATTAATCGGTTAACTTTCAAAATATATATCTATGAAAAAGGATAGTTGTCTTTGATACAAAGATACGATGTAAAATATCTCATGTCAACTTGACAAGAAAAAGTATATACTTATAGACTAGTATATAATTTACAAAATAAAGTCCCCTATATTTTTAAAACATTAGTAGGCCCCTCAATTAGTTTTGTATGAGGAAGTCCAATAGCATATACTTTACAAAAGAAAGTCCCCTATATTTTGAAAACATTATTGGGCCCCTCAATTAGTTTTGTCTGAGTAAGTCCTTCACCTTGGTGTATTGTTCCTTAATCAGCTCAAAACCCACTATAGGCTTCATTAAAAACTCCTCTTCTTGATCTGCTAACTTATCAAATTCACTATCTTCACAAGATACAAGTTCCTTGATATATTATGCTTATGTAATTTGTTTCCTTCAATAAATAATGATATCAAGGATATTCTGGTTGTCTTTAGCTAAATGACATTTATTGTATTTGATGCATTAGATGAGAACACCAACCCTTTGCTTAAATTCTTCATCATTAACTACGTTGTAGTGATTTGAGAAGTGTTGTCCAATAAATTCCCTAAAAGTTTCACAATCTGGGTTACCAAGTTTGTATCCCTTGTGACAAAGTTATTGATATCATTGTGCCAAGTGATCAAATCCTCTTTTTTATCAATAAAACCCACTATGAAGATATCTAGATGTCAAATATTGATAATCTTGAAGTCCAAGACTTGCTTGGTCTTATGTATCTTGATGAGTTCTTCCATCTAGACTTGAGAATCCCACCATTGGGTGATTAAGGCTTGTGCCATCTCAGTTTGATGGTTTAAAGCACTCAATATAAGATTGATATTTTTTGAAATATTGAATACATCCATCAAATATTCAATCAACACTTGAAATATGCTTTCAGGAATTAAAAGGACCTAAGATCCTAAATCCTATTTTTCTTTCTCCAAGTTGAGAATCTTCTACTTCATTCCTTGAATTCCATCTAAGACCATTTTTTATTGGGACATTATTATACTAGCTACATCTTTTTGAAATATGGGATGCTCCCCTAATGCTTGCCCTAGGATGGGAGTTAAGCCCACAAATGGTTCCACCTTCTAAAAAGTGAACTCCTAAGTTCCAATAGTAACTTTCTTGGTCACTACTCTCTTAATATTTGATGTATCTAGATTGAACTAGACCTGAGGATCAGACCCTTTTACCTATGGCTACTAAGGAGTCTTTACATTTGAAATCTCAGAGGCTCCTAGGGTATTAATCCATTAGCTTTCCTTATTACAAAGGATCTATATTCTTCTCCCCTCTTGCTTGCTCAGATTATCCTGAATCCAAGGCTTGACATTATCTAGAACGTCCTTCCCATCTCAAGTCAAAGCCAATGAAAAATATGGGAATTTGTGCAACTTCCCATAAATAAACCAATCAGGGATAACTAATCCATAAATAGGATTCTCATCACTAAAGAAGTTAATTTCACTAGTAAGGTGAGTGAAAGTTAACCTAGGCCTCTTTCTTGGTACCAGGGGAACCAAGGCCAATTTTGCCTATCTCTTTGTCCTATCCAATGGAATTAATTCTTTCCCTAATTCCTTAGATGGATCCTCTTCTTTATCAGAACCATAGGTAGTTATGATGTCATCAAGGGAAATATACACTATTTCTCTAGTTTTCAAAGCAATCATGCTGATAACACCTATTGGGGAAGAAGGTCTTGGTGGAGATACCTAAGTTTGGAGGCCTTCACCAGGCCTATGATAAATTTTGGACTCTTCAATTGTAGCTTTACCTTTTCCCTTTACATCCTCAAGTTGGCTAACTTGGGGTGACTCTGTAAATTATTATTCCTAAGGTTTAGAAGATTATCCTTCAACAAGTGGCTCTTGAATCACACTCTAAGATGGTCTTAGAAACAAGTGGTAATGCAAAGGATGTAATTGTTATATTTCTCCTAAATTTTTGTCATCCCTGGTTAGCCTATGCTCTAATTTGATGTTGTGGCCTTTAATTCTAGATAGAACTTCTTCAAATTTGTTTTCCCTTGTGTAAATACCATCTCCCACACTTTTTTGATTTTTATATTTAGTCTTTGAGACCTTTATATCCTAAATATGATTAAGCACTCTATCATTTAGGTCCCACATACTTAGGCCATCCAGTTGGAAACCAAAAGAGTTCATATGTACCACCATGATTTCTAGATGCTTCCAATCCTTAACTATGATTCTACTAATGTTTAGTGGAAAGGGATGGAGCTTATCCTTTTTGTTCCTCTTGAATATCCCATCTACTCTTTGGATGATTTAATAAGCCATTTCTTGCTCTACAAGATTACTAGGAACATGAATAGGCAGTTCGTATGGTTGAACCATGATTATTTCTATCCTTATTATAATTATGTCTAGACAGAACCACACAATCCCTATGATTTCCACTTGTCTTCTGATTAAAGGATGAATTTTGGGCATAGGGACACTGGTGATTGGCTCAAAAATGGTTGGGAAGATACCCTCGCATATGAACTAAATGTGGTTTATGTATTTGAATATATCCACTTTGGAGTAATAATGGGAAATGGTAGTTCTACCATCAGGTGACCAATTTTGCATGCTAGGGGAATTAATAGAGGCTAGGAGTGAGTCCATGAGGTAAGACATCATAAAGAATTACTTGAAGGTCTTTTGTTTCATAGCTGTAAATTACCTAGCTAAGAAAAAACTTATTAGGTCTCTAATGGGAGGGGTTAAGTTCTTTTCCAACATGAAATGGACATAAGATACCCAGACCTTACTTAGATAAGTAGTATAAGAAGCACCAAAGGCTCGCTTCAATAGGTTAATATCCACCATAATGCCTTCCCTAAATTGGGTAATAGGAATCTCACCACCAAGGGATCTAAAAATCTTAGAACCTTGGATTAACCAAGGTGAGAGGATTGAATCTAAAGTTTGGTAAATTTTCCACTCTCTCGAGGATGGGAGATCAACATGAGGTAAAGGGAGCTTATAGTGAGACTCAAAGGCCAAAGGGGATATATATTCAAATTTTTTGGTACTTCATTAATAATATATTCCACATCTAATTTGTAGTTAATGAAAATAGGAACAAGAAGGTTAATTCAATACATTAACTCAGGTTTAGTATCTATATGGTGAAGGCCTGCCATCTGAATTGACATTAGGTCTTTATACCTCTAGTATAAAATAGCATTATTCTCCTAGGAAATTCATTACAACTTTTCTACAAGGAAGAATAACTCTGACTAATTCATGATTCTAGGTATATTCAAGGTTATCAAATCTAACTCTATGTCTCTAAAGACCGTTCCTTCACCATCTAAAGTCAAATAGATCTTTGCTTCCATTTTCATCTAATGCCTAACCACCTCCATTGATAACAATGAATTTTGGCCATAATGCTACCAAATGCTTCACTAAGGTACTTGCTATGAATTTGAGTTGTAATTATTCCAATTGCTACACTATCAATTGAACTGACTCAAGTCTTCCTTTATAAAGGGGTTGGATTTTTTAGCTTTAATGGTAGAAACATCTAGCTATGATCTCATACATGCCTTAGATTTGATGGAACCTTATTCTCATGTCTTCTAATTTTTCAATCATAGGATATCTTTCACCTTTATCTTCCATGATTACATGGAGCTTATGTGGTAGGGTTCCATGCAATTCATGACAAATTTCATAAATACCAGTTAAAGACTAACCATTGGCTTTCAAAATTCCTCTTTATTTTACTTTGAAAATCCAAATCCAAGTCCTTGCATTTCATTAGTTCATTAATCATTAATCTCACCATTTATGCCATGTGTCAAACTCTCAGAACCTTTGAAAAGTCATAAATTTGATGCACCATTAGATTAAATCCAATGAATAAATGATCATTATTAGATCCCCTTTGTTTAGGTTTTAAAATATTGTCTAGGTTAAATTTGATGGGTTTGGTAACGTCAAACACATCCTCATAGATGTCAAATTATGGGATTGAACCTATTAAATTTAAGATAATAAACTTTTTTAACTAGGTTGAATTTGGCAGGTTTGATAACGTCAGATACGTCCTCATAGATGTCAAATGATGTGAGTGAACTTGTCAAATTTAAGATAATAGAATTTTTTTTGATACAATGATTTAGTGCCACACATAAATCTTTCAATAGATCCTGAGGCTTTGAGGATTTTCTAGGTTTAAATTTAATAGTTTTGGTCCCATCAAATACATCCTCATAGACGTCAAATGATGGAAGTGAACCTATCAAATTTAAGACAATAGAATTTTCTGATCTAATGATTGAGTTTCAAGAATAAATCCTTTGGGAGATCTTGAGGCTTCTGGGTTGATGTGTACCATTATATCAAGTCTTGAATGGTTAATAGTTGTTAATATCCTTTTAAGTGTCAACTTTAATTTTCAACATTGGATTAAAACCTCTGAGAAAATGATCACTGTTAGATCTGTAACTGGGCCCAAATCATTAACTGTATGTCCTTTCTAAAATATTTTGATCTTGATGGATCATTAGATCAAACTTAAAAAATAAGTGTAAAGCATTAGATCTATAAAAGTGCATGAGCTTTAAGTTAAGACCTGGTCATGTATAAAACTTAACCTAAGATTTTACATTAATATTCGGTCATGTTTTAAAGAAAAACATATTTGAACCTCAATATAAAGTTAGACCTAGGATCATTAAAAAAAGGAAATAAAATATCTTGCTAGTTTTCCTATGAGCATTTAAAATCAAACCCCTGGGATTTACTCCTTAGGAACCCTGACTTCTTCCATGTAACTTGTAATAAATCACCTAGAAGACAATTATTAGCAATATTGAACCATAGAACATAATCATGATAAGATACACCAAATCTCATGTCTTTTTGAAAATTGATTTGACCTTAAAATCTAATATAAGACAATTTTTCACATTCAATCCAGAATACAGATGTTTTGTAAATAATCATAGGGGTCCCCTTTTCAAAAATAGAAAGATAGGGGGGTGTTAGTCTCAACACCATGCAAAATATGTTAATGGACAAGTTTCCATAGTTGTTTAAAATGTATTTACTTGATTTTGAAACTATCAATTTTGACATTTAGGCTAGCCATGCCTTATATTCACAAATTAAAAATATGAAGCTATCAACATTGATATTAGGGGTAATTTTATCACCTCCTCAAGGATATAAGTTTGAGTTTGTGAAGTATAGATTGGTACAAAAATAAATTGAGCCATCTTATGTGCGACTTCCCAATTCACCACCAAAACTACAATGGTGACAACTTCAATCACAACTCTAACTGGTGCTTCTACAATAGTAGTGACCACTAAATTTTTAACTCAATTTACAACTACAGGCTTAATATATTCAATAAGCATGAATGTTACACTTATAATTGTTTCCACATTACAGGTAGAATTTTATATGAGTGCATTTATTAGTTGTAATAAAAGCCTACTTTAGAACTTGCCATTTTATAGAGCTCTTTTATAAAAAGTATTATTTATAAGATCACATTGTAAACATGCATGCCATACATGAATTTTGGCATATGATCTATTATTAGATAATGTCAAATTATACTTTTCTTGAGATATGAGGCATCCCCTTCCCAAGATTATATATACTTTTATCCTCTTGATTCCAAATCAAGTATAATATTATCTATAAATGTTAATAAGAAATTTTAAGGATTTTTCTACAGTTGCTACGGATGTGCAATTCTTTTTCTTCTACAATTTTTTTAGTTTATTTAAAAGTTACATCAATCTAGTATATTAGTACTTTTTTTGCATGAACCATCTTTTAATAGAGATATTCAAATTATGAAGTAACTATTTTGAATGCTTTTGTGTAATAATCATAATCTTCCTTTTTTGTGCAAATTCAATTTCACAAACACAATAATACCCTTTGATTATGTGGATTAAAGTTCATTATGTTATTTTTTCTCTATACTCTTAACTATGTCTGACTATATATGTGTTAAAATTAGGCTACATAAACATTATTTCTTGATTGTTTGTTTGATCCTTACTTAAATATATGGATTAGAAGGGTTTCATCTTATTTAATTCATATACCATCTTTCATGTCCTATCTTTTACTTCATTTTTGAATTTCTTTTTATCATACCCACCTTAGGTTATATTCATCATCAATTCACCCATCTCAATTTGATCTAGACTCGTGTCATATATGAACAATCTAAGGTAAACAACTACTCCACTCACCTTTTTTCCACCACCATGTTGTTTACAAAACCCAATACCCCTCAACTCATTCATTGGAG
Source organism: Torreya grandis (assembly GCA_037957365.1). Taxonomy (NCBI): domain Eukaryota; kingdom Viridiplantae; phylum Streptophyta; class Pinopsida; order Cupressales; family Taxaceae; genus Torreya; species Torreya grandis. The sequence continues at coordinate 173,873 of JARHVA010003373.1, read as the reverse complement.
TAAATATTCTACACCAATCTTGAAACATTAGAGACTATATCATAAGGTTCCCTAGTGTGCATAAAATACACATTAATATGAATTTATTTGACACTAGAATAAGGGCTTGAACCTATTTGAAAATATCACTTGAGTTGCACTAGATATACGAAAAAGATTGAAAAGGTCCACCTCATATACTAACTTAATTTACCCACTTTTTAAAATACATAGAAATTTGAGGTTAGATAGACATGTCTTAAGATGACCCCAAGCCCATTCATATTCCCCAAACACACCAACCCATTTGTTTTCTACACCTAATGTCCCAATCTTGAATAATCGGTTCTACTATTCTCATCCCTGGAGACATGCATGATCTAACTAAAAACTATGAGAATTATCTTCCTTCTTTCTTTCCCTCAAAACGAAGGACTACTTAAGAACATATAAAGAGTTTGAAGATAAAATTGGGGATACTAAATGTAACCCACAAAGATATAGTTTGTAGACTCTTTACCTTTACATTATAATATGTTTCTTATGACTAGTTCCTTAATGTCCCAAAATATTCAATTACATATTGGAGTCAATGTAAAACAATGTTTTTGGCATAGTTTGGACAAGTCACAAGCCCAAGTGTCATAAACCAACACTTTATTAGTATGATTAGGGAACCTAATGAGCCAATTAAATATTTTGATGCAAGATTACAAAATATGTACAACCAACTTGAATCTACCTATAAATCCACCAAGGTTTAGGCCTTGAAATGTACATGAATGCCCTAGACCCTATGACTATTGTCTTTCTTTTCATAGTACCTAATATCGATACACTACTTTTGGCTTATGTTAAAGCTATTAACATTAATAAACAATTGAATCCTTGGTCAAAATCTATGGCCCCACTTCATATTAATCTTAATGTTTTGGCCTTCAATGCCATTCCAAATTTTAATTATAATGTTGTGGCTCAAAATAAAAACCAAATGTATAACCAATTACTTCTAGACCATGCTACACCTAACCAACACCTTAGCTTCCTAAAAAATCCTATGTCTACATCTAACCAACAAAATTTGAACTCATCTCTAATACCAATAAATACTAGTATTACACATGCTATTATTATTGATTATACAAAGGTAGAATTGGATGCCATCCAATATATGCTACATAATTTGTGCAATGAATTCTTTAACATGCATAAACAGATGGGGAACTCCATGGGAAAATTTAAATCTTAATTTTACATATTAGCTTTACAACATAACTTTTAATTGATGTTAGTAGAGGTTCTTAAAGCATTAAAATATGCTAAGGACAAGGATAACTATGAAATAGTTCATGTGCATAGAATAGTTTATTATAAAAAGACATTGATTTGGATGACATAAACATAGGAAACATTAATTATCCTATGTTATTGAGGAATTTAGAACAACTAGTATTGCATAGATTAAAATAATACACTTAGAATAGTTAGACATAAAGTAAACAAACCATTACACATGAGAATGCATGCAAGGAACATAATAAGAAATCACATAGGTAACCATAACCAAGAAATCTCTATTGATCCCTTCTAAAAAGTGGAACCCTCTTCTTCTTACAAATGAAAGTATATATAAACATTTATAGTTTATGACTGTTCATCTTATTCTCATAACTTGCAACAAAAGTGTAGTCTCTTCGTATTCTATCTTATTACAAGTTACGAATATAGGACAAAATAGACTTATACAATAACAAAATGAGTGCATAACGCACAAATATAGGACAAATATATGGTATGGATTTACATTATGTGTTCTTCTACCAACACTTTTCTAGACTTAAAAGGTTATCTCATATCGAAACAACATTGTAGGATCTCTGAGAATGCATAAGTGACCATAAGCAAAAGAAACGGTTCGACTGGTAAGATTCATAGTAATTTCTCAAGGTGTCATTTCCAATTTTCACCTCTTATGCAGTATTTAGCCACCCTTTTAGGTTTTTAGCTAAGTAGCTTACCAAACTACCACCCTTTTAAGTTTTCAATAGGTTGGCGTAACCAAGTTGCCACCCTTTATGGGTTTTCAACAAACCTAGACCTAATTGTCTTAATAAATTATCCCTAAATTCAAAATGTTATACAAAATTTTCAAAATTTGTACTCTACATAATACTTAACTTGATGTTGGTGGTATAGATGCAGATGATGATTGACCAAAAGAGTCCTTGGACTTGTATTGTGTAGCCTTGTACTATGTGATGATCTAATAGAGACCTAAAGGTGGCTTATACATAGGTGTATTGATAATTTAGGAAACTGCACTAGTAAAGAGAGTTTGATCTATTTTGTAGGCATTCTAGTCCAAGATCATTTTTTGGATAAACCATAGTAGAGGGTGTATAATGGAGCATGGAATTTGATGATCTATTTATGATTTACATCATCTATTATACTCAAGGTTGCCTAGGTGTTTTAAACCCTTATCTCAATCTCTCCACTCAACTACTCTATATTATCTACATGTCGTTGAGCTTGGAAGCCAACAAAAGAACTATGTAGAAGTTGAATATCAATTTATAAGGACATTATACAAATTATCCTGAGTATTAAGTGATTTTTGGAATGCACCATCCTTCTCCTTCCAATTTTTAGTGTGGCTATCCATGTTTTCTTTGGTATAGGAAGCCTTTGTAAAGTCTACACTAGAACTAGCTAAGGAAGTATCCAATTACTTATTTGAGTCCAACAAGCTATGTGAGACTTATTGAGATTGAAGTGTAGTATAATCAAACATTCCTTAATACTCCTTAAATAGAGTGATGAGTGTATGGACCTTGGACTTGACATCTTATCCTAATGTTCTAACTGCATGGAGTTTTTGTGTTGCACACCAATCCTTGGTTAACTCAGAGATAAGTGTCTTGAGTCTGCACTTATTGAATATTACTTGGTCCCTAATTGATCTAGTGACCAACTCAAGATAAGTGTCCTGAATAATCTTGGTGGATTCATATATTTGAGATTTTAACTCAATGTTTTTAGACTTAGATTGATTAATCTCCGACACTAGAGAGGCAACCACTTGGGTGGCACAACTCTTGGAATGTTGAAATGCCCTCTAACTATTTATTTAGTAGCAACATATAAACATCTAAGGATGTTTTTTTCTAATGGAGTAATTCTACCAATTTTCTTATGATATCAAAAAGATCGGGTTGAGGCATGGTGGTAAGTAAGAGTGAGAATGTGGTGTGCCAAGTACCCAAAATTAGAATGTCCCATATCCAAACTCCCCCCAAAGTAAAATATAGTTTTTATGAACCTATTACATCTATGAATTGATTTTATTATTGCTCTAACTACTCTGACCTAGTTTTTTTTAATTCAAGCACTTGGTGTTATTGTTTCATATCCTCTTTTGAAAGCATGAGTTGTTGTACAGTGTCTTCATCCACTTTTCTTTTGTCATCCTCCACTGATTTCTTGTTAAGATCATCCTCTAAAAAATTTATTTCTCTCATGTTCCTCCTCCTATATCTTTTATGAATGCTCTTTTTCCTTATTATATTCCTAAAGCATAATAGCCTTGTCTTGTTTGGCATTAGCTTGTGAGTGTACCACTAGGTCAGACTTTGACTTGACTACACTTGAGCCTATATTTTTTTAGGGATCCATCTTCTTTCTTCTTATTCATAGCTTCTTCATCCTACTATTGTGTGAGAGTGGTATCCTCTAGACTTTCTTTGCTTTCATATCTACATCTTGTTATTTCTTATCATCTTCTACCTTGGCCTTGATAGTGAGCACAACCTCTTTACTATTCTAGTATTCATCCATATTATTTTGGCACACCTCTTATGTCTTCTTGGTCACCTTGAGAGCCATTTTTGGTTAGAATCTACATCATGGGCCTTTTACATGACTATTGAACACATGATATACTGAGAGGGGGTGAACCAATATATCATATATCTTTTAAATATTTTACTTATTCAAATTCCTTTTATTTAACCACTTAATCATACATTCAAGATATGCAATAAAACTAAAATAATAACATGCACTACACAAGAGAGAGAGACACTAGATTTTTACGTGGAAACCCAATGTGGGAAAAACCACAAAGAACTATCTCAAGTATGTAAATGAGTACCAACTCAAGTTCACAAAGTTCAAAAGAACCAACTTGTAGGAGCACAAATGCCTTTGATGAGCAGCAACACAACAATGATTTGTGAGCACCAACTCATAGGATCACCAACCCCTCTATGTATAAAATACAACTATCTCTTAATGTTGCTTTCTCAACAAATGATAACACACTACTATATCTCTTTCTTTTATCTCCTCTTTTCTTTTAATCTATATAAAGTAATTACAAACCATATACTTTTATCTTAAAAATAGCTTCCCAAGCCTCCTTTTATAGCTTTCCAAGTGACCTTTGGAATTCACCCTTTAAGTCCCTTCAATTTACATGGAAAATGGTGTGAAACTTGCATGAACCTTTGAATTCCTTCATTTGAAAAGTCACATGTTGACCCTTCATGGGGAAAATCATCCTTTCCCTCTTTTGTCTCTATTTTGTGACTCTTCAACTTCCTTAAGGTGACCTTTCATGGGAAAATGCACCCTTTTCATCTTTGTCTTTACTAGGTGACTCTTTGACTTCCTCATGGGCCCTATTCTATATTTATTTAACCAAGAATATATATATTAATATTTAATTAATATTAACACACTTTAGCCAAGATATGAAAATTAAAAACACTTTTAAAAATTAAATGCTATGGGGCCTTTGTCACCAATACTGCTAGACTTTTGATATCAATGACGATATTCCCAGAAATATCCCTCTTTGTCATTGATGGCAACCTCAAACTAAAATTGCACATGCCAACCTAAAACTAAGAACTACACATACTACCAAGTAAAAACATACAGTATCTCCCCCTTACTATAGCATCTTGTTTTTTGAACCTATTCCTATACTTGTTACTAAACTTCTCCCCCTTTGACATCAATGGTAAAGGGTCTATCCAAGATTTAACACTTAGCTCCCCCTCAGCTGATGTTGATCCTCAATGGTAGGAAGTAAAATATATTACTCCCAACTTCTCTCATAAATACTCAAATGTGTCCTTTGTTAGTGCCTTTGTGAAGATATCTACTACCATATATTGTTGCTTGTCCTTTGTACATATACAATCAACACATCTAAATATTTTCTTCTAACATCATAACCTTCTAAATAAAACCTTAATATGTTTCCCTAATCACATATTTGAATTACACTCAAACAATTATGCTTAATACCTTCTACATATAATACATTCTCATTTTTGGTTCTACCATTATCCAAACTTAATGTACCTATTCTAGCTATCCTAGAAGTGGTATTATCTCTAAATTTCACTGATCCACCATTGATATTCTTTATTTTTATGAACTTGATCTTATCACTTGTCATGTACCTCAAACATATAATGTCGATGAACCATGGATGTTTTTAATTTCTTGCATGTAAAGCTATCTGAACTAACATTGACTCTTCAAGTTGTTTCTTCTACCATGAATCTATTAGAACTCTCTTCTTGATGAATGGAGCCTTGAAACCTTGGTCCTTCTTGACTAACTCAAACATGCTTCTACAATACCAGGCTATGTATCTAAAATTATTACACTTTCAACATACTATGGCTTCTTTTTTAAAATCCTAATAGAGGAGAAAAATAATTATGGATTTTGCTTGACTCTGCATGAGTTCCCTTTTCCTTGTTTTTGAAATTGTTAACTCTTTTCTTAAAAAATATTTTCTTATGACCATAACCATTACAATACAAATAATAACCATGAAAATAAAACATGTTCTAGTTTGTGTATCTTTGACCTAGTGGTCTTTTGTAGATTTTTTCCTTCCAACCTTATTTGTTTGACATGGCCTCTACATTATCAACTTCTTCCCTTTTCATTTCCTCTTTTGTAAGGGCTTCAACATATTTATTTTCTTTTTCTGTGTTAACCTTATCTTGGGGTTGTATGGAAGTAGTGGCCTCCCCTTTCTTTTTTTAAAATTCAATACTTGTCTTATCTAACATTGATATTTGAATTTATAATATATTATTCAACATGTTAGTGTTATTCTAAAATTTTGAATCATTGGCTTCTTTATCATTGACTACTTTATTTTGTTTTCTCGATATCTTCTTTTAAAGAGGAAATTTCAACAACATACCTTTCACATTATTTACTTACCTTTTACAATTGTGTTGTTAGATATTTTTTAGTCTTTTCAGCTTCTTCCATGTATTCTTATAGATCTTCAATTATTTCCTTTGACTCCTTTTCATTTTTCTCGATCTGGCACTTCAATATTTGATTCTTCTTCTCAATATATTTTAATTATTCTAAAGCACAAATGAGTTATCCTTCTAGATTCACCTTGGCTTCATCCTCACTTTCATCATGTTCTTCTTCTTGATCATATATACTTTTACTTGTAGAGGCATCTTCATCTATGGCCATGAATAGATTCTATTCTTCGTCTGAGTCGCTGACTCCATTATCTTCAATTGAGCTAAGATCTTTAGAATATAAACTTTTCTTCTCAAATATCTTCTTGTATTTGCCTTTGAAGTTTTTTTGTGTGTGTAGACTTTCCTTCTTCATTGTCACCATTATTCTTATATGGGAACTTAACTTTAAAAAATTCAATCTTAACACATTTAAAACATTTAAATGGTAACTTTCCTTGATATTTACCTATGCCCTTTTTAGGTTTGAAGATGAATAGGGATTCATTGTCATCTTCTTCATTGCTAGAGCTATCACTTGAATATTAAATGTTAACCTTGTTTTTCTTAGATGTTTTGAAATCAACTTCCCATTTTGAGGGTTTCTCTTATTTTGTCTACATCTCATATGATGTAAGAATACTTTTGTAGTTTATCCATCTTTAACTTGGCTAGATCCTTCATTTCCTCAATTGTAAAAACCTTTACATCATATCTTAATGATAGAGATATAGAAACCTTTTGTACCACCATTTCCTCTTCTGATTTTTCTTCAAGGCCTTGAATTTGGTTTACTATTTGATTGACCTACAAAAGATAAATTTCTATATTTTATTCCTCTTCATATTTTAGACTCTCAAGATGACTCCTAAAAGTCTAGAGTTTAGCTCACTGAAATTTTCCATTGCCTTTGTAAATATTCTTGAGTTTTACCCAAGTCTCATGAGCAAATTTTCATTGTATAAATTTATAAAATTCTAATTCACATAAACCACATAAAATAGTATTTAAATCTTTATCATTATTTTCACTTGCCTTCTTATCCATGGGAATAGTTACAGGTGTCTATGGCTCTTTGTATTCATTTATCACTATTAATCAAATGTTGAATTTGATGACCATCAAGTAAGTCCTCATTTTTATGCTCCAAAAGGCATAATTTGTCCCATCAAACAAAGGTGCCTTATTTGTAAAAAAACCTTCATGTGATCTAGCCATCGTGTTTTCCCCGATCTACCTTCAAACTGTTAAACTCTTTCTAAAGGACCCTACTCTGGTACTAATTGTTACGCATGAGATATATTGAGAAGGGGGGGTGAATCAATATATCATATATCTTTTAAATCTTTCACTTAATAAAATTACTTTTCTTTAACCACTTAATCATACATTCAATAAATTCAATAAAATTGAAATAACAACATGCACCACACAAGAGAGAGAGAGACACCAAATTTTTATGTGGAAACCCAATGTGGGAAAAACTATGAAGAACTATCTCAAGTATGTAAATGAGCACCAACTCAAGTTTATAGATTTCATAAGCACCAACTTGAAGGATCACCAACCCCTTTTATAAGCACCAACACAACAATGATTTGTGACTACTAATTCAAAGAATCATCAGCTCCTATGTGTAGAAAACACAACTATCTCTCAATGTTACTTTCTCAACAAATGATATCACACTATTATATCTCTTTTTTAATCTCTTATGCTCTTCTAAGCTATATAAATTAATTAAAAACCATGTAATTCCATATTACAAATGGTTTCCCAAGCCTCTTTTTATAGCTTTCCAAATGACCTTTGGTATTCACCCTTTGAGGCCCTTCAATCCACATGGAAAATGGTGTCAAACTTGTATGACCCTTTGATTCCTTCATTTAAAAAGTCAAATTGTCACCCTTCATGGGTAAAAGAATAATTTCCCTCTTTTGTCTTTATTTGATGAATCTTCAACTTCCTCAAGGTGACCCTTCATGGGAAAATGCACCCTTTCCCTCTTTTGCCTTTACGAGGTGACTCTTTGACTTCCTCATGGGACCTCTTTTATATTTATGCAACCAAGAGTATATCCATTAATATTTAATAAATATTAACAAAATTTAGCCAATATATGAACATTAAAAACACCTTTAGACATTAAATGCTATGGGCCCTTTGTCACCAATACTGTTAGACCTTTGACATCAATGCCAATATTTTCAACAATGGCCTCAACTTCTTCAACTTGATGACTTACATGTTGAGGTTGTTGTGGTTAGGCGTATTATTTATGGTGTTTTTTTTCTTCTTGTTTGACTCATAGTTATATTGAATGAGCTACTTCTTCCTATGAATAATATTTTTATTCAACTATAGGTGGATATAGGATGACCTATGTGGCCTTCAATGATTATTTTAAATGTGGTGAATCACTTGGTTAGACCGTCGAGATAAAGAAAAATGTTTTCCCACACCCTAAAGTGACCATATTTCATTTAAGTTATGGTGATGTCGATGAAGGAGAAGTTTTTACTTTTTGCACCTATGGATGTCCTCCAAAATGTGAATTCTTTTAGGGTGGGATAAACCATATCCTCTCATCATGTTCTAGGTTGATGCGTGAGAGACTCCTATGGAATTTTTAGAAGTGGCACAAAGATGTTGATTGTTACAAAAGTGATATAAGGTTACTTCTATAAGAGTTCAACCCTTCTCTGCATTTTTTCAACCTCTTATCTCATATTGTCAATAAAAATGGATGCAGAGCATGGTGGGATTTTATTATATACTTGGACAATATGCACTACCTTCTAGAAGAATAAATAATTTTCCTCCTCCCTATCATAGAAGTCATCTTCTATATTTAAAACCATCACCTAGTAGACCTCCTGATCATCCTTTTCCATTTAAGATAGGATAGAGGAACTTGGAATTTGGGGCACCTTAGGGTCATCTATCTAAGTTACAGTACTCCTCATCTTGTACTTATAAGGAGGTAATGGTGGTTGTTTTTCAATAGATATCTTGAAATTTCATTTTTTAAACTATGAAGTTATATCTTTAGGTTGTTGTTATGTTGAAGGAAATATTGTGCTAGGATGTATGGCTTGAAGTGGTGTCACATACCTAGCTACATATGCTTTCTGCTTGGTGACTTTGGTTGGTGCCATGGACATGGTCATAAAAATTTTAGGTGTCTAAATGGTGACCTAAGTAACTGATGAATGTGAATGAAGATGCCTTTTATAAGTAAGGTAATAAAAACGTGTTATCCCAAGGATTGCATGACATTCGATAGCACCTAAGGATGTGTAGTAATAAGATTGAAACACTCTTCCCACCATGTTTTTAATTTTCCCTCATATATTGGGCACCAAATTTAGGTGTAAATATTATATTGTAGAATTTATATGTTGGCCAGTAATCAGTGTCATGGTGCACCTCACCTTTAGGGGACTTCTATTAGGTGAAACACAATAGAAAGATGATAAACTAGTATTAGAATGTCTACTTAGAAGTTGTGTAATGCTTGTCGATATTTGTGATCATCTCTTTTACAAAATATTTTAGTCAATTAAACTAATATTTATGGTATATCATGTGATGTGCAATATCTACCATTCCTTTAGGAATTTTCTTCAAAAATTTAGTGGTCTACCATAATCTCGATGTGATGCACTAGACCAAGATGTGTACTAGTTCATCTTGGATTTTGTCAATGGGGATTAGGTTGTACCCACAAAAATATAAGTATCTAACCTCTTAAAGGATAGGAGGAATTCTTGTCTTGTATAGAGAAAGAGAATCACCTCACACAAGCATGCCTAGATCTTGGGTCATTGCATCAATGTTGATGAATATAGTGGTTTCAAGGCCAATGTAGATGTTGTCATCATTGTAATAGATGAGAAAGATATTTAAAATCTCCCTTTAATCATTGAATGTGGGCATATGAAATAGGTTCTTGATGTCTATATTCTAGAATCAATGTGGGGATGCAAGGGAAAGTGGTTTCACAACATCGATGAGATTAGGCTGAAAGAATTTATGCTCTACCACTTAGAAGTAATAAATTGGATCTAGATTAGTTTATTTTGTTTTTTGAAGCATACATCAATTACCATTGCTCCCTTTAAGAATTTTTCAAGTTCATAATGAGCTATGAATGATCCATGATCTCTAAATAGTGAAATTGGAAAATGTTTTACATAGTAAAAATTAGCTTGGTTTTCAAACTTTACCTTGTAAAATTCTTGAAAAAATTTAATGTATACTTGGTTTAAAACCTTATTCCTTAGGTATTATATGTCGGTTGGTTTTTACATAAATGTCACATTAATTTTCCCCTTTTAGATCAATGTGAATTTTGATGTGGCAAATCTTATCTGATTTGTCATTTAAGGCAGTTAATCATTGGCACATGTGTCAATATAAATCATTATATTTTTTGTTGTCTATACTAGAGTAAGAATGAATGATGTTGATTGGCTATCAGTTTGGTAGATAATATGTTAATTTAACCTTGGTTCTAGTATTAACTGCTTCAAGATGATAATTATATGACTGAGATATTGGTTGATTTGACTTGACCTTATATTTCCTAAACTTAATTTCTTGTTTTATCTCTTGATGATGTCAATAATGGTACACATGAATTCCTCTTTACATAGTTGGCACACATTATACTTGTTATCCTGGTTCTAACATATATTAAAGATATCATCTACAAACATACACACACACAAAGAGAGAGAGAAAAAAACACACAAGAAAACATACAAAAATAGGAAATCCTTATCTACATTGTGTTAGTCAACACCCAATCCTTTATCAAAAAGAGATAAATTAAGTCTATTGGTGGTAGAACTTAAGCCTATAGCCATTTGCCTACCCTAGTAAACTTGTTCACTACAAATATATTAAAACAATGGTTCCTTGCTATGTTATTTTATGTGGAATTTAAGTCCCTTTCCATTTAATCTATAATTTGCCCAAAAATTCTCTAAATTACCTATCATATAATAAAATTGGTTGATCTTTATGAAATTCCTTATCACATATATCTATTGTGTCATGCTTTCTAGCTCTGCTTATGAACTTCATCCAAGATGATCTACATTGATACTCATTCATCTTATTCAATTAGAAAAGTTTTTTTATGAGAAACTCATGATGCCCTAGTCTCATAACCATTACAATACATAAACTAGGTACCATGTATTCCATCAACATTATAGATTCAATCCCATATACCAATTCAAATGGAGTAAAACATGTATCCTTCTTATAATGCAGTTGATAGGACCAAATAATCATAGGATTGTGATCTTCCTAATCATCCCTCCTGACATCACAAATCTTTGTTAACATCTTGCCCAACACTTTATTTGAAGCCTCACATTGGTTGTTAAATTTTGGATGGTACATAATAGTTTTATGATGAGAAATCATAAATTATTCAGTAAGAGATTTGATAATATTATTCATGAAGTGTGTCCCTCATTCATTGATGATTTTGATGGGACATCCAAACCTTGTGATTATATTATCATAAAATAACTTTGTTTCATCCTTCCCCCCATACTTGGGTGTCATAGCAGCTTCAACCCATTTGTTAATAAAATTTGTTGTAGTGATAATACACTATGATTTGTTGCATTTACTCTAAGATTGATTGATCCTACAAAATTTATGCCCCAATATTCAAAAGGTTATTCAACTAATAAATCATATAAGGGAATTTCATCCTTCTAAAGTGGCTTATGCATTTATTGATATACATAAAAGTGTTGTGCTAATCTATGTGTATCCTAAAAATGGTTCAACCACCATAACCCACTTTGTAATAATTTCCTTGAAGTAACATTTCTATAAAAATGACTTCCTACTATTCTTTGGTATGCTTCCTATAATATTTTTGGTCATTCATATTCCAGGACTACCCTACGCAATACTTCATCCTTCCACAAATGATAAAAGAGCCCATTTATAATATTATATGTCAAGGATATAGTGATAAATTACTCATTATGTATTTCTTGGTAATGTGCAGGGAACACTCCTTGTTCTAAGAAATTAGTAATGGCTTCAAAATTCTTAGGTATTGTAGAAACTCAAAATACATGAGCATAAGGAGAATCTTATTATCATTTTTTGGTTTATCCCCATTTGTGATGTGACTGAGATGATCCAACCCAAAAATTTCTCTATCTGGTTTGATGTTGATGTGAAATTTAAATTCTTGAAATAACATCAATCATCTTGAAATGCATCCTCCTATCATAGGCTTATTGACTAGGTAGTGCAGGCCTTGATGATCTGTGAAAACTTAAAATGGTGTCATAAGAAGATAATATCAGAATCTATGTAGTGTGAACATTATATCCAATGTTTCCCTTTTAGTTGTCATATATTTTTTTACATCAAATAACTTTCATCTTGTAAAATGAAGGGGTGGTCCAATCCACCATCACCTAGATGTGCAAGTACAACATTGACTTCAATAATAGAAACACCAATGTGCACATGAAAGGGATTAATTCAATATATAAGATGATAATGGTCATATAACTAATCTCTACTTCAATTCTATGAAGGTTGTTTGACACTTAGAAGTCCAAATAAACTTCATACCTTTGCACAATAAATATTTCAGTGGAGATGAAATGGATGCATATCCCTTGATAATATTATGATAGTAACTTGTATGGACAAGAAAGAATTGTACCTAAATAGAGATAAATAGTAGAGGCATACAAATAATGACTATATGTTTGGCATGGTCCACTAAAATCTATTCATTGCACACTACATGAGCTACAAGAACACCAAAAGGTGTAAAAAAATAAGCACTTTTTTAAATTTGGATTAATGTGTAGATCTTGGAAGAATTTTAACATATGGCACAACTTAGACAAGTGATGGGTGTCATCAATTCCCTTTAATTAATAATGTCAATCTAAGGTTGGTGTCTGAAGGCTATCTGTAATAAGGAAAAATAGATATTTGGCAAATGGTTCCTTCTATCACATGCCATACTTGAAGGAATTAAACATCACACTTAATAAAATTAAAAATCACACTCGAAAATAGAAAAGCCCATGTGTAGAAAGTAAAGCACAATTGCAAAAATTAAATCTCTAAATTGACAAACAAATAAAACACTTGTAGCTTCACACAAACTGTACATAAAGGAATGTTTGCATTAATAGAGAAATAAAATAAGAATTTATAAGAAAAATAATAATTATAGAATAAATAATTAAACATAAGTACATTGATCCATATTCCTTGGAATGAGTGTCCATCTCATTCCTATGAAGAGGATTTATTTAGAACACAGGTTTCAGAATGGACCATTCAGAATAATGGAAGGAAAAAGTATATTGATTGATGATTCTTTAATGTGTGAAAGGTTGCATTTATAATTCCATGCTTCCAACCAACACATTATTTGGGAGTAACAACCGAGATACTCTATCTTATATCAATCTCCACAAAATATGGAGAGAGGTATTTATTTTAATAAAATCTATTGCAAAATAATCTCAATCTCCACCTAATATGGAGAGAGTTATTTATTGAAATCAAATTACATACACATATATTTGAATAAAATCTATAATGGAAATACTATACATAGAAATAATCTAAATAAAAATCAATCTTCATGACAGCTATAACATTATAATACTTTTAGAAATACTTTCAAAACAATTATGTAGTAGTTTTGTTGAAGTCTGTAGTAACCTATTGAAATCCGTAGCAACCTATTGAAATTCCTATCAAGCCTACTGAAATATGAAGTAAGCCTGCAAAAATCTATATCTAATTGATGTAATGTATAACTAGTCTGATGTAATTCATAGTTAGTCTATATCTGATATGATGTAATCTATAGCTAGTCTATAGTAAGCTTGTTATAATCTATAGCTAGTTCATATCAACCCTGTTGTAATCCATAGTTGTTGTAACAAGTCCATTGTAATTTGTACCTATTGTAACAAGCCTATTATAATATGTAGCTACTATGGTAGTCTGAATAAATACTTTAAGAGTCTATAACTTGTCCAAAATATTGGATCTTATTATATAAGATTCTAGCACTACTCCAACATTATTTTTGAATGATCACTCTTCATACTTTGAATCATTTTTAACTTAGTATGGACTATGTATGCACTCATTGACATATTTTTCCAAATAATAATTATTAATATCTAAAAAATAGATAAAATGAGTTATAAAGACATATCCATGATATATACTTGGTATTTTATTCTAAATAAACCATAAGTTTAGAAATTACATTTAGATCCACTTCCTATGCAAGAAAAATGATGTAATTTTTATGGATATAACGAGCCATTTTATGGAATCATCAACAACTATTATTTAAATAAATAAAAGACTTCCCAATCATCTAGATATAATTCTAGGAAGTTTTGAATTAATTCCTTAAACATAGTTACCACCACTCAACAAAAACTACAAATACATTTTTTAGGCCGAAAGGCATTACCTTATATGCAAAGTATCACCATTGTATATAAAAATTTGTTTTAGATCTATATTCTTCTACAATGGGTATTTTATGATAGCCTCTAAAATCATCTATGAAAAAGTAGACTTCATGACCTACAATAGATTCCAAAACTTCATCCATGAAGGGAATCATAACTAGATCATTCACACATGTGTCATTCAAAATTTGGTAGTCACCACATACTATGATCTCCCCTATTTTATTAGGCTACACTACCATGGGACTAACCCAATTTTCCTTCTCTATAGGATATATTAATTTTAACTTCATATTTGGATTCAACCTATATGGTCGTTTCTTTATTGATCGTGTGCACTCATTGAGTTTGATATGCATTTTGCCTAGAGATGGAGCTAATCCTCTAACCTCTAAAATTTTTGTGAGAAACACATCTTGATAATCTTAAAAGAGTTTCATAACTTATGAAACTTTAGCTTTAGTCTAGTAATCACTTATATGTGCTAGTTTGAGAATCTCCTCACTTGTAATGTTTTCCACTTTCTTTTTAATAGGTTGCTGATAAATATTGCATTTTTCCTCAATAATAGAGTCTTGTAGCATTATTTTCCCTTCCTATTTTTTAATATGTATACTACAAAACTTTTCTTATTTAGTGGGTTCTATGACCATGTCCTTTAATGGTTCTACTAGCCACTTAGGTTCAAACAAATTAGTTAGATCGATATCACCATTAGTATCTGAATCTCTAGTTTTCTCCTCTTCATCATGTATTCAAAGGCATGGTTATATAAGATATTTTTATTCCACCTTATAATATTTATATCTCTATAATGTTTTCTTTAGATAATAGGTTACATTCTTATATGGAGTAGAATCTATTGTAGTGCTTAAATCTTATGTGTACCCACGGCATAGGAAATGTTTGATTTTCAACAGTGCATTATGAACAAAATGATTCTCATCTTCAAACATAAATTTTTATATGAAGTCACTTTATACCTACACCCAATGTTTTATCTCCCTCATATGTTCTTGATGCATATACCCAACTAATGGTGAAGGGGTAAGTGTATAATGAAAGACATGAACCTAATACTTATGTGCCACATGATCTTTAGTTTAAACCTCAACACATTTATGGATATGGATTTCAGGGCACTCACCTTCCTTAAAGTAAGGCTAATTACTTTTGATAACCTATGGTAGTTGAAACCTGTTAATCATCAATTTACATGCATCATCCTAATCGATATGATCATCTCTATGAATTGTCCACCATATCATTATAACTCTCTTAAAAGCATAATTCAAAGCACTGACCCACTAATTGATTGTAGTCACATGAATTTGTAACCACAAAATCAATTGATTGATGCATTTAATTGTATATTACAAAGGAATTTATCTTTCCATGGTGAAGACCATTCTCATAGGTCAGAGTTCATGATACCATGAGCCTAATTGAGTAGATGCATGTCTAAGTCTCCATTGATAATCAAATCTATTTCCCAAGGCAAAGTGCCTTCTCTAGTTAGCTATATATAATCCTACATATGATCATCTTTTTGATATAAAAAATAAACTTTAAAGTAAGGGATTTTTCATACATGGATGCATAATTTCTTATGAAAAATTGAGGTGTCAATGGCTAAGTAAATACTAGTTTAGGCTTCCATTATTTATGTCTTCAACTATTGAGTGAGTTAGGGTTGAACTTGAGGTTTAGTATGCTCTTATAAGAAATTACACTCATTTGAGTGTTGAGATTTTGGATTCTCCTCAGATATTACCTTCATCTAATTGGTTTCTTATGTGACCTAAGGAGAGTCTAGTTTAGAAAAAATAATTTAGGGTTTGTGCACCTTATGTAAAGGAATGGCTACAATCTTATCTCCTTGATGTGCTTCTAACTAATTTTTCATAGTATTGATATTCATCTAACCATCATATTCCCATTTATTTCAAATTAGTGAAAGGTAATGACATAATTTTATCTTCATATTGATGACTTCAATGTCACCTTCCATGATCAGTTCTATGACTTTGATATTAATTTATTCTAATCTACCAATGGGTTCAACTCTTCCATAGTCTACCAAACTCAAAGTCATTAGGATGTAACTTAGAACTGGTTGATCAATCACCTCCCATGTAGACTTGGGGATCATGTTAACTATGTTGACAAAATCAAATATAACATTTGGAATTTAATATCCTACAACTTAAATATTGATTTGTGCATCTACATTTCATAGCTTCTTTGTTTTTACATACCAAATAAGTTTTTCTATCTTTTTTTGCCCTCATAATGCACAAATCAATATATTTTTACTAGTTTCTAACTTATGCACAATTTTTTTACTGGATATGGATAATATTTAAGGAAGGCATAGTAAAAAAATTGAGGTTTTTGATTCTATTTTGTGGGAGTTACTATTATTTTAGTTTTTTTACTAATATGGCTATATCTTCCTAAATATAAGGATTTTATATTCTAAATTTTTATTGAAAATATAAGAAATAAAAGAGAAACACATTAAAATTTTCAATTTTTTTTCAATTTTATTGAATGAGTTATTATGGTTTTAGTATTTTTCATATATTCACTCTACAAGTCATAATTTGTGGAATTTTTTCACAATTATTCTTTTGAAGTTAAAATATAATAGGAGGAAGCTAAATTAAAAATTTTGGACAATTTTGATATAATTTGAATGATTTATTGACATTTTTAGGTTTCATAGACCCTAGTTTTTATTTATGAATCATGAAGTTGCAAAAAATTTAGGGGGAAGATGATATTGATGCTAGAGAATGGTGGCTCCTTTTGGATAATCATTTTTAAAAAATTGGAAAATATGATTACTTTATTTTTTATCTAGGCCTACACTACATTGGTTTGATCAGTTGAGCTTTATATAAAGGTTCTCTTCATGGAAAGAAATGGAACAGATCTTCCTAGATCATTGGGCTATAAAAGAAGAAGCAAAAAAATAAGAAGTAGAAGAAGAAAAAGAAGTAGTAGAAGTATAAAAAGAAGAAGAAGAAGAAGAAGAAGAAGTATAAGAACTAATAGAAAAAGAAGAATAAGAAGTTGAAGAAGAAGAAGAAGATGATGAAGAAGAAGAAGAAAAAGAAGAAGAATTGGATGATAACAGTTCAAACAATTTGGCTCCAAATAAATCTAAGTCAATTTTTCAATTTCATGGATGCATAAAAAAGAAGAAGGTTGGTGTGTCCATAAACCCTACCTATAAGTATAACTTCATCAACATGAATGTGGCCAAACATCAACATGTTCAAGCAAGGACTATCAAGGAGGTTCAAGTAGATGGTAAGAATATTTCAATGTTTGAAGATTTGAAGTTCATTATGGAAAAATATGTTTTGCATTCAGATTTTTATGCTTGGGATATGGATGATATGGATATAGTTCTTGGATATCCATGGTTAGAGACTTTGGGAACAATCAATATTAATGTTCAAAAAAAGTTCATGAAGATTTGGTATAGGAAAAAAAAGGTCACTTTAAAGGATATCATATTTGGAAAGTTACCAACAACATGCAAAGAAGATCATGAGGATGAGATTAAAACAAGTGATGAAGAGCATGAGGAAGATTCAGATAAATACATACTACAATAAAAAAAATGAACACTTCATCTACTCAAGAGATAGAGATGGAAAAAGTAGAAGTGGTAGAAGATAAAGTGGAAAAAGTTGAGATATATAGACACCCACATCATCATGAGAGGAAATAATCATGGAACCAGATGAGGGAGTGTCATAATTATCATTTTGGCTATAAAAGAAATCAAAATTTTAATCATTATGGCTATGTATGGTAGCCAAAGAAGAATAACTATGGTCAGGTATGGAATCAATGAAATGCAGTGATCTATGGAACATGGAGTGAATGGGGAAATCACTTTGATTATGCATGGAATAATACCTACTATGGTCATGGATGGAATTAGAGTAGCACAATGAAATATGGTACATCGAATCAAAAGAGGAATAGTTATGCATGGACACCAAATTATTATAGTTATGACTATGAATAGAATCAAAGGAGCATACATGGTGAGTTATCACCTACTAAGATCACATATGGGTGGCTTGAATATCAAGATTGGAGACAAGTGTGCAATAATTTGAAGCATACTCATTATTTAGTTTCTTCCTATGTTTTGAGGATGAAACATGTCATAGAGGGAGGTAATTCTATGTACCTAGGGATATGACATATTATTGTATATGGGTTGATGGAGATGCTGACATGTGGTACACATCCCCCTTAGTAGTTATATGGGTCTAATATATTAGTAATGGAGTAACTTGTGTAATTAATGCATTGGGTAATGGTTGCCCTACATTGGGATTAGGAGGTTACCCATCCATTATAGGTTTATATAAAGGAGATGATTATCATTGTAAAGATATCAAGTAAGCATTGAGTCTTCTATTGTAAGAGGATATTAGAGGTTTTCCCCTCGAAGAGACATTATGGAGTTATTCCTTCTTAAAAGAGTATTTCTGGTGTTGCCCTACCTTAAGGGTATTCTAAATATATTGAATATTTGGACATCATGGTCCACCAATATCTATTGTATTAAATTGATCTACATTTTATATGTGTTATTTTTTAATATTATAAGTGTGGATCATAGCATCTAATATATTATGTAGCAAGTTTGTGATGTTCTAAGAAATGTCTTCATTGCATAGTGTACTTAGTAGCTTCAAGAAATTTGTCATTACAATAAGAAATCCATCCTATCACATAATGTACATAGTCTAACCATATATTTGGGCATCTATTGATGCAACATCTCATTCAGTAGTATCTTGGTCTTGAATATTTTTCAACATCTGTGCAACTTCATACATGATCCCCTTTTATATAGATAGGTTCAATTATTTATCCTATTTTACTTTCAATATTCCTTGGTTTTGAGGCATTTCAAGAGGATGAAATCCTCTTTATATGTGATAGTTTCTTTTAATAGTGTTTATAAATACATCCTCCTTAGGTTGTGCATTCACCATGTTAACATTCCTGATGACCTTTTCCTATATTTGATTTTCAAACATAGACAATATTTTTTCTCATGCTACTCATATACCCTACAATATTCATAGTAAAATTATCTTTGGGGATTCAAAGGGGGAAAATACATTACACATAATTATATTCTCCATACAATCAACATTGTAAAGGAGGGTATTGGTTATTATTTCCTCTACCACCTTAGTAACCCCCTATGTATCCACCCCTTGATATTCTTATGTGTGTATAATAACCTTCTCTATAACATCCCTATTATTGTGTTATGTTCTAGTGTTGATGTTATTGGGTATTATCTCCAATCCCAAAATGTTTTTACATAATTTATGGGGTCTAACTAGTTTATTGATGGTGCATCATTATGAGATTCCAATGTGTTACATATTGGTATTATGATGATGGTGGTGTCCAACTCAGTGAAGGTGGGATCCATCTATCGAGACCTTGAGGTTATTACTGATGTGAATTGGGAATCCATTACAAACTTGATTGGTTCACACAATGATTATTGACATCTAGGTCTATAATCATATACTTTACCAAGGATACTTATTATGTAAATATGTTAAATACATTCTTTGTTAAATCTTCTTTGAGATCCTCAAAATCCCAATAATTCTTTTCATCCTGATTATGTGACTTTAAAAAATAATAATACAAGCTTTGTGGGCTTTTGACATACCCTTCCATAATATGGCACTATGTTTTTGCATCCCCTACTACTCTACAAATTTCACAGAACTCTATCTTGATCTTAGGATAATCATTTTTGTGGTGTCCCTCTTTCCTACACTCCATGCACCATATATTTGTCTTAGGTTTATCTGCCTCATGATATTGTTCCATCCTTTACATAAAAGCTTAAAATGTATTTTAAATCTTAGAATCCATTATGGGACCTTTCCCATAATCTTCAATTTGATCCACTATAAGAGTAGCAGTTCTATCATCTGCCTTAGTAGCATATTAGGTCTATACTATAACAAACTTGATCCGAGAATGCATACCTTCAACAAACCATGTATATTTATATTTATCTACTAAGGAAAAATATACCTTATTCATAACATCTGATAGCTTATGATCATAATCATATATTGATTCTCTTGACTTTTTCCTAATCTTATTTAGGTCTTGAGTAGTCTGACTTATACATTTATCTATTTTGAATTTTGTGATGAACCACTCTTTAACCTACTGTAGACTTGCCTGAGTGATTTATCTATGGTACATAAAATTATGTTTTATTAAATTCAATGGCCTTATTAATTAACATTTCCTTATATCCTTATCTTTAATACCCTTATCCTAAAACCTCATCTCACATGTTAGTAAATATTGATCAAGGTCTACAGACCCATCATATGTTACCAAGTTCATAAATCCTCCTTTAACACCCATATTATAAATTGGTGTGAAAGGTAACTACTTCATATATATCATAGTGGGAGACTACATTATGTGTGATCCTTATTGTTCATTATGAAGATTTACCTATGCACTAGAAGAGTTAATATTGTACTCTATTTTTATGTGTTTCCTTATTTTCTCTGCTTGGTTTCAACAAACCCTATAGCCTATAAATCCTTAAAAAATAAGGTTGTTTCAATTTCATTACCCAAAAAATTAACCTTTTTTAAAAATATACCTTCCCAACTACTATCTTCTTTTTCCTCTAGTTGAAAACTTCTACTAGAATATAACAAATTGGGCTATAGGGATGTGTTCTCTTCTAGTGAATGAATCCTTCCTCTAACTTATTATCATTTTAAGACTAAACCTATGATTATTCTATGAATTTTTTCTTCTATTTTACTTCATACTTCATATAATTCTTATGATAATACCCATTTTTTAATCTACACATTCCTTTTATCATCTAATTGATCTACATCTACACTATTCTCACCTTCATCATTGAACATATCTTCTTCTTCTCATTATTTGTCACTTATTTATTTCTATCAAAATTCATCTTATTCTTTCATGTCATTTTTATTTTCCTAATTATTCTCATTATTCATATCTTCCTACTCTTTATTCATATATTTTACTACTACTCTTAACTCTACTCATAGCTACCTAGGTAATTTTATGTTTACTCCATATATTCGATTATTGCAACTCATATTCTAAATTTTGATTCTTATTTTAAATATTCTTCCCTCATGTTTCCATTATATATTTAGGTTAAATCTTATACATTAATTTAATAATCAATCGCAATCATGTCTCACACACTCCAATATGTCCAAAGTGAGTATTGCATATTGGTTGGAGTAGGCACCATGGCTTTGTACACAACCAACATCTTCACAAGGATATGTAGTCGTTATAAAAATTTCCCAAAAATTTCTCTAACAAATAACTTACTCATATCTTCTAAATATATGTATACTTTTTCTTCAAACTTAGTTTATATCCATCTACTATAGTAGCAACCCAATGATCTATTTCTCTTGTCTAGTCAATTTCTAATCTCTACAACTGGTCTATCTTCTCATCAGTCAAGATTATTAATTATTTCATCCTTGGGTTAAATAAATAATATTCCAACTATTATAACTAATTATCTAATAATTTAGGCAACTCAAACCATAAAATTTCATAAATTTATCTATAAATATGCTCTTGAATGATCTCCTGAATGGTAAGACAAGTCCTTTTGTATTCTTCTTCTACAAAATTACATATCCTTTGGTCTAACCATATATCAATATATCTATACCATGGTAACCATATTAACATAATTCCCTACAAAATTAATGTTCCATGATCAATGCACCATTATTAGTAGAGGTTCCTCAAGCATTAGAAAATGCTAAGGATGAGCATAGTTGTATAATACTTCATGTATGCAGAATAGTTTATTATATAAAGATAGGGATTTAGATGATAGAAACATACGAAACATTAATTATCCTAAATTATTGAGTAATTAATAATAACCATTATTTCATAAACTAAAATAATGCATTCAAAATAGTTAGATAGAGAGTAACTAGAACATTACACATAAGAATGCACACTAGGAACATAATAAAAAATCACAAAGGTAACAATAACTAGAAAATCTCTATTGATTATCTTCTAAAAATTATAAACCTCTTATTCTTATAAATGAAAGTGTATATAGGCAATTATATTATATGACCATTCATCTTCTTCTCATACTTAACACTAAAAAAGGAGTCTATTCAGATTCTAACCTATTATAAGTCATGAAGATAGGATAAAATAGACTTTTACAACAAGAAAATGAGTGTATAATGCACAAATATAGGATAAAAATCCTATGAAACTTTATATTCCATGTTATTCTACCAACAACATACTTGGATATAATGCATATCAATAACCACATATAAATATACCAAATATAAATATCATGGAAGTAATCCTTTTCAATTGGTATCAAGTCCATAACATAGAGCAACATGGGGATCCATATTCCATATAATTATACACTACCATTGATATATTTTGGATGGAAATTGAGTAACATGAAGGTTTTATAAATCATCATAAACCATGTTCTTATAAGACTCCATGTCATACCAATACAATAATGGTATCTGAAACATATGATTCCCACTCTTAATTGTCGACGATAATTATTAAGAGGATAATACACATCATATCCATGATTTTCAATAGTCGTGTAGGAATAAATAAAATTTGAGGAACAAATATCATACCATTGTTTTGATTCCCTCAAAAAATAGTGCTATCACATTATAGATCCTAAGGCCAACAATAGTTTTCCCTCACCAAAATGGAATGATTAGTTATAGAGTGTAGAGCCATAGCGTAGAGGAGGGTATAATATTATTGAAGATATGAATAATATCAAGGCAAATACAAATCTTCACGAGTTAGCTTAAATCACCAAACAAATAGAACTACTATTTAATGCCTTGATTGGAAGGTTGTATACTCATAAATCTAAGGCCACACATGAAAATATGGTTGTTTATAAAGGCAAGCCTGAGGTACCACCTTTTTTGTTAACCATTAGGATGTTTATAAATAATGTGAATAATTATTTGGTTGACTTAGGTGCCTCCACCAATGTGATGACCATAGTTATATGAAAAAAACTAGGTTTGACCATAGATAGGTGAAAAAGAGTGATCTTACAGAAGGACATGTATTTTTACCCATTTTTTGGGGATTTGAAAAATTTACACATCTAGATTACGTTTGATCCATGTGTAAAATTTATGTAGGTATTACAGTTTTGGATATTACATAAGCTTATGGATTACAACTAAATCATAATTGGTTAAATATAATGAATACATACATGCCCAAAGATTTCTCACACATGTGATTACCTTAGAAGGGAGTAGCTAAATAAATTTGGGTAGACTAAGAACCAAGGATGAAATAATTGATTATAGAATACAACACTAAGAATGAAAACATGTACTTTGTATCTTCACATTTAGGTGTATATACTTTCACTAACAAACTATAGCTTCATCAAAAATAATTTAAAGTTTCTTCCAATTTATGGACTCTTGATTTTGATAGAGACAAATAAAATCAAGGTTCAGGTGTTGGTATAGCTCTGATCAATATAGATGTGAAGCAGTATCTATATTCCTATATAATATAATTCCCTTGTACCAATAATCAATTTCATTAATAAGCTCTAATATTTAGTCTACAATTTTCATTGAATCATAACATAAATTATTTTTAAATGTTTAGTGATTCAGATTTAGTTATTAACCAGATCATAAAGAAATATCAATGTAAAATTAGATACCTAAAGAAGTATAAGCACTAATGATGCATTTCACATAGACTGTCTGGACTACAAAACAGGGCTTACCTACACTATAGACAAACTATTTTCTCCTATAGATACCAACCATACAGATAGAGGAAACATGCATTCCCTGGCGGCTCTGTGCAGAGACACACACTTCATATATTTTGCCCATGTATGTCTTCGAGCATGTGTGTTCATATAGGACTACCCTCTGAGGTTTTTGCCCAGCTGTGGACAAATGGCAAGCTTTACTCATGTGGTTCCTCTACAACCATCATAAAAAAAAAACTGAATCTATGCCTTCATTCTAGCCGTTTACTACCAGCCTGTGACTTTCAAAATAGACTTTTCACTTCTCCATTCATAGCTCATCTCGGTTAATAGTTCTTTTAATAAGGTCGTCAATGGCTATATTGAAAATGTAGAGACCTTATCCCACAGTGAACTTTTGAGCATCTCTTTTCTTTAATGGCTACAAAGCCATTCCAAAACAGAGATCATGTCCCTTAAAAAAGAAAAACTTTATCTTGATGTCTCACAGGCTTGGTCTTATATACAGACCTCTGCCTAAATATATCTGGGTCAAACAAAAATAAAAAGATCTATTTAAAAGGCTCTGGACTGCCCAATACATAGTCACTCCACCAACATATACTCTCGAATTGAACTACGTGGCTATGAAGCCATTATATTTTGTCCTCCACCCAAGGCTATAACAGCCTTTACAAATAGGCTTAGATCACTCTTTTCGGGGCTGTATAGAGGCGCCTCCATGTGGGACTACATAATTCTGATGTGCCGTCACCCATTCAGGACCCTTGCCCAGATACCAAAAACTATCGGTGTGCTCAAGCAAATTTGATGGCTGGATCTTTTCGAGAATAAATTAAAGGGTGAACTTCCACGGCAGATGTTGGGAATGAAGAATTTGAAGCATTTAGAGTTGGGCGATAATCATGTGTGGTGAGATTCCTCAAGGAATGCCATAGAGTTTCTTTACAGCCAATTCTTATGTTGATAATGATTGTCTGTGTGGATCCCCTCTACCACCCAGACAATATGCTTGGAGATGAATCTTGACTCTGTTTCAATTCCAAATTGATACAAACACAAATTGATGAACTGCCTTGTTCTAAATTTTGAAATGGCTGTCTTCTTTTAGATTTTTGATACAAACACATGAAATCTTGACAAAGGATGCTATTTAGCGAATTAAGAGCCGCATTATTGACATACTACCATCTCTTTTGAAATCTTAAAATAGTTGATGTAAACCATTCAAAATCACATCAATGTCTTCTTCTCTAACAGAATGTCTTTTAAAAACATCCAAAGCACCCTCAAGAAGAGGTTTGGTTATAATATCATTAAAACGAGCAACAACCACAGCAAAATGAATGCCCTCTATTTGCTTTGCTCCTCTACATCAAATGACAAATACGAGACCTACTAGCGTTCGCTCTCACTGCTCATAGGCCTCTCAACTTATCGTGTGCTATTTTCTTATTAGGGGAGTCGAACCCCTTTAACTTTAATGTCAAGGTGCACTTTATACAGAGTTCTCATATGAGTCAAAAATAGAAATAAATAAATCCTTGCAAAGAACTTTTGTTTTCACTTACAGAATAGAATTAAAACAATTTCTGTAGCATCGCCAGGCGCATGTTTTTCTAGTCTAGGCTCCAACCTATGTAAATCAAAACCATCTTCAAAGCAACTTACTAGCGAATAGATGTCTGGTATGTGTCTGTGCTTTTATAGACCTTTTTCTACACCTCCTTCCTTCTTTTCCAATCTACCTCTATTCTCTCTACATCCTTCTTTCTTCCTCTCCTTACAGCAACTTCTACGCCACCCATGCATATCTTATTTTTTTATTTGTTTTTCAAGAATCTTTTCTAAACCTCCACGCCAAACTTGGCTTAAGGGAACAAAATACAGTTTTTCAATTACAACAACATGCCCAGGTTGAAATATTTTCAGCCACTCCTTGATTTCCTCAATAGCCCACAATTATTTTACCTTTTTACTTTTACTAATTACAATTTATCCTTAATTTCAACATTTGGAGGAATAATTTGGATTTAAATTCAATTATGGCTAACATAACTATGTCTTGCCTGAAAATATATCTAGATGCTCCTGCATCAGACTCTCCCTCTAGAAATAATTTGAACCTTGGTTCAAATGAACTGCTGCCTCCATGCTTTAGTCTTTACTGGATGCCTGGATCCCAAGGTCTTATTTTCAAAGATAATGCTTGAATTTGTCTTTGCTAGTCTTTGCCTTTCATCTTGCTTTTCTTCCTCTTCTGATATGTTCTTCTCCTCATCTCCTTCTCAGTTGTTATGTCCCATCTCCATGCTTCATTCTCATATATGTCTTCAAGATCTTCTTGTTCTTCTTGGTTCAAAAATTTGTCCATTAAACTATGGACTTCATTCATCTCCACAACTTTAGCACCTACATTCAAAACATCAAAAGCAACCTTAGTAGAAAAACATTGAGGCCATGAAGCCTCTTGGCTGCTTTCACATTTCTGCTCCTTGGTCAAAACTACCTTTGACTCTTTGCTTTGCTCTTGTCTTGTCTCACTCTTTCCAATGCTATCTTCACCATGGCTTGTACCTTTACACAACTCTCTTTGAGGATTCAAAAACTCTTCTATCCTCTTCAACTCTTCACTCAACACAAGCTCATCCAAATCTTCATGTCCTATATCAAACTTAGGACCAGATTGTCTTTCATTCTCTATGATTACATTCATCTGCTCTATAGTTTCTTCATACAAATCAGCGTCTTCATCAACATCAGTATATTCATCAAAAACAATTGCAGTATTCATACCTTTTGTCTCCTTGCTTTCTTCAATCTCTGCTTGAAGCCATCTTGTTTGTTCTACTGCGTATTCTTTTCTTTTCTCATCATCCATCCTTTTTGAACTCTCTCCTTGCTGCATATTAGTCCTTATAGCCACTTTCCATTCCTCATTTTCAATATCATTAAATGATTCAAACAAATCATTATTTCTTTCATTGCAAACAATTGT
Source organism: Torreya grandis (assembly GCA_037957365.1). Classification (NCBI taxonomy): domain Eukaryota; kingdom Viridiplantae; phylum Streptophyta; class Pinopsida; order Cupressales; family Taxaceae; genus Torreya; species Torreya grandis. Next base: position 146,210 of record JARHVA010003373.1, on the reverse strand, counting down.
CTTACCTTTCCATGTACTTGTGTTATCCTTCACCTTTCTCCATTGATTTCTTGGTGTTGTTATCTCAACACTCACATCTTCTTCACTCTTAGCCTTCTTAGGCACCCATACTTGTTTTTGGTTCTTACCATTTCTCTTCTCAAGCCATGTAGGCATCCTGCATCCATGCTTTTGTACCAGCACCTCCTTTTGCTTGGGAGTTTGCTTATTCCACCATTTAGGCATCACATATCCATGGTTAATTGGAAACTTCACTTTTCTATTTGCTTCTCTAACATGCATATCAACAATTTCATGTTTATAATAAGAATCAATTATTGAACTCAACTTTACCTCCTTAATGGGCTGCTCCATTAGTTCCTTGACTTGCATAGCTTCTTGATTATCTGTACTTTCTTCTTCTTTTATGCTTGGCTGCTCTCTTTCTTCTTCCTGGCTTTCAATGGAATCTTGGAATTCAGCTTCATCTTCTACTTCTCCTCTCTCATGCATTAACAAATGCACCTTATCAACAACAGCAAACTCTCTTCTCTTTTCTGCGCATTCACTTGTGCAATTGGTGTCTTCTCTTGCACCAATCTCTTCACTTTCCAAGGCCTTTCTCTTGACCTTCATAAGGCTGCTCATACCTGCACTTACCCACTCAAAAACAGCATTAAATACAAAAACAAGAGACCATAATGTCTCCATGAGTATCCTCTTAATGGACATTCTCATCTTTCTAAGTGCTCTTCCCGGCACTTCATCTTTTCTTTCTTCTCTCTTATTTTCCTCAACGAGAACCTTTTTCACAACTTATTCCTCTTACTGCTCACTTGGCAACCTTCTTATCTTCTTGCCTCTTTGGGCTTCCCTCTTCATGGCAATATTCTTTTGCCTTCTTCTCCTTTTCATTAGGAGAACTATTGGCCACTGCAACCTTTTCTTTATTGGCCATACCCACACTTTCTCATTTGATTGCATCCCAGACTCAAACATGATTTTAATCTTAGCTAAATCTTTCTTCAAACAAGCAATTTATTTATTAAAATCAACATTAGTCATACCTTTGATGCTTGCTTTCCTCTTGCTGCCCTCCTGTACCTTGCTGCTCTATAGTGCCTTCAACAATGCTTCCGTCTCTGAGATCCGCACCCAAGCCTTTTCCACCTTGGTCTCTTGATCCCTTGTCTCACCGAGCCTTTCTCCTTGACTGGTCTTTTGACAATCTCCTTTGATCTCACCTAGGCCTTTTACATCTTAGTCTTTTGATCCTCTTCTCTCAATTCCTGCAGCAACTCTTATACAACACTTCATCAAATACAAATCATAAATCCAAGCTTACCTTACCTTGGATCTTCTTCATGAGCATCCACTGTGCTCTCTTACTTTTGAGCTCTTCAAGCTTCTCTTCACTAAGCCTTCCTTGGCTTCTTCTTCTCTTAAGCCTCAATGGCTTGGCTGCCTTTCTCTTCACCTGTTGCTTTTTTAAACAAAATAAACTCAAATCAAATAACATAGACTTCTCATACCTTTTCTTCAGCAGATCCCAAGAGCTTTCAAGCTCTGATACCAAATGATGCATTTCACATAGACTGTCTGGACTACAAAACAGGGCTTACCTACACTATATACAAACTATTTTATCTTATAGATACCAACCATATAGATAGAGGAAACATGCATTCCCTGGCGGCTCTATGCAGAGACACACACTTCATATATTTTGCCCGTGTATGTCTTCGAGCCTGTGTGTTCATATAGGACTACCCTCTGAGGTTTTTGCCCAGTTGTGGACAAATGGCAAGCTTTACTCATGCGGTTCCTCTACAACCATCGTAAAAAAAAACCGAATCTATGCCTTCATTCTAGCCGTTTACTACCAGCCCGTGACTTTCAAAATAGACTTTTCACTTCTCCATTCATAGCTCATCTCGGTCAATAGTTCTTTTAATAAGGTTGTCAATGGCTGTATTGAAAATGCAGAGACCTTATCCCACAACGAACTTTTGAGCATCTCTTTTCTTTAATGGCTACAAAGCCATTCCAAAACAGAGATCATGTCCCTTAAAAAAGAAAAACTTTATCTTGATGTCTCACAGGCTTGGTCTTATATACAGACCTCTGCCTAAATATATCTGGGTCAAACAAAAATAAAAAGCTCTATTTAAAAGGCTCTGGACTGCCCAATACATAGTCACTCCACCAACATATACTCTCGAATTGAACTACGTGGCTACGAAGCCATTATATTTTGTCCTCCACCCAAGGCTATAACAGCCTTTACAAATAGGCTTAGATCACTCTTTTCGGGGCTGTATAGAGGCACCTCCATGTGGGACTACATAATTTTGATGTGCCGTCACCCATTCAGGACCCTTGCCCAGATACCAAAAACTATCGGTGTGCTCAAGCAAATTCGATGGCTGGATCTTTCTGAGAATAAATTAAAGGGTGAACTTCCACGACAAATGTTGGGAATGAAGAATTTGAAGCATTTAGAGTTGGGCAATAATCATGTGTGGTGAGATTCCTTAGGGAATGTCATTGAGTTTCTTTACAGCCAATTCTTATGTTGATAATGATTGTCTGTGTGGATCCCCTCTGCCACCCAGACAGTATGCCTGGAGATGAATCTCGACTCTGTTTCAATTCCAAATTGATACAAACACAAATTGATGAACTGCCTTCTTCTAAATTTTGAAATGTCTATCTTCTTTTAGATTTTTGATAAAAACACATGAAATCTTGACAAAGGATGTTATTCAGCGAATTAAGAGCCACCTTATTGACATACTACCATCTCTTTTGAAATCTTAAAATAGTTGATGTAAACCATTCAAAATCACATCAATGTCTTCTTCTTTGACGGAATGTCTTCTAAAAACATCCAAAGCACCCTTAAGAAGAGGTTTGGTTATAATATCATTAAAACAAACAACAACCACAACAAAATGAATGCCCTCTATTTGCTTTTCTCCTCTATGTCAAACGACAAATACAAGACCTACTAGCGTTCGCTCTCACTGCTCATAGGCCTCTCAACTTATCATGTGCTATTTTATTATCATGGGAGTCGAACCCATTTAACTTTAATGTCAAGGTGCACTTTATACAGAGTTCTCATATGAGTCAAAAATAGAAATAAATAAATCCTTGCAAAGAACTTTTGTTTTCACTTCCAGAATAGAATTAAAACAATTTCTGTAGCAACGCCAGGCGCATGTTTTTCCAGTCTAGGCTCCAACCTATGCAAATCAAAACCATCTTCAAAGCAACTTACCAGCGAATAGATGTATGGTATGTGTGTGTGCTTTTACAGACCTTTTTCTATGCCTCCTTCCTTCTTTTCCAATCTACCTCTGTTCTCTCTACATCCTTCTTTCTTCCTCTCCTTACAACCACTTCTACGCCACCCATGCATATCTTATTTTTTTATTTGTTTTTCAAGAATCTTTTCTAAACCTCCATGCCAAACTTGGCTTAAGGGAACAAAATACAGTTTTTCAATTACAACAACATGCCCAGGTTGAAATATTTTCAACCACTCCTTGATTTCCTCAAGAGCCCACAATTATTTTACCTTTTTACTTTTACTAAATACAATTTATCCTTAATTTCAACATTTGGAGGAATAATTTGGATTTAAATTCAATTATGGCTAACGTAACTATGTCTTGCCTGAAAATATATCTAGATGCTCCTGCATCAACTAATCATGGGATCTGATCAAATATTTTGAATCATTCAACATCACAGACATCCCAAGGGAAGGAAACAAGAGGATAGATTCACTAGTAGCTTCAATAGTAAATATGACACCACTCCATCAATCCAAGATGTAAAAATTTAATGTGGAGCCAATTCCTTGTCCCTTTATCCTAAAGAATGTGGATAATTTTTGGGTATTTGAGTATGATTAATAAATTATATAATTTATAAATAGTTTTAAAGCCTTTGAATCCAAGGAAATATATGAAAATGATGTTAAACCTATAAGTAGAGAATATATAAGAGAAGATAATATCATACCACTAAAATATAATCAAATTCACAATGGGATTGTCTGCCTAGAGAGATGTTTTGACATGGATACACTCACACAAAATTAAAAAACAACTTAAATCAATTGAATATTCTTTAGCTAAAGAGAATCTAGGCAATGAAAAGCATCCCTAATATGTAAAAATTGGCTTTAATTAGACTAAAATCTAGAAATAAAAGTTGAGAAGTCTTACAATAGAATTTAAAGATGTGATTGCCTATACACATAAATATCTAAAGGTCTTAAACCATAGGGTCATCACACATACCATCCCATTGAATCTAGATCATAAGTACTTCAGGTAGAGATAGAGTCTAATAAATCTGATTCTTGAACCTCTCATCTAGATAGAATTAAAAAAGCTATAGGATTCTAATATTTTCTTTAAAATAAAGTATTATACTTTGGTATCCAACCTAGTATTATTTAGGAATCATAATAGAGACATCCAACTTTATTTTGACTTCAAAAATTTGAACCAAGCATAAGAAAAAGACACGTATCCTCTGCCCTCCCTGGACTAGGTAATTCAAAGGGTTAGTGTATTTGAGATGACATCCTTCCTAGATGGATTCTTAGGTTATAATAAATTTATAGTAGAATATGAAAATATAATGAATAATACCTGGAATGTTTTCAAATAATATAATGTATTTTAGCCTAATCAATGCAAGAGTACTTTCTAATGAGCTATGAACTTTGCCTTTAAGGGCATTTACAAAAAATTTATATCATAATTTATAAGGATGACCTAATAGAGTTTTTAAAATATATATGTAATCATACAATCCACCTCTAGAGAGTGTTTTAGATGTGTAGAAGATATGGAGTTTCACTCAATCTAAAAAACATCTTTAGAGTCATGGAAGGAAAACTATTAGGCCACATCATTACTAAATATGGGGTTTCCATTGACCTATAATGAATTGATGACATTTAAAAGATAAAATATCCAAACATAAATAAAAATGTAAGTATTTATTTAGTAAGATTAAATTTATATGGATATTTATTTTTGGGTTTGTATAGACTACCAAACGACTAAATACCATGTTAAATCAAGAGGCTAAAGTGGAATGGATAAAAAAATCAAAAAGAGCCTTTTAGGACTTCAAAATGACCATCTCAAGATATAATTATAATCAGCTCATATTTCATGAAGGATTTATATCTTTTTCAATTTTATTAAGAGCACACTATAACAACTATACTCACACAAAAGGTAGATGAAAATGAACATATAGTTTTCTTAATGATTACTAAAATGAAAGATACAAAGTTGAAATATTAAATGATAGATAAATAGATATATTCACTAATCAAAGATATGAATAATTTTAAGCATTACGTTCTGAGAAACAACACATATGTCATCATTCTATACCTAGTTGTCAATATTACGCTTGGCCATAATAATTTATGTGAAAGAAAAGTTAAGTGGATGGAGAAATTATAGGAGTTTGATCTTGAAATCAAACAAGACAATATGGAAAGATGATATGAAATGACCCAACTCATGATAAATATCTATGCATGCATTTATATTGAGAAATTCAATGAGACATAGGTATATGATATCAAATAGTATGTTAAAATCATCCAACATTTACTCACAGGTGTATGTCCCTCAAAGATAAATAAGGAGTAGATATGCATATTTAGGCTCAAATAAACCCATTATATGATAAATAAGTGATCATTATATTTAATTAACTATGAGGTCAACTACTTGAGGTGTGTCTCAAAAGAAGAAGCCATAAATATCCTAGATAATCTACATCAAAAGATAAGTAGTGGACATCTATTGGTAAGTGAAATAATTTATAAAATATTTATAATGAGATATTATTGGACTATAATAATAAAATATGCCTGGTACCATGTTAGTAATTTGCATGAATTCCATGTGATTTAAAAAAAAATAGAATTGAATGTCGACATGCCTTTGTAACTAGTCATTGAGGGATGCCTTTTTTCTCAATGGGGTCTTGACTTCCTTGGGGTGATCAAACCGAATTATTTAGTAGGGCCTAAGTTTGTCCTAATATCCATAGACTACTACACAATATAAACAAAATTTGTGGCCAATAAGTATTATAAAGCACTAGATACTACTAATTTTTTAGAAGAGAACATACTGACTAGGTTTGACACTCCAATTTATTTAGTCTATGATAATGGCCCAACTTTCTAATCAGTTGAATTTACTAATTGGTCCTCTAATAATAAAATTACCATCAAGTTCTCTTCAAATTACTATCCATAAAGGAATGGAGTGGATGAATCTACCTAAAATAATTTGATGGATGCCATCAATAAGTTGACATCAAATAAACTAAGAGAATGGAATATAATACAGAAGTATGCACTAGGGGAAGATAAAACAACACACAAGAAATACCTCAAGTATTTACCTTTTCTACTAGTATATGGACAACAAACATTTGTTACCACTAGTTTTAAAATACCAATGTACCAATTTATGCAAGAGTACATGTAATAAGATGACAAAATTGAGTTAAAACTACTTGATAAAGTCTAGATGAAAGATGCACAAACTTAATCACTACATAGATTTAATAAACAATAAGACATCATTAAAATATGGTTTGACAAAATTTCTAAAATTAAGGATTTAAGGATTTTATACCTAGTGATTTATGGGATAAATAAAATAAGAATAAATAACATCATGATAAGTTCACTCCATTATTAATTGGACCATATCAAATAACTAAAATTATAGGTAAAAATTCCTTCCACTTGAATTACCTCAAAGGTGATGACGTTGCTTTTAAAGTCAATGGATAATTTTTGAAACATTATTTCATGACTCCTCCAACTAGAGATGATTTTGAATGACTATAAATGAATATGTATATGTAGAATTAGATGAGATTAATTTCTTTTTATAATATATTTATCAATTTATAAGTTAATCCTTCCTATTTTCTAAGATTAAGCTTCAAGCTTTCTAAATTTTTTTCGTAGATTAGTTGTTATGATTTCTAGATTATTTTCTTTTCTATAATTTTATAATAGACCAATAATTTTCCTATGATGGAATTTTAAATTACTTTTCAAAAAAAAGGGGATGGTATAAAAAATCACAAAGTGAATTCATAAGGATTTGTTCTATAAGTGCTTGAGGTTGAAGGATTTAGGTATGTGTTATGACTAAAATATGTTATACCTAGATTGGGTAAGTTTGTTAGGCCTTGAGGATTTAATTTGATATACGCACACAAAATTTAGAAATAATTATCATTTAAAATAGATCAACTACATTGATGCAAGCTAAAAAATTTATGAGAAATAATAAAAAATGAAGTAGATGAACAATAGTAGGGACATATTGATTAAAATATGTTTTATTATATGTACACCAAGCCAATGTTTATTTCTATCCCTTGTTTTATATGTGTCAAAAAAATTAAATAAATAAACATCATGAAATATTATGGAAGAAGCATAATTCAAGTAATATCTACTAGGGCTACAGCTACTCAACTAGTAGTAAAATAATTCCTGTATCGGAATCAGAGGTATCTCTTTCATGGTTATGAATGCCTAGCTAGGAATATAATAATGCCCAAGCTTCCCTTATTATTTTGTTATCGAATCTAAAATCAAAATAAAAACTATAGTGTTTATTTAGTTCTTTATTAAAACACATAACAAGGGGAAATAAAACTCACAAAATCACACACATCAATCCTAGGAATGAAATGGGTTAGCATTTTTCATAAGGAAGGAGGAGTCTTTTTCATGGGAGTGGTTTATTTTTTCTTTCCTGGTTAGAACTAATTTTTTTTATTGTTCATTACTAAGATTCTTGGTTCTCAAATACTCAAGAGTATTTCCCCATTGATTTACCATTTTTTGTTCCCTCACACACACACACACACACACACACACACACACACACACACACACACACACACACACACACACACACACACACACACACACACACACACACACACACACACACACACACACACACACACACACACACACAAACACATTTTAAAATTCAAATAGGATTCCACTATAAATTTAATATCTTTACTCAAGGTTGTATGAAACTTATAAGTTTATGAAATTGATTTTTATAGCCATAATTCTAAGGCTATTTTTAAAGTCTAAATCATATTTAAAATTTATGATAATATAAAAATCAAAGATGTGTATAATCCATATTCATGATCTCTCTATTTTTCCTTCTATTTTCATTTAATTTAAAATATTATGTGCATGATGTGTTTTAAATTGAAATACTAACTAGGCTGACATGTTGTGTTCTAGTTTATTTTTTTATTATCTTTTATCTTAAACATGTTATTTTGTGTTCAAGTTTTTCCCAATTTCACCTCCATGACACCTTTAGGCTCATATGATCATGTTAGATGTCATGATCCCACTAACTGGAAACCCATGTGGCAATCACAAGTCACCCAAGAAATAAAACTATTTTGATCCTTTAATATTTTTCCCTCCCACTAACTCATAGGCTCTTGGATATTTTAATATTGTATAAGGCCTAACTATCTTATAATAAAGTGAGAGCCATCTGCATGTCATCATTATGCGCACCTAGAGATGAAACCATTAGAGTTTATTGTAATATCATTTTGGGAAAGCAAAAAAGTGAGTTCCAACCATTTGTCATCATCCTACAAACTTAGATATTACACAAACATATTTCATTGTATATAATCACAAGAAAGTGGAAAAGTGAGAGAATTCCATGTGTTATCATTCTACTTACCTAGAGATTATGGGAGTAGAGTTCATTGTATGATAATTCTATGTAAGCAGAATAGTGAGAGTGATTCATGTTTCATCATACCACTAATGTGGATATGGATAAATGTATGGTACTAAATTTTAAACTCTATGAAAGTGGATCATCAAGATCCTACCATATGTCATCATCCTAATAACTTGTGGCTAGGTGAATAAAGTATAGCCAGCCAGAGTCTAGATATATGCAGAATAGTGATATAGAGCCACATGTCTCTCATACACACAATAAAAAATAAAGACATGAATGTCAGGCCCAAAATAATATAAAATGGACATTTGCTATATTAAGTTGATAAGGAACCTGAGATTAGGAAAAAGAAGCCACATGGTAATGCAATCCACATAAATGGTCACTACAAATTAAAATATTCAAATAAGAAAGGTATAGATGGAATGGAGTAAAAGTCATTATTACATTAATATGCATGAGTTGGTGAATTATTGCATTTAGTTCTCAAAGATATCAAATCTAAATTAATATAATTAAATTTACAATACTTTATTTGATCACATTTCCTCCTATATACCAAGTGTGTACTGTGAATTCAAGCTCCACAATGACCAATATATCCCAAACTTCTAAAATAATAGTCATATTCCTACATGAGTTTCTATGGACCCATAATATCACACTCATCCTTATTATACTTATTAAATTTCAAGCCCAACCAAAAAAATAATAATAATATTTGATTCAATGGATCTCAATCATGATTTCGAACACTCTATGGAAATATGGGAGGAATTTGACTGTGGAACAATATAAGGTGAAAGACAAACTTTCTATTTTCACATTATGATATAGAAATGATGGTTTGAAAATAAATCTACTCAACCTACAAAATTTTATATCTAAGCTATAGGCAATGCCTTATATTGAATTATAATATGATTTGTTTGAAAATCAGAAAATCTATAGAAAAGGATTGCATTTATGACTTATCTTACCTAATTGGAAATACATTCGACAAGTATTATAGGATCCATTTCCAAAAGATGATGAATGGGTAAGGCATGGGTAATTTATTTCTACTTGTTAGTAATATACCTATCAAATTAAAATAATGTGTTACAAACCCAAGTATCTTATTGATTCAAAAACCTATTTATTTTTCCCATAGTCTCCTTTAGAATAGGTGTAAGGATTGTTATAACCATATTCAATAGAATATATGGCTTATTAATAATTTCTCATTTCAATGAGTTATGGGTTTCATTACTAAATATCATCCTGACATATAATAAATGCATTGGCATAGGGGAGGTAATCAACTTCAATTTGATTCATCGAACAACTAATCCAAAATTCTTACCACATAGAAACATATACATTATGTCTTAATTGGTAGATGTTGTGATTATAAATGTATAATCAAACAATAAACAACCATGAAAACCATATACAATGTATATAAATAACATGATTTGTGATGGGTTTGATATCCTCTATGTTCAAAATTTTAGTAAGAAAATAACAAGGTTGACAAAGACATTTTATCCTACAGTGTATCAGGTTATCTATGGTAAAAACAAGAATAATTTATAGAATGGAGGATTATTTATTCTATAATGAGTGTACCATAATCAGGATAGAAGTCACCAAGGTACACCCCCTATGTGTATCATGAAGCATTATGACAAAGTGGTGGAGCATGAAAGTTCCACTTAATTGGCTAATAGTGTTGATGTTTAGTTATGAAATGTTAATTATGAAGTTGTAAACCCAAATCCTCTCATCATTGGTTGAATGTAGTATACAAGGATGAAACACTTTTAGTTTATGGAAAAAATCAAGGTTTCTTGTTGATTGAAATGGGCACCATTTATACATTGAGATCCTCTAAATAATTTTAGGGAAAATATAAATAAATATTAGAAGAAGGTAATAATCAATTCTCTAAACCAATCTTATGGTCATAATATTGTATTTATAAATGTCAAATATGACACCAAAGATTCTATAAGGATAAATAAAGTAAACATGACACTAATTGTAGCTCATTAGATCTAGTATGATCATAAAAGTACTAAGGAGGATGATAAGAGTATTCAATGAGAACAATGGTTTATTCACCTATCCATGGTACCCATCCTCAAACAAAAGCAAATATGGAGAAACAAGCTTGACCATATGGGGAAGGAAATGTTGAATACAAAGCTAAGGTTTCTAAAATTTCCCATATACATTTAATCCCTACTGACTCTCCTCAACATATAACTATTGTATAGGGATATACAATTCCTAGTGGAGTATTTATGTTATTATTTGTGTTACCTCTAACTCCACTAACAATATTTAAACAACTAAGTATTCATATTTTATTTTATCAATGTCCTATTATTTATCCTCATGGGCAACCATATTCACCTCACATGATTTTTTCAATGGTCACTACTACTCCCACTTAATTACCACCTTCTACAATTATGACCCATTCATATCCCACTCCAACTTCTATAGGTAAATCCCTAATTACTATTATTCCACCAATTAATTCTAATTGAAAACTTAAAAATCATCCAATCTCACTTCACAAGGTGTAAATAGAGGATAAACCTATAAAAGGTACAGGGTAGGAACATAATAAAATAAGGGGATGATAAAGATTAGATCTCATTGAAATATATGATAGTGATGAAAAGGATGAGATATGGGAAATTAAAGAAGAATGGGTAACCAAAACAAAAATTGAAGAAATAAATCATTTGATAAAAAAAGTATGGGGATTAATTAGATGACTAGATGACCAAAGAAGAGACTCAATCTATAGGGACTGATGTATTATGGGAATATGAGGATCTTAATTAGGGAAATTTTATCTCAATTGACATAGAGTTGCTATTAAAAAAAGAATGAGATATGGAAGGTGAGATAAAGTTAAAACTATAAACCTTAGAACAGAGGCCATCATTAACCACACCCACATACTTTCTATATCAAGTTACTATGGTGACAATTTTAGTACCAAACCCTAAAGAGTAACTAAACAAGTTCCTTATTATTTGGTAACTTATTCAATTATTACTACTACAATCTATGTAATATTAACTACTCATTATTTATATTTTTTAAGCACAATAAAAGATCCCAAAGTAACCATAATACCAATTTATCCAACTATAGTCTACATTCATATCACTTATTCTTCCCCATAACCAGCCTAATATGATTAATCCTTCTATGACCATTATCATTGGGGTTCTTTACACATCATTCACTAATTACATGCAAAATCTATAGATCTTCCTAGTGATAAATGCATTCTTTAGTGGATCTAGTCCCTAGTCCCTTGGGACATCAAGGAAAGTGCACTTTGAAAGTATGGTATCCACATCAATTTTTTATAAGCATGCCACTCCTCCTAGGTTATATACATAGTTGGGTATGCCCAATATCCAAGCTAAAAAAATTGATTCCCCTAAAACTTTGGTGCATATGGTAGCTAGGAAGACCAATTATATCATTGATACCCTGCATATAATAAATTCATTTCATGAAGGCCATACCTAATTTCCCTAAATTGGGGACACCTTACCCTATAAAAATGCATCCTTCAAGTAAATCTCCTACTTCTACTCTTATATCAATATATCAACTTGAGTATCAAGTTATATTTAATGTACCATCATGGATTCCATAAATATAACTAGAGGAGGGAGGTAGACAAGACCTAATGATTGGTGAAAAAATAATTTTCAAGTTCTATTTTGATAGAAAAAAAAACCCTGAAGAAGGTCAATAATAATATTGTGGTTTTATAGGGAGAATGAATCAAATTAGAACAAAGAGAAGATATATTTTATCTAACAAAAATGAAGAAAACTTACTTTTTTGACCTCGATCGATATAGTGAAAATCAATTTAGTTTTATAAATGTTAGTGGGGTGTAATAAATAATATTTTCAAAATATATGAGTAGTTTATAAAAAGGTCATAAGAGAGGAACACTATTCAAGCTCCAAAATAAAATATAAATAGTGTATAGGGTGTAGCTAGAAAGTTATCTAAGCTTATTTAATTAATGAGTTCAACAATTTATGCATCCTAGCCTAAGTGGGGGCATATATTATTTAATAAAATAATGTATATGTATGGTAAGATCCACTTCCTAATCCAATAAATAATAAATAAGTCACATGCACATATAAACTTAATATCAACACTAGAGGTTGCATGGGCCATAAATTACATGGCCACTAAGAGGGATAGTTTACTTGACTAACATTGAGAAATGAAAACTTTAGTGAAAAAATTTACATGTGAATAGAGAGAGGAGGTCCCCATTTTGGAGGACATAAGGGTCACTGATCTGAGCATTCATCTTGGCTAGTTATTTCCTAAGCCCATTTTTTAAAACACCATATGAGTTGTAACAAATAGATTTGAGCATAAATTGATGGAAAAATCTATAGAACCAATGAAGAGATCATGCAATTAGTGATTATATATGTGTGTGTGTGTGTGTGTGTGTGTGTGTGTGTGTGTGTGTGTGTGTGTGGTTATAAGGATAAAGACACTCTATTTGGAGGTTATATCTACATTAGCCACACACATGATGTTGATGGACAAGCTTACATAATTATTCAAAAGGTCTTTTATTGATTTTGAAACTATCATATTAGATTTCAGGCAATCCATGGGTTATATTCACAAATGGAGGTGGTAAAGCAATTAAATTTGACAATATGGGTACCATTAACACCTCCTTACAACACTTAGTCTTAGTTTCCAAAATATATATTGGTATAAACATAGATAAAATGTGCTACTTCCCATATTAAGCATTGCCACAACTACATTGATTCTAACTTCTATCACAACTTTATATAATGTATCTATAATAGTAGTGCACACTAAATTTGTAAATCAAGTTACAACTGCAACCTAAGTAACTTCATTAATAATGGAAGTTCCAATTCTAAGTGCTACCAAATCTTAGTATATTTTAATATTAGTGCATATTCTAGTTTCCAAAGAAGTATATTTTGGAGATTGTTATTTTATAGAATTATTTTGGCAAAATGTATTATTTATAATCACATTATAAACATGCATGCCATGCATGAATTGGAACATACAGTCTATTATTATATAGTGTAAATTTAGTATTTACTTGAGATATGAGGCATCCCCATCCTAAGCTTATATATACTTGTATCTTCTTTATTATAATGTGGGGATAATTTTAGCTATTACCATTAGTAGGAAAATCTTAATATTATTATATAGTTCATCTTGATGTGCAAATCTTGTTCCTCTCTAAATTTATGATTTTAATAAAAATTTACATCTGTTTAATATCTTAGTATTTTAATTATTCATGAATTATATTTTGATATATTTATTTATAGTTTGAATTATTTGGTTTTTAACTCTTTGGTGTAATAATCATTATCTCCCTCTATAAATGTGAAATTACAATCTCACAAACGTAATAACATTTTAATATGTACATTAAAGTTCACTATATTCTTATTTGTTTAGAATATTAACTATGTTTGATTGTCTTTGTGCTAAAAATAACTTGCATAAATATTTGTTTATTGATTATTTTTCTAACCCCTAGTTTATGATTTAGATTAGAAGGGTTTCATCTTATTTGAATCAAGACATTATTTCCTACCTTACCATTTCATTCTTTTTTGAGTTTCTTTTGATCCTATCCACCTTAGGTTAAATTCACCACCTAACCACCTATTATAGTCCTAATTTTCACCTTAAGTAGGTTTAAATAAGCCTCATTAAATTTGGAATAACAATAAAATACCTCGTATGTTGTGGGTAATAATTCCATAGGTGAATCTCTAGATTATGGGCTAGATACCATGTACAACACAAAAATAATCACTAACCTACTTGATTTTATGGAGAAGGGATAACAATATATTGAAACTACTCTAATAAAGATGATGCACCAAGCTAAACTCCACAATTACTCAAACATGTACTATGAAAAGTAACTACAAAACCAATTTCAAGATCCAAGGTTTTCCTAACATAATGCTTTAATAAAAAGGTAAAATACAATGTATCCTTTGAGATGAATGATTAATAGGGCTAATAATGGAAACTAATAACTTTCCTTAAAATTGTATTCACATAAAAATAATAGATACACATCATATGACATACTAGAAAGTAGTTTACTCACACAAAGCATGAAAGAGATATATGAATGCAAGGAAATACATCTATTACTTGTCACTCAACAACAAACTACTTCACTGATGCAGGAGCATCAAGCTAAAGGATATAATTTTTGAGTTATTATTAATAGAGGTCATAATTATCCCATTTGGGTGTTTATTTGAGTTTTAAAGATCATTTATGATCTATTTGTGTCTTTATAAGTCAATTTGAGTCAATGAGAGTGAGTTCTATAGGCTCTTGGAGTTTTCCCTTCAAGAGAAGGAAATTGAAAATTCAAATATTTGAATCAAGGTTATAGTGACCAAAGCATAATGTAGAGAGGTTATGTGAGATAATGTTGGTATAAAGGGATGAAAATCCTTATAAAATATGTTTTTAATTCTTATATGTCTAATTCATAAGGAAGAGGTCATGTTTTAGTAATGTAACCCTCACCCATATGTTGGGTTGTCAAGAAAGGAAGTTTTGTCTTGTAAATAACCAAATAAGCAACATTAGATTTATTTGAATTGAAAAGTTTTACATAATTATTGGTAAAGGAAAATGGGAGAGAGGTTGGTGAGAGATCCAAGAGGGAAAAATATGGATCCATGAGGAGAAGATGATACACCTTTCAAATGAAGATGGCCAAGTCCTTTAATGAATTGTATTTAAAATCAAGAAGGAAAAAAAGTAAATAAAGAGTGGAATAATTATATGTGTTTATTTACTTAAATAGTATTGGACTCTTCTGAATGAAATAATGTCTTTGAAATGCCCTTGATTCCATGACTAGGTTGATATTTGTGTTGAATTACAAGTTTGGACAAGAATTGTAGATTACAGTCTAGTAAGGGAGTATTGGGGCGATTTTTAAAAAGGTAGTAAGACAAAATTATAATGGAATTTCTTATGAAATATTTTTGTGTCAATTATACCTTTAGATGATTGATATAACCCATGTAAAGTGAAGAAACTTAGTGTAAAATATCACTATGTCCTAAGAACCAACATACACCCATGACAGTCAAAAGTTATGGAAATAAGTTTACTATTTTATGAAGTATAAAAGTTATGCATGTTGGATAAAATTATATGTTTACAATTATATTCTTGATAATAATATTTATTATAGTTTTGAATGCAATTTTTTTGATACATGTTCATGAATCAGGGAATATTTTATTCAAAACTAATAACCCCTACTACAAAGTCCCTTATTTATGTGACCAAATGTCAAGGAGTTTGAATTGGATTTTAAGAAGAGAGTGGTGGTTGATTTTTAAAATAATTTTCATGTTGAAAGGTTTATACGAATTTAAAATAAACCCTTGATGTAGTCTTGAGACTTACTAGTTACAAATAGTTTCCTGAGTTTAGTAGACAGTCCTATATTGGGGACTCAAAACTTTGAGTTTCATGAGTAATATTTGATGGGTTGGACATAAAATATTGGTGAATTTATAAAGTGATATAACATTTTTGTATACCTATTTAAGGTCTTATATCCTTTCTAAGATCCATATAAATAAGTACATTGCAATTTAGAGTCTCCTTTACCTTACACTGTCACCTATTTGTGCACATAATTTTATGTATTGGTACATATAGACTAAAATAAGGATGGATTAAAGTTTTAAAACCATTTTTTAAGGTTAATGTGATGTAGATAGACCTATGGAAGGTATATTTTCCCTTCTAAACTCTTTAGAACTCAATCAAATGAATTATATTACCTCTTAGCCTATGCAAGTTGACCACCTAGGGTTTCAAATAATAAAAACACATAAGTAGAGTTTTAACCCATATAAAATTATATAAATTTATTATCTTACCTAATTTTATGTGAGGAAAGTGAAAAATGTGGTTTTGGTTTGGTTAGAGGCCGTATAGTCTGGATTCTAGGATTGAGGGTGTGTCCTAGGGCTAATTAGGTGTAATTGAGGGGTGGTTTGTAAAGTAAGTACCCTCTAAAGGAAGATTTAAGACCTAAAAATTCATAATGAATTTTTAAAGTATAGAGGGTGATGGAATATAGGCTTATATATTGAGGAAGATTGATAATTTTCTTAAACTAAGACAAAATGTGGAAAAAAGGCTACAAGCCTAAATAGGTCATTGATAGCTTGAAGGGTGAAAAATATTGATTAATTATGTTTGATTAATTTAATGGGGTGAAATAAGGTGTTATATGATCTCATAATGCCATCCATGTAGGAATACTAAATCCTTGAAACCTATAGCAATATATGGTACTTGAGACCTAAAGAGAATAGCCTAACAAGGAGCTAGTGAGTGAAAGGTTGTTAGAGTGGTTGAATAGGGAATGGAGATGAACTTAATAATTTATTAGAAACATGGAAGGTTTATATTAGTAGATTAATATAATTCGTAAATGTTGACAATCCAAACAATTCAAGGTAACTATCTAACTTAGAATTAAAGTGAAGAGATAGCAATCCAAAATTATTCCTTGAGAACAAACCATGCTAAGTGAAGTGGAAACCCAGATCAATATCTTTGTTGAACATGTTCCAAAATGTTTTTTTAGAGGCTTATTATACATATATTAGCATCATTTTGTATCAGATCAAGGTAATCTCTTGGTTTGCATTTGTTATAAGTTATTCAAGTTTTTTAATTTGAAATAGACAAGACAAGCTATGAGGTATGCATGAGATGACACTTGCAGGGTATTATGGGAGAATAATGTTGTATGACTGATCTATTAAGGTCACACTAGAGGAATATGAGATTTATAAGAAGAATAACAATAGCCCCAAAAGTCCAATGAAGAGGACTAGAATCTAGTAAATAAAGGACTAGAAAAGATAGTATGAAGGAAGAGCCTTGAAGCTCAAGTGAGAGTGAGAAGAGTAAAGACTCAAATAGAGTATTAATAAGGATAAATAAATTTAATATAAATAGGTATAAATTTAGAGGAAGTATCCAATAGATGTCTAAAATGAAAGACTGGTAATATTTCTAAGAGGAAGGTCTAGATAGGCCTAGAAATCAACGAAAGTGAGAGAAGATAAAGGTAAAGAGATAAGTGGAAGACATGTAAAGAGAGTTGGGGTAGAGTCTTGAGAATATATATATATCATGGTAAATCTCTTAAAAGGACAAGTAATATAATGTATTGGTTTTAATGTGATAAAAAGGGTGAAGTGTCCACGAGAGTCACTTGTGAATGAGAGAATGCACAGGATGAGTATATTGAGATATGAGAAGAAGAAAAAGAAGATATTCCATACAAGAATGAGGAATGAAATTTTTCCCAATGATAAACAAGACCAAGAAATAGATAATAAGGTTCTAATTTAAGATAACAAGAAGGAGATAAAAGTTCCAAGAGAAGTATTCGAGAGTGAAGACAAGAAGAAAAGATGGAGGATGTCTATGTGAGAGACATTCAAAGAGGATATTTGGTCTCTCATTTTGTATTATAATATTTATTTGAAGATTATGTATTTAGGTATGAAGAAAATATTTGTGAATACCAATCACAAGGCCTCAAATTTGGTAAAGGATGGGCCAAATACATCACCCATCAAGTGGAAAGAGGATGACAAAAAAAGAAAACCTCTTTTATAAGACATAGGGATGAAGATTGAAGACATTACACATGATAAAGATGAAGTTTAAGAGGAATAATATGATGCATTGCCAAGTATAGCAGCTGAAATGAAAGAGATAATTTGCCAAGAATACATGAATGAATAAATAAACTTGCATTAGTCATCCTTGTAGGTAAATGAGTGTTTGAGTATTAAATATGATTGTATATATGAAGAAGAAAATGATAATATGCATACTAGGAGAAATAAGTACAAGGTACAACCCTTAAGGAGAGAAAAAGGGCATGGATGTGTTTGGTCTAAATGGATTAAAAAAACATGTGGTGAACCTCAAGCAAGAGGTCAATCCAAGTAAGAATGTAGGTGGAAAACAAGAAAAAATATGGAAGTAAATCATAAAGGGCATAGAATATCAAATTGACAAGATAGGCTACCAAGGAATGAAGCAATAAGTAAAATCAATGAGAAGAAAATGGAAATCTAAGAAGTTACAATGTAGGAAGTGGGTTGAAACGAGCATAAAATATCATAAGAAGATCGTATCGTCGGTGTATCCTATGGAAGAATGAATATTTGGGAAGAGTACAAGCCTACAAGGCAAAAAAGAAGAAGGTAAAATTGTGTTATCAAGAAGATGAGCACAAAGAATATAATTATTCTCAATATTTTCTTTCAAATGTTGTTTATGATGATTTACATGAAGTTAAATCCAATAATGAGAAAGATTTGTATACATAATCAATTGCATTGATGAATGAGTTGATGAAAATCCAAGGTAAGGATGAATCACATCAAAGAGTACTTGATAAGCATGGTTTTCAGTAAAATAAAGTTAATTTGACTCTCATTAATGATGGATTCTGATGACAAGACAAGGAATAAGGTATAAAAGAAAATGAAGAGCAATGTGGACCAAGAATTGATAAAGATTGTGAAAAGGTGGATGCATTCAAATTGAAAGAAGAAATGGAGATGTTAGAAGAGATATTTAGTCCATCCAAAGGGTTGAAAGAAGGTGAATTACAGAAAGAAAATATAATTAATTAATTCAACTTTGCATCAAGAATGGATCAACATGGGAAATAACAAAGAGTTGTGAAATCAAAGACACAAGCAAGGTTCTAAAAAAATCAATTAATGGGAGCATAAACAAGATGAAAAACTAATCTACACCATGGGTAAAGTTACAATATATTTCTTAATTTAATATCATGAGGATAACAAGACTAAAAGGTTCTAAACAACCTTCTACTAAGTTGAAGATGAACTAATTGAGAGATTGATCTTGTAAGGTGAGGCATGTCATGAAAAGAGATCTGAATAAGTGAATTAATGTGAAGTTGAGGTAGTTAACAAAATTAAAATGGAGAAAATGATAAGAGGTTGACATGAATATGAAGCCATTAGATCCTAAGGAAGAAGATGATAGTATGGTCAAGGAGTGAAAATCACTAAAGAAGTAAACATAAAGTGAAAATAAGGAAGGAGAAGGCCATAAAACAATCATAATAAAAAAGAAAACTCACTATTTGGTTATATCTAAGGATGATAACGGAAAAATACACTTATAAAATATGAAATATGCAAAAAACACGGAGCTACAGTAATTGGAACACCTCATAGAGGTAGAAGATGCAATGACAAGAAAACTAGATAAAGCCAAAATGAGTAAATGCACGTGTTTAGCAATGCAAAAGGAAAAATAAAATAATAATAACATCCAAGTGAACATTGAATATCCAAAAATTCTGAATTTGAAGGCAATAAATAAATTTGGTGGCACAAATTTTCTCCCTTCTAGGGAGTATGATGCAGGAGGATCAAGCTAGAAGATATCATTTTTGAGTTATTGTGAGTAAAGGTCATAGTTAACCCATTTTTGAGTGTAGTTTAGTTTGAAATATCATTTAGGATCAATTTGTTTCTTTATAAGTCCATTTGAGTCAATGAGATTAATTTATATAGGCTTTAGGAGTTTCCCCTCTAAAACAAGGAATTTAAAAATTCAAATATTTGAATCAAGGTTATAGTGACCAAAGCGTAGTGTAGAGTGGTTAAGTGAGATAATGTTGGTGTAAAGGGAAAATAAAACTTATAAAAGGTGTTTTTAATAAATATATGTATAATTAATAATGAGGAGGTCCTATTTTAGTAATTTAACCATCATCCATATGTTGGGTTGTCATGAAAGGAAGTTTTGTTTGGTAATTAACCAAATAACCAATGTTGGAGTTGGTTAAATTGAAAAAATTAAAATAATTATTGGTAGAGAATAATGGGAGAGAGGTTGGTGAGAGATCCAAGATTAAAAAATATGGATCCATGAGGAGAAGATGATACACCTCTCAAATGAATTTGGTCAAGTCCTTTAATGGATAGCATTTGTAATCAAGAATGACAAAAGTGAATAAACAATGGAATGATTTTGTGTGTTTATCTCCTTGAATAGTATTCAAATCGTATGAATGAAATAATGTCTTTGAAAGGCCCTTGAGGCCATGAAAAGGTTGATATTTGTGTTACATTATAGATTTGGCCAAGAACTATAGATTATAGTTTAGTAAGGGAACATTGCGGTGATTTTACCAATGTTAGTAAGATAATATTATCATGGCTTTGATTATGAAATGTGTTGGGTCAAGTAAACCTTCAAATGATTGAGATGACCCATGGCAACTAAATAAACTCAGTGTAAAAGATCACTCTATCTTAAGAGCTAGTATACACCTATGGTAGTCAAAAGGTATGGAAATAAGTTTATTGTTTTATGACATAAAAGTTGTGCACATTGGATACAATGGTCTATTTACAAGTATATGCTTGAGAAGAAGGTTTATTTGATGTTTGAATGCAAGATTGTTGATACATGTTCATGACTCAGGAAATATTTTGTTTAAAACTAATAACCCCTATTACATAGTCCCCTATTTGTATGACCAAACGCCAAGGAGTCAGAGTAGGAGTTTAAGGAGTGAGTGGTGGTTGATTTGACAAAGCATTATCATGTTGAAAGGTGTATAAGAATTGAAAAAGACTCAATACTAAATGAAAAAAAGACCAAATAAATATGTGTATAAGGTGTATATGTATGGAAGACTTAATGAATAAAAGACCAAATAAATCATCCTCATCTAAGTGAATGAGATTTTCATGCCATGATCTACAAATGTCCTCCAATTTCATCCATGTAGCTATTTCTACTTCATATTCTTCAACTATAGGAAATGAATCCACATACCATTTGCTATAGATATGCTCCCAATCTAACCATGCATTAATTTATGCATCATATTTTGTGGTTATATGGAAGTGAAGCTAATTTTTATCAAAAATAGTATGAATATTATTTAATGAATGCATTGCTTTAGATAAAATAGAAGGATCCATGACTTTTTTTTTTGATTTATTTTGTTTTTGATATTTTCTTTAAAAAATAATAGTAATCACTAAAACTGTGATAACTTCTACAATACTTAATGAAATTAAAAAATTAAAAATGTTATGGAAAGCTAAGACAAAGATGCACAAAAAATAGATTTTTTTGGCTCGATTCATTACCATTTACGATCAGTTTGAAGAAGAACAGTCAGGTTTTTTTAGGAAAAAAAATGAAAATCTGCACTTCTTAGAATTGCTCCACGAAGCTCCCAAATATACTTGCAATAAAAATCACAATCATGGAAATGACCTTGAAATAAGGATCACAATCACAGAAATGGCCTTGAAAAGTGCTCTGATACTAGATGGGAAGAACATAGTATTCACATTCACACAATAATAATCTAAACTATATCTATTAAACTCAAATGATGATTACACACACAATATTCCTTTTATGGAAGGAATCACTCTGAATCACTTGCCACTTCGAGGGGGTACCTCCTTAATAATTAAAATTTACTTCTTGGATACATTACAATGGGCTATGCCCTCTTATTTATACTATTCTAATCTATCCAACTCCTTATTCTTATGCATGTGGTATTAAATAATTATTCATTATTATTCATTATTCTACTATATATGCTACTAATCTACCCTCCCTAGGTATATTATAGCTATATACCCTAGCAAGAAAGTGGAGAGAGATCAATCCAAAATTGATCATTAAGAACAAACCAGGCTAAATAAAGTGGAAACCCATATCAAGTTATTTGTTGACCATGTACCAAATGATTTTTTAGAGGCTTCTTCCACATATCTATACATCATTAAAACACTTATATAATACTTTTAGATACTAAAAATAGTTTGAAATATTTATTACAAAGGAAAATCAGTATTCATTTTAGCAATGCTTCGCCATACCAATGTGTGTATGTTTTACAATGGGATTTCAAAGTGTATAATAAGAGTTATATATATATATATATATATAGAGAGAGAGAGAGAGAGAGAGATAGAGAGAAAGAGAGAGATTTCAAAGTGTATAATAAGAGTTATAAATGAGAATCGATTTATGATACAGTCCTTATAGATCTCTAAGGATATATTTTTCTCTTACTAATATTTTCCATATCCCAAATGGCATAGGATTATTTATATTTGCTTGACACCTTGTCTTCTTCTAGAAAATTCCCCTTCTCTTAGCTTGTGAGGAATGTCACATGGCTCTATTAATCATCACATCACCATGAAATATCCTTCGACTTCCTCTTTTAAACCTATAACGCATTTGAAATCACCCTTACTTTGACATTTTGTGGGAATCATCATACAACTTCTCATGTGTCTTGAAAACATTTTGTCTACAATGTTTCTCCTTACTTTAGAGATTCACAACTTGATTTCATATTTATGAGTGAAATATATCTCCATGTAATTATTATTCATATATTATTATACCTAGGACAACTCATTTAATCCATTAAAAACTCCCCAATATCTCATTTTTCACCCAAAGCTTATATTAGCCCTCAAATCCTTATAGCCCTAAAACACACAAATATCCTTGTTGGAAGTATTTATGGATGATATTTTAAATAAGGGTATTATTAAGTACCTAGTATCCCCTTACGTATCCATGCCAAATTTAATGACTTGAAACTAAGTGGAAGTGCACTTATTCACTAGATATCTCTCCACAATCAGGCCTTAATTAGGCATCTAAGCCTAGAAACTAAAATTTTTGCTCTAGAGACTTCCCACACATGTGAAACCTCAAAAACATATTTGATTCCCTTTTTAAATAATAATACCATGATCTATGACAAATTTGGGGTTTTTCAACCTTGTGTAGATATGTAAACCATGAAATGGCCAAAAACCATAACTTTTCACAAGACCTTTTCACACTACCTTCAACAACTAAATCTATATAAGAAGTTTCAATGTGGCCTATATGAGGTTTTATACTTAAAGGGGTATAATATAGCCCAACTCATCTCTCCCAATGTTGTGCATCAGTTTAGGATCTTCTATACCCTATTTTAAAACCAAAACCTCACAAAAGTATAACATTTATTACATTTATACAAGTGCAAGTACAAAAACAAAGTCATGATGATATTATTCATGGGATAATAAATGATTTTCAATGGGTTTTAGGAGTAATTAAACTCATTTTAAACACTTTGGAGGTCAGTCTTACTCATAAGGTCCTTATTAGGGTTTTGGGAGGGTTTAAGGTAGTTTTAGTTTTTAATGATCATTTATAAACCCTAGGGCCTCAAATCCTAAAACAATGTCACAATTTTCAAGTTCATAAGTGTCTTCAACTGTATGTAGGTGATCAGGTTCCCATGTAATTTTTTTGTACCATTCTAAGCACAAGAAGGTGTTTTTCAAGTCTCTACGATGTCATTACGGACTGGTTTGCAGTCTTAGTCATTACTCATGATAGTTGGAGACTTAAACAAATAATTAATGATAGGAGATTGAATTTTTTGGACCCCTTTATGATCTATGGAAAACAATAGACCCCATACACAAGGTCAAGGTCACACCAAAAAATATAAATTGTACTTTCAACTGTAGTCATGCACTTGAAGAGCACGAAAAGGTTTCATAGGCTAAATTGGTCATATTATTGTCTTATTATGCCTTTGTATGTTTATATAAGTCATTTACCATATTTATCCAACTTCTCAATGTATTTATGTTCACACCTTAGTCTAAAAAATTATTATTTTCATGACTATGTATACAAGTTTGTGTGTTTAGATTTAGGCTCAACAAGGCTAAACAGACCTATTAACATTGACATCCTTATCATTGACTGTGATGATTCTATAATTTCATACTATAATTATAAAATCACTTAAAAGTGATTTTACTTCCCTCATACCACTTTTATTTAAAACCAAGCAATTACTTCTCACTCTAGGTAGGCAGGCCTATATGAATACTTGGTTATGTATATGTAGGATTCATGTGAATTCTATTTGGATCATTTCATTGGTCATATTTTATGTTTATGTTTGGTTTTATTTATTCGATTAAATTATTTTTTCACCTAAAAATTCAATTATATTTTTATGTACTGCATGTTCTTTTCAAGACTTGAGACCAACCTGATCTATTCAAACAATCTGTAGGTGATGATTGGAGTTTTGACTATAACTTGGAGTTTTGACTATAACTTGGAGTTTTGACTACAACTTGGAGTTTTGATTACAACTTGGAGTTTTGAACCTCAATAAAATTCACTAAAAAACTTAAATTATATTCATAAAAAAAATGGGAGCTTGGTGATATTATTTTAAACCTCTTCCACCTCTTCAAGACCCCACATATTCACAAACAAACACCTTAATTCTTACATCTATTAAGTACATGGTTGTTGGTGGTGATTGAGAATCCATTAAATATAAGTCTTTGAAACTTGGCCTTCTCTACTAGGATATTGAATTTTTGAAATAAATTTAACTTAATTTAAGTCATTTTTAATGTTCAACCTAGCGTCTTGCAAACCTACTAGCATTCTCTAACCTCTTAAGCATATATGTTCTCTCTCATGTCATGCCTATAATAGGCATGTTTAGGTTATTTAATTTCACAATGCATTGGTCATCACATGAGATCATTTTGAGGGGTTATATTTTATCTAAATGGATCTAATTTTTTCTCTATATCTCACATAGACATTTATAGATCCTTTCCATCTTAACTCAAGACTTTTCACTACTCATGTCTATGAATTCTGCATGTAGATGATCATTGGGTTTCTTGAGAATTAGGATTTGAGGTCACACCTTCTCCATTAATATTAGAAATATTAATGTGTTGAAACATTACTTTGTCTTCACATTTTGTATTTCCAAGATTGGTTCTTAGTGCATAGTTCATATATCTCTCATGATAAAGAGACCTACATGTCTGTAGACCTGTAGGTCTACATTTTTCATGATTTAGGCCTTAATATGATGCATGTTTGATTTTTTTAGCATTGAAGATGTATATACATTGCCTTCTAACCTCTATTATAAATTCAAGACCATCATAAAACTATGAATAATGTGAGATAGTACCTTTTCAAACCACTTTTGAAGACAACTTCAAAATAGAATCATCAAGCATGGGAGCAATGCCACTTAAAGGACTAGTATGGAATGACCAATCAAGTTAGAGAGCCTTAAATATCGGAGTTGTTGTTTCCAGAATCCGGATAACGCGAGTGCAATGAAGATGTGCTCACACAAGATGAACAAGTGCACACCACAAAGATGCTAAAGCAATTTGATAATAACAAGAAGATAAATTGTACAAAACAAAATGGAGAAACCAAATCTGAATTAGTCGTGTTAACATGAAATGGCCAAAATGAAGAATACATATAGGAGAGCTAGAAAGTACCTCCTCCACAAATGGTGGTCAAAGCACCCCAAGAATAGACTCCTCCAAAGGTGGTGACAAGGTGCTAAGAATAGATAAATAACTCCCATACCCAGAATAAGAGTATCTTATGCTATTCTTATGACACCTTATGACACAAATATGACACACAATCTCCACATAAGCTAGCCTATCCCACGAATGTAGGAAAACTCCATGTATGCACAAATATATGATATTCCCTAATTAATAAATAGGGAAAAATAAAAACATACACTAATACCCCCCCATAAGCACAGCTTAGGTGGGAAGTGTAGAAATAAAAAATGGGTCCCGACAACTAGGCCTGATGAGGAACCCATGTACAAATGCAATCTCCCATAAGATAGAGAAAAGGAGAAAACCCGTAGGAAAAAACTCCCCCCCAAAAGAGAGACATAAAAGAAAAGAAGAGGCTAGAAGGCCCCCCCTGAAGATGATGTTGCTGCAGATGTAGACCACACCCTAAGAAGAGCTCGTAGATGAATGAACTTGCTCTCAGTGAAAGGTTTGGTGAAGATGTCTACAACCTGCTCCGAAGACTGGCAAAATATCAAGTCAATGACCTGACTATGCATGTTGTGAAAGGCAATCACACCCCCCCAAAATATTGAGCCCATCCCAAGTATGCAAGTGCACGCTCAAAAGACGTCGGACTCAGCCGAAAATGCGTCTTAGAGCAATCAGTGCAAGACAAAAGCAAACAGGACGTCGGACTCAGCCGAAAATGCGTCCTAGGAGACCCAAATTTTGGCACTTTATAAACTAGTGCGTTTTTGAAAAAGAACAATTCTACGCTGTGGAGAATTGAATTACAAGCACTTTTGAAAAAAATGGCACCCAAAACCGAGTTACCGTTTGCAAGATTTTAAAGTTACAATTTTCCCGTAAACTAGTGTTTTTACAAAAAAAAAGCACTAAAACGTTAAAAAAATGTTGTTATGAGGAGAGAAAGTGGTCTTCCAACCACTCGTTGGATTCGGCACGGAATGAAGAATCCAAATGAGGTTTTTGTGAGAGAGAATTGGCCTCCTACCAACCCAGACCTCACCCTTCGTCTTCGACAGGCAAAGAAACAAGTTTTAATTTGAAAATCCTCAAATTACAAAATTGTCTAAAAACTTTAATACTCAGTCAAATCGACTGATTTTTGTTTTATCAAGTCAATTTTAACTAAGAGAATTGAAGCATAGACAGAATTGAAGGAATGACAAGTGTCCTAGGGTGCCAAATAAGATGCCAAGTAGGAAGGGGCGTCCAAAAATGCAGTCCAGAATTTTAACTTGCATAAAAGACAAAAACAGCAGAATGTTTTCATCAAAAACAAGGCGCATTTCTAATTTGCTGGGCAAAAAAAGGTTAAGGAGTTTCCAGACTTCAAAGCACAGCAGATTTACCAAAAAAATGTGCCATATTCAGACAAAAAACACCCTGTTTTGGACGCCGTACAGCTGATGGCGTGACAGAACAGAAGAATGAACTGCTGCTGCTACTTGGTGTGGAGGAAGGACAGCTGCTACTTGGCCTCTTGCTGGAACTCACTGTTGGCAGAAGTGAAGCCAGAAGCTAGGCGCATGCTAGAAGATTGCTGTTTCGTGTGCAAAGTTGACTGCTGACCAGAAGGTATGGCTGCACCAGATGAGTGTTGCTCCTCCCTCTGTGTTGAGTGCTCAACAATGGCGTTCAAGCTAACTGCTGAACCAACAAAGACACCCAAATGCAAGGATCTCCAAGAAAACTAACCAGAATTGATGTATTTTTATTTTTTATTTTTGATCAAATCTAAAAATAAAAAACAAACTCCACTCCTCTTGATTTCAAAATAAGCTAAAATGCATATTCACACACAAGATTACCGGAAAAGGCTCTGATACCATATCGGAGTTGTTGTTTCCAGAATCCGGATAACGCGAGTGCAATGAAGACGTGCTCACACAAGATGAACAAGTGCACACCACAAAGATGCTAAAGCAATTTGATAATAACAAGAAGATAAATTGTACAAAACAAAATGGAGAAACCAAATCTGAATTAGTCGTGTTAACATGAAATGGCCAAAATGAAGCATACATATAGGAGAGCTAGAAAGTACCTCCTCCACAAATGGTGGTCAAAGCACCCCAAGAATAGACTCCTCCAAAGGTGGTGACAAGGTGCTAAGAATAGATAAATAACTCCCATACCCAGAATAAGAGTATCTTATGCTATTCTTATGACACCTTATGACACAAATATGACACACAATCTCCACATAAGCTAGCCTATCCCACGAATGTAGGAAAACTCCATGTATGCACAAATATATGATATTCCCTAATTAATAAATAGGGAAAAATAAAAACATACACTAATAAAATTACATGTGATAATTGTGAAAATAGTTAACCAAACCTTATTTACATTTATCACTATCAACTCTTATAAAGCTTCAAATGTAAACTTGTAACATGTCTCACATAGAGGCTCTTCTTTAAGTATATGATATCCACATATGCCAACCTATTGGAAACCAACATGGAATGGTTTTGAATATCCATATAGACCATATAAAGTACTCAACATGATCTAAACATATCCAAAATTCAATAAATTAGTGTAAAACATGAGCTTATGGGGTTTACTATCTATTTTTCACTATCTTGTTAGTGATAGTTGATACAACTCAACCCCTTAAACACTAAACTCTTTTCATGAATATTAAGACCATGAGGAGTAATTATTATGCTTGTGAGAATTTGTCCTAATTCTCCTATATTTTCATGAAACAAGCATAAGCCTTTGGTATTTTTGAGCTTGTGAAGACCTTGACTAATCTTCTAACTAGTTCTCTACATTAGTTGAACTCTAAACACATGTGTGAGATCATTTTCCATGTAGATAAGTTGAAACTATATTTTTACACACATTTTCACCTGAATATAGATCCTCTTGGCCAAATAAGTGATTGGAAACTACTTATTTTGCATGATTTTTTATATTTGGGCATTGGTCTTCCAATTTTTATGACTCTAACTATTTTATGACCACCTCCTAACACCACATATTTTATTTCTTTAAACTCTTGTCTTTTAGAATAGTATATATTGTTCTTCAATTTTGGATTAGAACATGACTTAGAGACCTTAGGATGTATGGCATACATGATGGAAGACTAATGTATAGTTATATATCATATAAGGCATAACAAAAAATATTTTAATGACTCAACATAGAGAATTGACCTTAACCAGACATGACAAATCACATTAGCTCGTGAATGACCTTTGAATATTAAACAAGTACATAAGAGACCAAACCTTAAACAATGTTAAATAAGGATTAATTGACCACTTTTAAGAGCATGAAAATATCTAGATGACCATCTACAGGGTTTGAAATCCATATGAAATTTTCTCAAACTATAAGGGTCAAATAATTTTGACCTGGGGGTCAAAAGTGGTCAATAAATTTGATGTTTCACAAGGGTAGCATGCCTAAATTGTTGATAGATCAATGACAATATCATTCCATTAGACCATGGAGTCACTCTCATGATTCAATATAAACTCAAAACCTTTGAATAATCAAACTCACACCCCACCACATAATAATAACAAGACAATATGCTAAAGTCATTTAGGGAAACACACAACAACAAACTCACTCAAAACATTATGCTAAACACTTATGCACAAAAAAATAGCTAATATATTATATACAAAGCCTCAATATATGTTTGAGGTGGTGAAACAACTCCTTGGATGAAATTAAGATAAAAAAAATGCTTCTATAGTCCTTACTCCATGAGAACAATCTAACACAGTGTGAATTTTAATCAATGAAAAATTGCTCATTAGGGTGGTCTATTAACTTACCATTATTGAAACCTATAATACCTTCATTTTCATCACCTGAGACTTCTATGAATGATTCCTTTAGATCTCTTTGATGCTTATTTTATACTATATCCTACTTGACCTTTACCATGCTCACTCGCCAATTTCTAATTTGATATTTATGGATCATAAAACTCTTTTCAACCTGACATTCATTTGGATTATTATGTGATAGATGTCTAGAGTCATCAAGATTGACTTATTGTTTTCCAAATACATCTATAATTTGATTGGGATTAGTTTGGTGTCTATGTTACTCATCATACTCACAAACTTTTGTCTTGACTGGATCATGTTCTTCCAAGTTTGTCTTTTGCTTGATATGGATTTTAAATTCATTCTTGTTCTCATTATAATCATCATTAACAAAAATATCAATCACATGTATCTATTGAAGAATATCAGGACCAATCACTTATTTCAACTCTTGCATTATGGCATGATACTGCTACCACATATCATCAGATCTTGCTTGAATCTCATGTTCATGGATTTATTATTATTTGGTATACATAAATTCATCCTCATTTTTACTACCATGTTTTAGTATATATATAATATCATCATCATCCATATGAAATAAATAATTTTCCCATGCAGCCTATTAAAAATTATGATCAAAACTTAATTTATGAAGTTCATTAGATTCTTCATTAAGAACATATGTTCTCATGCCTATATCTTCTGAGTTTATATAAATCAACCCCATAATTATCAACTCCCCACTCATTAAGATAAATATCAGATATTCCATCAATAGGTGTCAAAGATTATTGATCATTAGGATGGTCTCCCTCCTCAGTGATAGTGAAATTCATATTTGATGTGTTTAATACATAAGTTTCCACATGAAATTTAGATAAATGTTTAGAATTTATTGAAACCTTAGAACCATACCTAGTCCTAAATGCCATAAAGGACCAATTAGAAGTCAATTACTCCCAATCTAAGTAGTAAAATTCCTTGACAAATAAATATAAAAGTGGGGTAGTACATCTACAACTACAACATATTGTGAGAAAAAGAAGGTAGGACAAGAATGAATATTCAACTGTAAACCTTTGATGATGTCAACAGTTTTGGAATTTGATCCATCCAACTATAATACCCCTTGGAGTTTGGTTCATACTTAAAATTCAACTTGTTAGCTACTTGTTTGGGCATAACTGGGGTGATTTCCACACTATCAATAAAATAATTATGAACAAATTAATCACCAATGATTATAGAGAGGTAAAAAGGAGGATGTCTATTTTTTCTTTTAGTTTTGATTAGATGCCCATAATTAGCCTTCAATTCATTTTCCAAAATTGTTCCCCTTTTACTAGGTTGCCTAGGTGTTACATTAAACTTGGAGAGATCATTTTGGAGTACGTCTCTTTATCCAATAATGGATAATGTATCCCACATTGGGATGCTTACATGAACCTTCTTAATTTGCTCAACAATGTTCATAGGAGAGCTATGAACCTTATCAAATCCTCAATTAGCCATATCACTACCATGACCTTATATTACTTGATGCATAGGAGGAGGCTTAAAAATTTAAAATATCTGATTTACCTAAGCAATAGGGACTATATTTGACACACTATCTCCTTGGGATGTTGGAGATTTCATGGTTGGGCCACTAATTATCCCTTGTACCTCTTCAATATCTCTATTATTTAACCTCATATTTATAACTATAGGATTTGATTGTATATTAAAGCTCCCTTGGTAAATGAATACACATTAATCTTCTAGAAAATATTTCCTCAAAGTAGGCCCTAATTGATCACTTTATCCTTTAATTTATCCACCACCAAACATCTCTTCTTGAGTCATAAGAGTCATTGTTCCCCATTATGCCATATAAGCTTGGTTGAATGTCTCATTTTCATAGTTATAAGAGTCATGAGGCTGATCCCATGAAGGTTAATCTAAATTATTTTGTGCATGGTTATTTTGGACAAGTACAAGATCTCTTGAAGTAGAAGGAGCATTCTGATTTTGACCATTATATTATTTAACTTGAGTTGAGATTGGTATTGAAAAGGTAGTCTAAGAGCTTGATAAGATTGATAGGATTGATAAATGCCTTTAAAATATCTCCATTATTTATGTTATTGTTGCCTCTTGATATTTTGGTTCTCTTCTCTAATTGCCTTTATCGAATCTACATCACTTAACTTGCTTGGCTGATTAGAGTCATCTTGTTTAAGCATGGGTGTGTGGATGGGAGCCATTGTGGTAATAAGAGTTTGAACATTAGTAAATAAAGGAATAGGGGGTATTTGAAAGATCTTCCCATCCTGTATAAGGCAATTCTAAGCCATTATAGTAGTCTCATAAGTATGAGGCAGTGTATCTCCTCTAATAGATTGAATCATCATGGATATGTCACTATTGAAATCCTTAAGAGAATAGAGAAAAGCATGATGTGTGGTAGGAATTACCAAGATTGGAATCCTATCCCATGTATTTTAAAATATTACATTAAAAACTTGTATGACCTATTGAGGTGAACTCTTTATAGTAGTTAGCTGATGGGTTAAAGACAAGTGGTAACATTTATCGTCAAATCTCCTCCTCAAAGAGTCACCCAATTAGTCACATATAGTGATAGAATTGGGATCCAAAGTACCAACCAGTCAAGGTACTTACCCTTGAAATAAATAACCAATAACCTAAGGGTAACATTTTCTTTAGTGATGTTATGTATGTTGCAAAAAATTGGAAATATTACTTAGATTGTCCTATGTAAGAAGGCACACTTTTGAGGGATGACATACAAATGTCATCATATTGAGCAAGTGTTAAATGACTATGGACATATAATAAAAATAAAGGAAGGTTGTTTGGTGTTTCCATCTTGAAAATTGAACCCAACAAGAGTCTCCTAATAGGTATGTGAGGAGCAAAATATTTTTTTGGATGTGAATGGGTGTTATAAACCCTATTTGATCTAGATGAATACTAAGGAAGATTTAAACATTCAAAAGGAATTTAATTGGTATAAGACATTATTCTCACCTCAAGTATGAAATTGAGGCACTAGTCTGTAACCAAGAGATAATAATTGTTGGTTTTGCTAGATACTACACGAAGGAATCTTTTACAACTTCATATTTGTCAAGATCAACATCCACCTTAGATAAACTCTTGGACCAAGATGTCCCACCAGGCAAGATAGAACTATTATAACCCAAATATACACCCTAAGGAGGGATACTCAAGCCTCCTTAAATTTAGAATAACATCGAAACACCTCATATATTATGGGTATCAATTAAAGAGGTGAATCTCTACATTATGGGATATATCCCATATACAACACCTAAAACTAATCACCAGCCTAGTTTCTTTGAAGGGCAAGGGATAAAAATAGATTGAAACTAATCTAATGGAGGTGATGCACCATGATAAACTCCACAAGTACTTGAACCTTTAGTATCAAAATTAAATACAAAAATGATTTTGAGATCCAAGGTTTTCCTAACATAATGATTTAATATGAAGGTAGAATTCAATGTATCCTTCAAGGTGAATGATTAATAGGTCTGATAATAGACACTAATAAGCTTTATTACAATTTAGATCACACAAAGTTACTAGCTACACATCATATGATCCTCTAGAATGTAGATTACTAACACAAAGCATGAAAGAGATAGACGAATGCAAGGAAAGAGAGGTAGCACTTGTCACTTGAAACAAACTACATCACCCACTTATGAAACACTATGAGACACTAAAACCAATTTGAAATCTCTATACCAAAGGTAAATCAATATTCAATTTAGTGGGGATTCACCATACCAATTTTTGGATGTCTTACAATGATAAACATTATAGTACATGCACGCATACGTGCACACGCATGCACAAACATGCACACAAAGACACACACACACACACACACACACAGAGAGAGAGAGAGAGAGAGAGAGAGAGAGAGAGAGAGAGAGAGAGAGAGAGAGAGAGAGAGAGAGAGAGAGAGAGAGAGAGAGAGAGAGAGAGAGAGAGAGAGATTTTCAAAGTTTCTAGAAAGAGTTAAAAATAATAATGTATTTATTAAATATTCCCAAAATATTTACAAAGATGTTTTTTTATTATAAATATGCTTCATAATCATAATGGTGTAGGAGTCTTCATATTTCCTTGACACCTTGTATTCTTTTCTAAAACTACCCTTCTCTTGGATTGAGAGGATGGACACATTGGTTTATTAATCATCATATCCTCATGAACTATATTCAAAATTAATCTTTGACACCTATCATGCATTTTAAAAATCCATTACTCTGACATTTCATAGGAAATCATCAAACAAATCCTTAGGTGTCTTGAAACCCTTTTGTCTACTATGTCTCTCCTTGTTTGAGAGATTTAGATCTTGAATTCATATTTATGAGTGCAATATCTCTCCATATAAATATTTTGCATATCTTTTTAGACCTTGGATGAATCATATAGATCCCTAAAAAACTCCCCAAGATCTCATTTTGCACCCAAAGCTTAAATTATCCTTCAAATCCTTATAGCTCTAATAACACACAAATCTCATTGTGTGGAAGGATATATAGATAATATTGAATAAATAAGGGTATTTTTGTGTACATAGTATTCCCTTACATCTATATGATACATTTCATGATCTGAAACCAAGCAGAAGTGCAGTTATTCACCTAATCTCTTTCCCTAATTAGGCCTTTAAGCCTAGAAACTAAATGTTTTACTCCAAAAACATTTTACACATGTGAAACCTATATAAAGTGTTTGATTTAACTTAACCAAACTATGACTATGATCCATTCAAAAATTTGGCTTCTAATACCTTTTGTAGATATGTAAACCATGAAATAGCCAAAAAACCTATCCTTTCACAAGCCCTTTTCATACTGCCTAAAACAACTAGACATGTAGGAGAAATTTAATAGTGGCCTATACATATTTTTGGACTTGAAGAGATATAATAAAACTCAAATATTATCTCCCAATGGTTCAGTTAAGTCTAGGATCTTCTATACCCATTTTTAGTTAAAAACCTCACAAAAGTACAACATTTATTATGTCCATATAGGTTCATGTACAAAAAAAAATCATGGTGATATTATTCTCAGAGTTTGCAATGATTTTCAATATGTTTTAGGACCAATTCAAATAATTTTAGATACTTTGGAGTTCAAACTCTCTCATTGGATTTCAAACCCTAGGGAATCAAATCCTCAACCAATGCTACAAATTTCAAGTGCATAGGTGTCATAAAATACCCCTAGGTGATTAGGTTCGCATGCTATTTATCCATATAGTTATAATCACAAGAAGGTGTTCCTTGGGTCTCTACTATGACATTGGGGAATGGTCTGCAGTCTTAGTCACTATTTACAAAGGTTGGAGACCTAAATACCCAACTAATTAAAAGATATTGAAGTATGGGAACCTTTAACCACCCATGAAAAATACTATACCCTATGCATAAGTTCAATGTCACATCAATCAAGAGAATATCTACCTTGAACTGTAGTCATGGACTTAAAAATTTTGAGAAGGTTTCATAGGCCAAATTAGTCATTTTATTATCTTCTTCTACCTATGGAGACTTATCTAGGTCCTATACTATATTTATTAAACTTCTTAACGTTCTCATGTTTGAACTTTATTATCAAAAACCATTCTTTTCATGACTATGTATACAATCCTGTGTGTTTGGTTGTGGGCTCAACACACCTAAATAGACCTATCAACATTACCATCCTTCTCATGAACTATGAAAATTATATAACGTCATTCTATAATTATAAAATCACTTATAAGTTATTTTATTTCCCTCGGACCACTTTTTATTTCAAACCAAGAAAGTGCATCTCACTCTAGGTAGGAAAGCCTATAGGAACACTTGGTTGTGTGTATGTAGGGTTCAAGTGAATTCCATTTGGATCATTTCTTTTGATCATATTTTGAGTTTTTTTTTGTTTTAGTGATTCCATTCATGTATGTTTTCACCTAAAACTCTAATTACACTATTGTGTACTTCACCTTCTTCTTAGGTTTTAGACCAACTTGATCTATTCAAACAATCTTATAGGTATTGATTGGAATTTTGAATACAGCTTGGAGTTTATAGACTCAATACAATTCACTATGAACATCAATGATATTCATCATGATATTCATATTTAATCTATCTTCTTTTAAACCTCTTCAAGACCCCACATATTCACAAACATACACCTTTTTTCTTCCATCTGTTTCGTACATGGTTGTAAGTGGTGAGTGGGAATCCCTTGAATATCAGTGTTCAAAATTGGCCTTATATACTAGGTTATTTACATTTTGAAATAGATTAAACTTTATTGAATTATTTTTTTCACATTCAACCTAACCTTTTGTAAACATATTAGCAGTCTCTAACCTCTTGACCATACATGTTCTCTCTCATGTCTTACATATAATAGGCATGCTTAGGTTCTTTACTTTCTCAATGCATGGGTCATCACATGAGATCACTATGAGGGGTTATATTTTAGCTAAAGATATCTCATTTTTTCTCTATATTTCACAAATAAATTTTTGGATCTTTTCCATGTTGAATTAAGGCTTCTCACTACTCAATTTTGCCAATTATGTTTGTAGATGATCAGTGGGTTTCTTAAACACTAGTTTTTGAGGTCATACCTTTTCCATTGATATTAAACCTATAAATTTGTTTAAACATTAAATTTTCTTCACCTTATGGATTTACAAGCTCAATTCTTAGTGTACAATTCATGTATCTCTCATGAAAAAGAAACCTGCAGTTTGCAGACCTGTAGGCTTGCAATTTTCATGATTTAGGCCTTTATATGATGCAATTTTGACTTTTTGAGCCCTGAGGATGTATATCCATTGATTTATCACCTCTATTATGAGATCAAGACCATCATACACTTCTGAACAATGTAAGACATTACATTTACACACTAATTTTGGATTCAACTTCAAAACACAATCTTCAAGCATGGGAACATGGATGTCACTTAGAGGAATAGTACAAAACAAACATTCAAGTTAGATAACCTTGAATTTCATGGGATAATGGTTAAAAAATTTAACTAACCCTTATATACATTTATCACTATCAAATCTTCCAAAACATTAAGTGTAAACTTATAACATGTATCACATGCAAGCTCTTCTTGAGGTACATGATATCCACACATGCCAACCTATTGGAAACAAACATGGAATGGTTATGAATATCCATATACCGTACTCCAATGAACTCCAAACTACAATAAATTGGTGTAAAACATGAGCATATGGGATATACTAGTTTTTTACTGGCTATCTCATTAGTGATAGTTCATACAACTCAACCCATTAAACCCTAAAATATTTTCATGAATATTAATCACATGAGGGGTAAATATTATTCCTAGTATCATTTCTCCCAACTCTTTATATGTTCATGAAACAATAATAGCCTTATAGTCTTCATGAGCTTGTGAACAACTCAACTAGTATTTTGACTAGTTATCTACGTCAATTAACCTCTAAACACCTATGTAAGCTCATTTTCCATGTGGATAATTTTTAAGGACATTATTACACACATTTTTACCTAAAGATAGATCTTCTTGGTCGTACAAGTGACTTAAAACTACTACTTTTACATGATTTTACATCTTTGGACACTAGTCTACTAATTTATCTAAATATAAATATTATTTGACACCTCCTAACACCATGTATGTTATAATATTTAATTAAATGGTTATCCTTGAGAATAGTATGTATCATTCTTTAGTTTTTGCTTAGAATGTGACTTAGAGACTTTGGGGTGCATAACAAACATGGTGGAAGACTAATGTATGGTTATATAACATCAAAGTCATAACTAAAACTCATTTAGTGACTTATCATAATGAATTGACCTTGAAAACACATGACCAATCACATTATCTCATGAATGACTGTTGAATACAAAACATGTACATAAGAGACAAAACCTTAAACAATGCTAAATAAGGATTAATTGACCACTTTAAAGACCATGAAAATACTTAGATGACCATCTACAAGCTTATAAATCCCTATGAAAAAGTTTCAAACTATAGGGGTTGACTCATTTTGACCTGGGGGGTCAAAATTGATCAATACCACCCTTCTCAATAAGCTCTAGATCAATACCATATTTAAACAATATAAAGTAAACAACTACTCCACTCACCATTATTCCACCACTAGTTTGTTTATAAAACTAATACCTTGTAAATTTTTCCTTACAGTGAATCCTTATTTACCAATCTTAAAATGTTATAGGCTACCTCGTAAGGTTCCTTAGCGGCCATAAAACCCACACCAATAGAGGTGAGGTAGGAAATGGGAAGTATAATCTAAGGATCTAGAAACATATTATTTACAAGTTCATGGGTTATTTTGTACACAAAAAAATGAAATTAGAGTGGATAAACAAGGTTCATATTTTAAGGCTTGAGATAGAATGAAAGGACAAGAAGATTGTAAAGAAAGGAAATATGAAAGGAAAGTTTACATATGATCAACTCAGGTCCAGTTTGATAATTATGAAGGAGAAGGATTGGAGTAAGGAGAAGAAGGTTTTCTTGAAATAAAATAAGAGAATGAGATTTTTATGTGATAAGTTAAAATTTTATTTTAGAAAACAACAAGGAAGAGGAAAGTTATGTGCAACTCAAATTTGATTTTTAGAATAGCAAGGAGAAATAGGTTTACGAGAATCCCATAGAGGAAGAAATCATCATGAAATAATAAATGGTTATTATAGTTACTAAATCGGAAGAATTAGACCCATTAATTTATGATGGGAATGTTCATTTGGTATCCCATAAGAGGTAAGATTCATATTTTTATTTTGTAAATACATACAATGTATTTATATATTCTATGTTAGATGGATAAAAGGTTGAAGAAAAGCAAAGAAAGACACATATTTACATGAATGAAATGATATAGGTTAAATAATAAATCATCCATTATGAGTTTCATGTTCTCATAAAACAATAATGGAGATAGATGAAATAAAAGTTATTTCACATGAGGAGAGTATGGTTGAAGACAAACCATGTGAAAGAAAAGAAATTATAAATATGAATGAGGAAAGGACAACCATTGAGGTTGTTAAAATGGGATATTATAATTCCATCATGTGTTCACAAGTTATGTTCAACATGCAATCATTGGGGAAGAGTTGGAAAATATGTCTATAAGGCATGATGAAGAAGTTGAAAAAGTGTTTGTGGGAACTCTTGATTCCCTTAATGTATTTTTTAAATGTACTGGTCTGGAGATGGATGAGTCAGGTAAAACAAGACAAAATGTGGTTTAGTCAACTTGCTCATTTATATGAGAAGCAAAGTAAATAAGTGAAGGCAGAGGATAATATGGTAGTGGTAGCTAAAGAGAA
Organism: Torreya grandis; assembly: GCA_037957365.1. Taxonomy (NCBI): domain Eukaryota; kingdom Viridiplantae; phylum Streptophyta; class Pinopsida; order Cupressales; family Taxaceae; genus Torreya; species Torreya grandis. The sequence continues at coordinate 106,570 of JARHVA010003373.1, read as the reverse complement.
GGTTGGTATTGATATACCAATAATAGGATAGTCCTCATGGAGATAAGAGATAGTGGGAGATTATGGGGAAAATATTCTTATAAATATAATATAGAAGATGAAGTTCATTTGTATTAAATAGAGGTGGGAGAGAATTATCTATCAAGATCAAGTGAAAGAGATTAACAAGAGGAAGAAGACATTCTCAATAGGACATTAGTGGATAGAAAATGATATATATCAAAACTCCTTTTTAAAGATGTATATAGGGTATAAGGGTGGATGGAAAACTTATTAATTAGTTTATATAGGTTGGTCCAAAGATCATTTAAATAAACATATATGAATAACATCAATCATGTGGCATGGAGGAAATCATGAAGAGAGTGATGGTAAATGTGTTTACACCAAGAGAATACAGAATGTCAGTGATGTTTCACATTTTGGAGTAACCCATATAGGTATTGGATAAGAGACTCTTTATAATTCAAAGGATGCATTCTTCTCATATTAACAATAAGAGTTCAAGTTTATTTACATGTGGTGTGATTATGGTGAAGAAGAGAGAGTATAAGCATCTTAGAGGTGATGTAAAAAAGTTGAAGTTGTAAGAAGACAATGAAAATATGAATCAAGTGAATAATTATGAGGCCAATAATTTAATTAATAGTATGTTGTTTCAAGAGTAGTTATGAAGAGAAATGAGGAATAAAAAAGTCCTTCCAAGGTGAAGATTTGAATCTAGATGTGGAAAAGTATACACTCAAAAAATAAAATGATAAGGAGAAACTAATTTTTGTATCAGTAGAAGCATGTTGAGAATATTATTAGGTTTTAGTAGAGATAAATTTTGAGGATGACGTGAATAAGGATATGTTTATATAATAATTATATACATATAGTAAAGAAGATGAATAGGAATATGAGAGACTAGGTGGATCATAAATACATGAGGAGCTAGCCTTATTCTAGACATCTTGAAGGCTTAAAATTGTGAATTTTTTTATGTTATATCAAAGGTGGAGGAGTTGCCTAAAATAAAAATGAGTAAGAAAAGAGATGAGGAGGTGAAGATTATCCTAAAGGTAATATTAGAGGCCATGGGTGATCATTTAGATGCCCAAATGTATGTTGAGTCTATTATGCTAATATTGGAGATGAATGAAGAGTTGATCCTAGATGGATGTGACTAATTCACAGACAATGAAGGCTATAGTAGAAATGGTGGTAAAGGATATAGGATGAGGTGGTTGATCAATGGTGGCCTTAAAACCATAAGAGAAATTAAGTTGAAATAAAGAGAATATTGGTGGATATGGTTGAATAAGGGTGGATGACAATATGCAAGAGGATGGATAGAAAAGAGGATGAAACCTTAGGTAGAGGTGGAAGGACTATGGTCTATCTAACCACACAAAATAAGGAGTGAGGAAAGTTAAGAAGAAGAGGGAAAGTTTGAGGATAGAAAGATACAAATAGAAAGGGAAGAGAAAGATTAGCAAATGAAGTACTTGGCATGTTGGAAGAATCATCATCTCCATTATGCTTTGTGTTCAAAATATTAGTTTGACCACTTATTGCATCTATGTGAATAGGATCTTACATTTTAAAAAACTCAAGTGTTCGATCTAGAAGCATCCAAAGTTTATGCAATCTTGCATCAATAAAAAATAGAGTGTTTCTGTGATTTATTTCATTTGCTTATGAGTTTTACATGAACATGCACACATCTATTTATTGGTACTGTAGTTCACACATTTATATTTTTATTTTTATAAATCTTCATGTCCCATATATGTTATGACATAAGGCATATTTGTATGAATACCCATGTTGCATAAATTTTATGACCAAGTCATTTATCTAAAGCAAAGACATTTCTTAATTAAGGAATAAGAGAATTCAAAGAGACATTTATCAATAAAAAAACTTGAGGAAAAAAATTAGAGTTTTGGATCCAAAAATGAGGAGGAACTAGTGGTACAAAGAACATGGATGGAATGCAAATAGGATGTAACTAAACATTTTATCGATAGAATTTAGAAGAGAATGAAGAAATTAAAGTTGAGCTTTTGATGGAGGGTAGAGGTTATAAATCACGTCTGTGAATATAGTAAACATATGAATGTTAGTGTGTAGGTGAATGTAATAAAGCGTGCATTCATTTTTAATGTTTTGAAAATGAATTCACTGAAGATGTGTGTATGAGTTTCAAATCCATAGAATTTGCTCATGTATGTCTTAAGAGTTTGAGTTTCTAACAAAGCAACATAAAGATAGAGATAGTTTTTAAGTAGACCTCATTAAATGTGAAGTCATATGCCTCAGAAGTAATCAATGATTTTGTTAAAATTTGAATACAATCTAATTTTTTAAATTATCTTAAAAGAATGATCAGAAAACTAAATAATAATTAAATGTTCTTTAAATGCATCGTTTTACTATTTATTTATTATTTTATATGCTTGACCATTTATAATAAATAAATATTTATCTAATATATTAAGGTAATGATTGAAAATATTCTATAAAAAATAAAATAAAATAAAATAATATTAAAGGTGAAAACATTAATGAAAAATTTTGTTATTAAAAGTAGTACCTTTACCTTGTTATTTGAAGATGGAGGAAATAAATAGTGCTATTTATTTTTATAGGGATTCTAACCACTCCATTAAACATTTAGGCTTTCATAAATGAAAAATGTGGAGATTTCATTATATTTTTCATTTGAAGGACCAACTAATTTTATATTTCTTGGAGAGAGAGTATATAAAGGTTAGTGGAGATTTCAACTTATGTCACGTGGGTTAATATAACTTAACAGTGCTTGTGGCCTTAGTTGCATTTTTTTCATTTCATCTATTCACTAAATAAATATATAGAACACTATTATTATAAATACAATGGTTATTATTAGTGTACTTGAGAATGAGAATGGACAAATAATAGAAATAATTGTGTCCATGTCTACTTGTATATGACATCTTACATCGGTCAATATAAGATGTGTTTTTCATTGAGGAAGCCTTTCCATTTTCTGTTTAATTTTTTAGATCCAACTAATTTATTCTGATATAGTTAAACTAGTCAAGTTCTTCATCTAATTATTTCCATACTCATTTAAATTAACATAGGTATATCATGTATGTTTATATAGGAACCACTAGATATCTGACATTTATTTACATTGATATAACATTTTATTCAATTATGTGTTGGGAAATTGAAACACTTTGGTAAAAGCTATAGATTACATTGATAAATATGACATGTCATTGAACTCTTCATGTGTATTTTGTTGAGATTATTTGATTCCGTCCAAAATACCCTATCATTGCCGCTCACAATCACACCCGCCTTAGATTGAAATATTTGAACACTTTGATGTTTTGAATGGCTTTGACTTTCCCCATTACTTCATCATTGGTTAGACTCACCATGAAACAAAATGTCTTCTCTCAACAATATTCATTGCCATGACATATGAAAGAACATGCAACCTTATTTTACATCATCATCTGGACTATAAATATGATATTATCGTTGCTTATTATAATATACACAAAAAATAAAATAAAATTAGCGGTTATATACAAAAAGTAAAGCTTGATTACCAATAATGGATTTGAGTGAAGTACAACTACAAATTCACATTTTTCCCCTTTACTAAACACTACTTTACAAATATATAAAATTATATCAATCCAACATTTTACACTTTTACCGCAAATAATAGTTTTAACTTTCTAATAATATGAATTGGTTTTTTTATATAAATAATTTTTTTTTTCCAATTTTCTTATATTTTTCTTGGCAGCTTTCTAGACCATATGATTTGGTTCAGTAATGAACCTATTTGAAACCTATTATATTTTTTCAGCCTTCTGACTTATATGAGAAATGGTCAATAAAATATTTTTAAATTCGTTGAAATTTTTTTGTGGCTTTCTCACCTGTATGAATTGGTTTTCAGTGTAAGAGCAATAAATTCGTTTTCAACTATTTCAAATTTTGGCATATTTTTACTAATGAAAGATGATTCTTGGGCATGTGGCTAGGACAAACAAGAAGCAGAGAGGGGCATGTGGCAAGGACAAACAAATAGCAGAAGGGGATAAATTTTACAGATGTATGACTATATTTATTTTTTTCCCATAACATTCAATAAAAAAATAATAATTACACTGTGCTACCATATAAAGTCATATGAACCTCTCCTTTGGTAATTAAATAGAAAATATGAAAGAAAAAAAACAATTATAGAAAAAAAACAATTATGATTTTGAACTTAGCTACATAAATTAAAGTTTTAAAAAAAACATACCCAAAACTTTTTGGATAAGAATGTAACTTAAGAAAGTTCTCCTTTTCATTAGTTTTTATGTTTTGTGGATGAAATTTTGACCGAGCTGATCCATATGTAGGAAGTAAGACATTTGAGAAAAATAAGTTATACAATGTTTAAAGTATGCCAATTAAGAAAAATAAGGTATACAATGTTTAGAATGTAACTTAAGAAAGTTGCCCTTTTCATTAATTCTTATGTCTTATGGGCAAAATTTTGACAGAGCTGACTCACATATAAGAAATAAGACATTTGAGAAAAATAAATTATACAATATTTAGAGTAGGCCATTTAAGAAAAATAAGTTATACAATGTTTAGAGTAGGCCACATAGTTCTTGAAATTGAATGTATATGTATTTTTAACTGTAGAAAAAATTTACTTGTGTCTGCGAGTGGTTATGTCTGGAGTGAGGACCACAGAAAAACGATATAATACGAAGCAAATTGAACACAATGGTGGTAGGTAGGAAGGATATTCCGCACTACCATACCATACTATACCACTGCTATACGCATGCTGAGATTAGGTATGACGAAGTCTGCTCTTTTTATTGCTATGTAATCATGATCCAACTGAGACTGTTTTAAATCTGTATTTCACCATTGGACGTTTACAAATTTTAGTTTAAGTTCCATATAATTCAAGTGTTGTATGTTTCTCGCCAAACAAATGGGGTATCAGAATTATTAGTTGTTTGTGGATCATTTATAGGCGCTTTTCCAGATCTCTTTTGCCCTTTTCCAGATCTGTTTCACGATTACTGGCACCGACTTCGAAAAAATGGTTTGTTCATTTATTCTACCTTTTATTCTCCATTCATAACCCCGTTGAATCATTTGATCCTAACATTTATCTTCAATTCTGGCAATGACAACATATTCAATAGTTCCGTAAGGGAAGTATGAAATTAAAAACAGTTTCGAGGGAATAACACGACAACATGCATCATCTTCAACTCTATCTATACTGTCAAACGCATCGAACCGAGGATTTTTCTGAATTCAGAAGAGCTCAAATTGGGATTATTATTGCCTATAGAAATTGAAGCAGCAATGTGCAGGGCTTTGCGTCATATATATACTTAAAATTGGATCTCATATGAGTAGCTCAAGCAAAAGAATTGTATGTCGATGGTTTTTCGAAGCACGAAAGGAAAGGTAAATATGCTTCAGCTGTGGAGGATGGCACCCTACAATGTCTCATTTTATTCTATTCACGATATTAAAAGTAATGACTAACGTATGCTTTGCCTGGTTTACTTCTCACGACTTCCGTTTCATGTAGGCTATGCATTTGTTTTTAAGTATAGTCATATTTGTTGAGTGAAGTTTGGGATATTATGTTCTCAAGTTGTTCAGTGATAAGATACAACATTTCTTGGTGTTTTCTTAAAGATAAATAGAAATAAGGGTTACGTATCGACTAGTTTTTATGTTCTTCTCTTCTAATTTTGTATTTACAATTTATTTTTTTTAATATTGTGGTTATTTTTGTATTGACAATTATCTATACTTAAATTTTTAATCGGATTTTACACTCATAATCATCTATGTAATTTTAAATGATATAGGTCTTTAATTTTATTTTTATTTTGGATAAATATATTTATAATAAATTGTAATACAAATATTTATAAATATTTAATGACGATAAATAATTTTATAAAATAGTAAATTTAAATTAATTAATTTAAAAACAAAAAAGGTGATGAAATACAAAGTATAGAAATGTATTGAGGTTTTCAATAAGAAAGCACTATAGTTTTGCTATTGCAAATATTAGAGAAGTCAAGCAATGCATGTAAGTTGGATTATATAAATTAATGTTATATAAACAATTATTATAGTCCTTTGATATACATTTTATAGCAATTAAATTCAACGCCATCATATTGTTATGTGAAATACATCACATGGTGTTATACCATCAAGAATTAACATGTCATATACAAAATATATCTTTATAACACTCAAAAATAAGCTTTCAAAGAAGTGAAGATAAAAAAATAATAATGAATTGAAGATTCCATGGAGGATCGACTGAACGTGGATGTGCATTAGCAAGGCATTCCCAAACACAATATTTAACAAATAACTAGTTTTAATTATTATTTGATAGATGTCCACTTTTGGTTCTAAAGCTCCTTTTTTGTCACAAGCTAGGAGGAAGTTTGAAAATAATATGCAATTTGGATTTAAACTTGCAAGTTGCATTTTCTTAAATGTGTTCTTTCAAGAAACCCATTTTGTGTATAGTCCCACAAAAATTTAGAAGCAGATAAGAGAAAAAATTGGGTAATGGAGAGACAAATTATGTTTAAAGAAGCTCTAATTATTTTTAAGCTGTTGGAGACTACAGATGCATCTACTTGGAAACCAAGTCTCCATTATGAAAATTATGTGCTTCCCAATGATGCTTACATTGTAGAAAAATAGATGAAATACTCCAACCAAAACATCAAAATAGTGTATCACTTTAAAGAAGTAAAAACTAGAAATATCATATCCGATTTTGGATGTCAAAAAGAAACACCAAGAAAAAGAAATCTATGAATAGATAGACCTTTTAACGAAAATAATGAAAAATACTTTATTGTAAAATATCATAGATAACCTATTTATTTTTAAAAATAAATAATCACAATTTCAAAAGTAAATATTACAAACATAGTAATATTGCATTCATATGACATTAATATATAAAAATGCTTGTTAGACAAGCCCAAAAAATACACTCAGAAGGGTCGAATATAAATATTATAATGCTCACAAGTTTTGAGAAGATAAGGATATTTGTCACAAGACATTCTATTATGTTTAATATAATATATACTTATTATTAAAGCTTTTGATTTTTTTCAATACTTTTTGTAAGTAATTCAATATTTTGAGAGAAAATAAAATGTGAAAGACATATAATGTATATAGTTCTAAAATAACTTTGAAAAGAGTAAGGAAAATGATTAAAAATAAGATATGGTTACCAATGTAATATGTTAAAATTAATATTGCATAAATAATTAGAACTCTAGAATTTATATCATCATGGTATAAATTGTTACTGAATAATAATGTAATTAATTTTATTGGATGGTTAAATTAATTCTAACTTATTTTTTATTTATGAATTTAAAATTTATAATCTGAGTTTTTTAGAAGCTAGTTATTAATTTTGATTGTTTCATTTTTTGATATATATATGTTATATTGTTATTTTACATAAATATATATATTATGTATATTTAAATTTATTTATGATAAAACATGACAAAAAAATATAAATAAATAATATCTAATTAAAATATTATAAATATATTGAAATGTATAATTTAATTTAATTTTTTTAAATTATATATTAAAATAATAATTTTTTTATTGTTGTAAAGTTTTTAATGAAAATATAAAAAATAATGTTAAGTAAAATTTAAAATAAATTTCAATTCTCATTAAATAGAATACATGTAAATAATTAAAAGATTGAAATTTAATTAAAAAATATAATAATAAAAAATTAAAATTAAAATTAAAATTAAAATATTCATTAAAAAAATACATATTTATTATCTTAATAATTAAAAAATTAAAATATTAATAAAATTTTATAATAATAAAAAATTTAAATCAAATTTAAAACATCTAAAAATAATATTCATTAAAAATATTAATATTACATTAATGAAAAAAATATTTTAACATGAAAATAATCAGTTCCATTGAAGGAACTTGATTTTTTAATGAAAAATTAATCTCATAAAATTATAAAAAAGTATAAGTATAATAATATATTTGCAACTAAATCGTTCTAAATTTAATTGCATAGCTGTGTTGTGAATGCCACCTGTGGTGTGAATGTAACAGACAGTTTAGTTAACTTACCTAATAACAAGGAAATGACGTGTTTGGGGAAGGCTAAATCTAGCCGTTAACTTCCACTAAAATGTTGTTCTCACCGTCGATGTGGGTGTCGGCGGCATTAACTATGCATTACGCATGCTTTTTTCTAGACTGGAAGAGCTCAGAACGCAATATTATTTTTAAGGAAATCAACTTCTCGTCAACACCTGTTTAAATTGTCTATTTTTTTAGGGCCTTACACAATAATTGTCCAGAGTTTTAGATATCAGTTAAGATTATTGTGAAGTCCCTATACTGTAGGGATATGATCTGCCTTTCTAATCTTTCGTTGATGATAGTGGAAACAAAGTATATTAAAAATTTATGAAAAAAAAGTTTAATTGTCATAAAATTATTTTCTATAAATTTATTATATTTTAGGTAAAAAATTTAATATTAATGGTTCTAAATTTTTGAATTGATAAGAGAGATGTCATTAATAAAAACTAAAAAAATATTTGATAATGATTTGTCTTATTTTATCTCTAACATATATGTATATTAGTATTTAAATTATATTAATTTATAAATATATATACACTTGTCTTCTATTTATATAATTTCATAAATGTAAATAGAATATTCTATGAAAATATATATGAAATATTCTTTAATATTTGATGTTACATTTTAAATTGTATAAAATATTATATTTTTCAAAGCTTTTCATTGATCACAATAAAAAAAATTATTTGTTCATGTGATTCCTACTATATAAGATAGGGTCTAAATATAAAAACCTATCAATTTTTATTTTATTTTTAAGAAATAAGTCCATAAGATTTTATATTGTTTTACCTTAAAATGGCATAAAGGGTTACCTAGCTAATGGCACATCCACATTTTGCAAAGAAAAAAAAATTAATGTAGTTTTTGGTTTTTGCCTAATAGTGTATATATTATTTTTTAATATCAAAATTTTGTATTATTTATGGATAATACTTATGGTTTAATGATGAAAGGAGATTATTATAGGAATATTTAATGGTTTGTACAAAATTCAACCAAAAATAATGTGCTTATAAATTTGTGTGATTTAATTCTTTTGTTTGTTGTTTTGACATAGTTGCATGATAAGTAATTCAGTGCATGAGGTTTATATGAGCTTTCACACATTTATTTTTGGGTATGTTAGTGCACACATTTTAATTTTAGATTTTTATGAATGTCTATGGCATAAGAAATATTTGTATGAATATCCATGTGGCAAAAATGTTATGACTCAAGTTATTTTTACAAAAATGGGATATTTCTTTAGTTAGAGAAGGAGATAATTCAAAGATACATTTAAGAAAGAAAATCTTGAAGGAAAAAAGAATATTTTTTGGGTTAAAAAAATTAGGAATAGACTATAGATAAAATGGAGTTGGACTATAGACAGAAAAAATTTGGAGAAAATTCATAAGAGAATGGTGAACAAAAGGTCAAGCTATTGATGGACTGTATGAAGGTCTAAATCATCTCCATTAATGTAATAAGTCTATGAAAGCAAGTGTTTTGAGAGAGAGAGAGAGAGAGAGAGAGAGAGAGAGAGAGAGAGAGAGAGTCCATTTATATTGTTGTCAAACTAAATTCAATGAAGATATGTGTATGAGTTTAAATTTGATACAGTGTGCTCATGTGTGTGTCAAAATTTTGAGTTTCTATGCAAGAAACACAAAGGTAAAAGTAGTCCTTAAATGGACTCCCTCTCTTGTGCCTAGATCATTTTGTACTAGAAAAAGGTTACAACTCTAGGAGAGGTGAGAAGAGAGTGTTCTCTATCAATTATAGGTAGGCAGATAACTATAGGTTCATCCTCCATTGAGTGAATGTGGGTTTAGAGTGTGTAGATTTTTTATCCATCTTTTCCTAGGTTGGTAGAAAATAAAGAGATATAGAAAAAGTGATTGAGGGTCCCTTTTTTGAGTTTATTTAAGGCTATAAAAGAGAACATTCTTGTTGAGTAGATGTAACACACAAAGGTATAATACCTGACTAAGATGTTGAATGGAGTCCAAGCAAGTTTGGACATGATGGAATATGCACAAAGTGAAAATGTTTCAATTGTAAGTGAATAAGAATAATTGTTGGCGATGTTTTTATCCCTAAAATTAAATTTAAATATCATTAAAAGTGGACCAACTAGAAGAGAAAATAGACTAGCATAGGTCAAGATGAAGGAAAATGGTAATCCCACTAGTAATATTAATTTTTTCTGAGGTAAAGAGATCAAAAATGACCTCATGAATTGAATAGGAGAATTATAGACTTTGTTTGAGGAGGAGAATATTTAAGACCCCATGAGGGCAAAAGTTTCAAGTAAGAGAATATGTGGAGTTGAAGTTAAGTATTATAAATTTCTCTAAGAAAGGATACAAGAAAAATGGAAGAAATTTTTAAGGATATAAGAAACATGGTTTCCAAGTTCATGATTCATGTTGTACACAAATAAAATTAAATTAGAGTGGATGCATAATATTTCTAGCTTGAATCTTGAGAGAGAAGAGAATAAGAAGAGGATTTCTATGAAAGATAATATGGGAGGAAAGTTTCCATCTAAGTAACTCAAGTCTATATTGATAATTAACAAGGCAAAGGATAAGAGTGAGGGAAAATGGAATGTCTTGAAAGACAACATGAGAGTGAAATTTTTATGTGAGAAGTCCAAATTTGATTTAAAAAACAAAAAAGAAGATGAAACTTGTGAGAAGCTCAACTCTGATTTTCAAAAGAACAAGCAGAACAAGGTTTATGAGAAGCCCAAAGAAGAAGGAATTCTAATGCAAGAAGACATATTTATTATAATTATTGAAAATGAATAAGGAGACCCATTATTTGGTAATGGTTATGAGGTTTTGGTATCCCGTAAGTGGGAAGATTCAAAAATGTCTTTGGTGAATGAAGAAAATGTATTTATATTTTCACGTTTTGAGGGATCAAGAGTTGAGGATAACCAAGGAAATAAACATGTTTCCATTAATGAAATAATAGATGTTATAAAAGTTATCAACCACGGGGAGTTTCAAGTTATTATAAATGAAGTAATAGATATAGATGAAGTGCAAGTCAATGCAGCTAAGGAGACTATGGTTGAAGATAGACCATGTGAAGGTGAATAAATTAGAAAGAATAATGAGGAGAGAAAAAAAATTGAAGCTATTAATAAAGGGATATATTTAGTCCATCATGTGAGCACAAGTTATGTTGAACATGTAATAAATGGATAATAATGTTAAAACATGTATATAAGTCATGAGAAAGAGGTTGATAAATTATTTGTGGGAATTATTGACTATCTTAATGACTATAAGTGGGAGATAATACTCTCACAAGATCAAGTGAAAGAGATTGGCAAGAGGAAGAATTATTTCTCAATAGGACATTGGTGGATAGAGAATAATATACATCAACACTCCATTTTTAGAGATCTATAAAGAGTAGAATGCTGGTTCGTAAAGTTATAAATTTTGTGATATAGGTTGGTTTTAGTGAAGACATGAGATTATAATCAACATAGAGTAGATGTAAAGACATGAGATTATAATCAACATGAGGACAATGCCTTGAATTATAATCAACATAGAGTAGATGTAAATAATTTGAATATGGAATAAGACAAGGATGAGATGGATTGGGTGAGTTTTTTATGAGCTGAAGATAAATGAGGCATTAATAAATGCCTTCCAAGGTTATAATTTGAATTTAAATTGGGAAAATTAGGAAATCAATAAATAACGTAAAGAGGAACAATTAAGTTTTATATCAGGAGAATCATGTCAAGAAGATTATGAGGTTTTAGTAGAGATACATTTTTAGGACGATGTGAAGGAGGAGATATTTCTATAAGCATTATAAACACATGGTGAAGAACATGAAGAGGTTGATGAGAGACTAGTTGGGGAAGCTTTCCACAAGGATATACCCTTATTGAAGGCATATTGAAGGATTAAATCGTGATTAACATGATTTTGTATTAGAGGTGGATGATTTTCTTGAAATAGAAACAAGGAAAATAAGATATGAGGAGGTGAAGACTATCCTAGATTTAGTATTAGCAAGTATTGGTGATCACTTGAATGCCCAAATGTATGTTGAGTATATTAAGGTAATATTTGTTATGAGAGAAGAGTTGAGCCTAAATGGATTTGATTGGTTTAAAAAAATACTAAATTAGATATGATGGTAAAGGATTTAGGAGGAAGTAGTTGGCAAACAACGGGTTTAATCCCAGAAGATAAATTAAGATGTATGCAAGAGCATCTTGGTGAACGTGGTCAAACAAAAGTGGGTTACATTTTAAAATATGATGGAGAGGAAAGAGAATAATACTTTGGTAGAGGATGATGGACTAAGGTTAGTCTAACCACAAAAAATAAGGATTGATAAAATTGAAGAAGAAGATGAAGACATATTGGAGGCTAGAGAAATAAAACAAGAAATGGAAGAGAAAGAGTGACAATCATATTAAGAACATGAAATGCTAGAAGAGAATCCCATTTACATTATTCTTTGTCTTTAAAAGAGTCATTTTATCACTTATCGTATCTATATGAGTAGGAACTCCCATTTTAAAATCTTCATGTGTTTGATCTTTGAGAATTCAAGGGTTCATGCAATCTTACATCAACAAAAATAAGAGTGTTTGTGTGATTTTTTTTATTTTTATGTTTTTATGTCATGTTTACATGATGACCAATTCATTTCGTGAGTTTTACATAGTATTACACATATTTTTTGTGGGCACCTTAGTGCACACATTAATGTTTGTACATATATATAAATGCCAATGTGCCATGTATGTTATGACATAAGGGAGATTTGTATGGATGTCCATGTGGCATAAATTTAATGATTTAGTCATTTTTATCAAGAGGGTGCATTTATTTAGTTGAGGAGGGAGAGAATTTGAAGATGCATTCAACAAAGAAAACACCTTAGGCAAAATGAATGTTTTTGGGTCCAAATATGAGGAGGAATAGGTGATGGAAGGAACGCAGATGAAATCCAACATGGTTGTAGTTAAGCATTTGATGGGTAGAATTTAGAAGAGAATGACAAATAGAAGTATGAGCTCTTGATTTACTGTATGAGATTCTAACTCATCTCCAAATATAATAAGCATAAGAAGGCAACTATGTAGGTGAAATTTAAAGAGTGTGCATTCATTTAATAATATAGTGAAAATAATTTTAGTTAATATGTGTGTATGAGTTTCAAATTTATAGAGTGTGCTCATATGTCTCTTAAGAGTTTGAGTGTCTAACCAAGTAACATAAAGGTAAAGGTATTCCCTAAGTGGACCCCCTCTCTCGTGCTTGCACCATTTACAAAATAATATTTTGAATATTTTTTGAAATTAATAAACAAGGTTAGATTATAAGTTACAAAATATTTACTTCATTTCAATGATACAATAAAAAAATTAAATAATTACATTTAAATCTATACAAAGCCAAAAAAAATATTAAAATGATGGGAATATGGTTAATGGTTGGTTATGAGAATACCACTCTTTAAAAAAATGGTATAAATATGAAATGTTATTTATAAAAGTGTAAATTATTCATTTTAATGTTAGATATATTTCTGCCAAAAGTGTTTTTATAATAGTCAGATACAATTTCTTAAGGGAATTGGTATAAAGGATATATTATTCAAAAATATAATACAACAAAAGGGGCTTCCTAGAAATTCTTTAATATTTTTCATGCACTCTATTTATTTAATTTTAATTTAATTGAATCCAAATTAATATATCTAAACTATCGATATTTAAATACATGAATATATAGATATGACATTAAATAATAATATGTTAAATTATTTTATAGAATTGTAAAGTAGATGAAAAATATTAAATGAGTCTAAGCATATGCAAGCCTCCCTGAAATAGATTTAATTTCAATTGTCCAGGATTATTGTGACTATAAAATGCTTAAAAGCGCATTAAAAAATATCATTTCTGAATGCAAGAATTAAATTTGTGATTATACAAGTCCACAAAATGAGCACAAGGACAAAGTGTGACCTTTTTTATTAACTATGATTTACCCTTAGTTGACTATGATGCTGCCTTAAAGGGTTGACTGATGCATTTTTTTCTTTTTGTTACTACAAGAAAGACCTACAAAAGACAAACTCTTTTTCCTATACAATAAAAAGGATAGAGATACAATTTCAAAAGTTGGAAATAGGGACAATGGAATATTTGATCCATACACAAAAAATCTTATGTAATCTGAGTGTTGCATGTATAGCCCAAATGGGCATGAGGTTGTTATAGTTCCCCCTCCTAGGGTGATTATGTGATATATTATTATGAAAATATATTACTATAAGCCTAAAATTTATTGAAATGTTTGTCAACGAATGCCCTTGACCTATAATAAATAATATTCAGAGTTAGTTTATACCTTTTAGAATGTAACAATTTTGGAATTGGATTAAGTAGTGCTCTTTTGTTCGATGCATAGTAACTTGAAATCATATTTATAGGTGTGTTCAATTGAGTGCCTTAATGTGCCTTTATAGGGGAATATTTGGAATATTTTTGCTAAGCAACCTTAAAAAAATCATGGGAGAGTAGTTGTAAATAATCTCAATTTTAAATAGTGACCATTAGATCTCAGGGCACAAGGATGTGCTAGAGTACAAGGTCATAGTCCTGCCCTCTTTGACCTAATGTAAACTTATCCTAGAAGACTAGACACTATGGGACATACTCAATAGAAGTCAATGAGATGAATATGGATGAATGTGGTTGAAATATAAATATACGTGTGAAGTTTTAAATGTTTACAAAAATATGATGGATCTCTTATAGATTGTGAGTTAATAAAATGGTGAATAAAAATATTAGAGTAAAAAAGTCAAGAATTAAATTATTTTCAATCAATTTATGATTAAATTTGTGTGTCTACATTTTCCCCTACTTTATTTTAGTGATGCAATAAAGTTAAATCACTATAGTAAAATAGAAGTTTGTAACATCCCCACTATGATTTACTAGAATAACGTAAAAAATATTAAAATTAAAACAATGTATTTTTAGATTAGATTTCACCATAAGAATCTAATTAGTTATCCAAAAATAACACGAGTATGTTAACCATAAATTAGGTATGTAACAATCTATTTAGTTACTAATCACTATCACCATAAGAAGTGTTAGTGGGAAAATATGCATGTGGGGTGCCATCATAGAATAAGGACATGTTAGTAGTATACCAGGTCAGAATACATGAGATAATTAGTCATCATACATATTTCCTTTTGAAAAGATTACATGGATTCGGGTTTCTCTCACTTGGGAAGTCTTTAATGGTGTTATAGTTAATTATTCCAAACGTAGTTTGTTATAACCATGTGTTTAAGATAGAGATAGTGAATTATGTATAAATGTGAAATGAAAATAGTTGGAAGGGGTTAGACATTAAAGAACTAGATATTGTATCCATGTCATAAAGGCATCTTGTAAAATCATATTGTAGTAGGTTGATATCTACTTAGTAATTATAAGTTTCTGTGGTTTTGTAGTTGAATGTGTTTTGTAACACCACCGCAGACATTGTGTATTGCATATGATAATATTTTCAATATATATAAGGTTTTTAGAGTAATTGGATATCCTAGATTGTGTAATGATTGTTGAATCTACATCACTATCATGGTGAACTTCAGATGAAAATCACACTAGCTTAAACATCTGGGTTTTCTTATACTTGTGCAATATGTCTTTATGAATATGTGTTTTTAAAAATTAAGGGCTCATTACCTCTCCCATAATTATCCTCATAATTAGAAATTTTTGGGAAACTAGGAACCTCTGCTAACAATGGTATGATGAGCGTGGAACATTATGGATTTATAGAGAGTGGATATGCTTCAATGGTTACCAAGTTAGAGGATTTGGAAGAATGGTGGGATAAGAAATCTTTGATTTCACATAGAAAGAGGTGAGAAAGGTAGGGTTTATATAAAAGGAACTTATAGAGAATCATCTATATTGTGATGAACATGAAATATTCTAGTGTGAATTTCTAAGCCTGCTCACTGTATGGTTGGAGAGATTAGAGAATTTTTGTTTTCAAGCTAGGTGTGTATCCAAAATTTAGTGGAATGATAATGTAATAAAATAGTTATAGAGCCTTGAGTTTTTTTTACCCTCACAATCGATCACTTGACACAAATCACTATAGACAGATATATAATAGAATTCATATTTCACATTTATATTGATTTTGACACTACACAAGACCTATTCATGCAATGGACTAGAGGAAAGTTTCTACAATGAATACCAATTCTTATTAAGATGTTGGTCATTAAAAAATCCACAGTGCCCTAGTTGTTCATGATGGATTAATCTTTTGGGGCATTACTAGGATGTGTGCAATTAGGATGTGAGATGGTGCAAAGATGATCTAGAAAGTTGGCTAGTAGAAATTGGATGAGGAGACCAAATGAAAGGGATTAGAAAAATATTGAAAATACAGATCGATAACTATGACAAAAAAGAGGTAGAATATATCAAGGACTTCATGAGAGACTGTAATTAGAAGTAGAGGTATAAGTAGGAGCAAAGACTGAATAGATGTAGGAAATTGAAAGGAAGAAGAATGTGTTGATGAAAGATTAAGAGAGGAAAGAGTTGATGAAAGAGAAGAAGAGCCTGGGATTAGTGAGACCAAAGAGTGAGTAAAGAAACAAGTAGAAGATGATGATAAATTAAAAATCATAGAGGTAGGTAGTTTGATAGTTGGTAGTAAAATGTAGTCACTCAAGGAGACATCTTTCACTTTGACAGGAGAGTTACCTGATTTTGGAGGCATGGTCAATCGTAAGAATAATACTAACTCAAATTTATGCACGAGGAGAATTAGACAAAGAGACATTTCACCCACCTAATGAACATACCCAGAGCCCATGTTCTATATAAGAACTCTTATTTATATTCAACTATAGAGATTTGAAAGTTTGAGAGAGTTGGATATCGAAGAATCAAGAAGTATCATAGAATTACTAGATTCTAATTTTGAAATGACCATGCAAGGATTCACCGAATCAAAAAAGAATTGTTTAAGAGAGGTATTCAATACTTTGACTGGCCCTTTTGTGATTGAATATGTTGCTTATTGGGTGGTGCAGATAAATTTTTTATTAAGGAGCATAAAATGCGAAAAGACACCATTACAGAGACTAAAGATGAGTTAGAGGCATTTTCATCGCTTGAGTGACCTAAATCACCTCTATGATCATAGGAATATTTCTTATTTTTAAAAAATTTACCATTACCAACATACATGCTAGTACTTAAAGATAGTCCAACTGAGTTTGCAAGACCATCACTGCATACACTACTAGTGATAACTCCTCCCCAAGTGATAACACTTCTTATACCACCAAGGGGTTCTCAGGTATCAATTCCACAAGTTATAGTAGAGTTATCACCATCTGGAGGAACAAAGGTAATTCTTACTTTAAAAACAATCCTAGGTAATATGGCTATATAGCTAGATGCCTTTATCACACTAGTGCCCTATGATGCAGCCATGGATCTGGAACAATACTTGATAATGTGTGACATGAAATGGAAAGAGAAAGGCATTGTATATGAAAACACTAAGAAATATGAGCTCATTGGTTCTTTATACAGAAGGGTATTAGAGTTCATGTTCCACACGAACTTAGGAAAAAATCCTTGATGATGTGTGGACATGATTGATTGTAGATTTCAAGGTTAAAAAAAGCACAAGACAAACCATACGGGACCTTAAGGAAATATACCCATGTGAAAGGGAAATAATTCATGATTATGACCACAAATTTTTTGATGTGTTCAACAATGTGGAATTTTCCTTCAAAGACAAAGATAAGGCCACTTGGTTTGTCAAAGGATTACAACCTAAGATCCAGTTTGCAGTAGAATAAACTAAATTTACTAATTAAGTATAAGGTATAATAGTCATAGTAAGATTGGAACAAATAGAGTATTATGGTACCATGATAGAGAGAAAAAAATAGTTATAAATAACACTGTAAGCTATTTTACAGAGGTTGGAGGCCCTGTAGAATACTGTTGAGCAACTCAGAACTGGTCTTTAGTGTATTGAGTATGTCAAAGGAGGCCACCACAAGAATGAATGCCCAAAAGTATGAATAGAATTCTGTGACATCTACCACATAATGGGATAATAAATAACACAATGTCACTTGTTACAAAAGTATGTACTATGAATTTTTCAATTCTACTAATCATGAGGATAAGGATTGTAGGGTTCTCTAAGAGTTGAAGGAAGACATTACTAAAAATGTCTTCATAATAATGTATCATAGACTAGCTTATCATGGGCTCAGAATGCATAGCCATTTCAACCGTAAGGATTAGCTAGCAAAGTTCAAGATGTGCAACTATTACAATACACTTACCAATCTACCTGGAATCCTACATTTCCACAGTCACAATAGTATAGTTGGGTGAAAAATATAAATCAACCCTAATATGGTGGTTATGACACTCAAGACTACCAGCAAGGGTGGGATATGCCATAGCTTATAACAAACATTGGGCCACAATAGGTATATGGCTGGGAATACCAAGGGATTAGAGGTGTATTCATATGTGGATACCATAGAGGTGCACATCGAGGATGTGTAAATGGTCCCAAAGGCTCTATTAGATGTCATTTGTGTGAGGAATACAATCGTGTATAGTAGAACTACCCAATAAATCCATAATGGTAAACTTATTACACTTATTGACGAGTATCTGAATAACATGATACTCAAGACTACCCTATTCTGGAAGAAAAATACAAAGACCAGGAAGTGTGTAATTTCAATCAATTTGGTTTTGATCCTAATTGCAATGAATTTTTGTTAGTAACAAGAATACACTATGCATAACCAGGAGAGATGCCAATAGATTTTGGCATACACAAATCTAAAGCAGACCTATTCGAAACCATTACAAGAGAAGGGACTGGTGAAAGAAGCTATGCAAATTTTGTAGATTATTCAATATCAAGGTACATTTATAGTAGATGGATTCGTACTTGATTCTCAAATGTAAGGACATATTGTGTGAATCATGAAATAAGAGGGGGTTATAATAAAATTGACAGACTTGATGAAATTGCTCAATACTCTACAAAATGAAGATATATTTCAGAATATCACTAACCTCTTTCAAAGTTTGATCAAATGTACACATAAGGGAAAAGAAATGCCTAAAAAGATGGTTTGGTTTGTCAAGTCAAAGAATCCATGGGATGTCGATGCTAGGGTAGATATAGAGTTAGCAGGGTATGAGATACAAAATGTTGTGTTTGATTTTGGGAGTACAGTGAATATGATCCCTTGATCTACCTAGGATGTGATCAACATACTTAATTTAAGCTACATTCTCATAACCCTCAATTTGGAGGACTATGGTAGGGTAGAGCCCATAGGATGTCTGAAATATGTAGAGATTAAAATCATAGAGTTAACTCTACATGGTGATTTCAAAGGAATAGATATGAAGATAGATGAAACTCACTACCTAATTTTGTTATGGAAAAAGTGGGCCTATAAAGGTAAGATGACCATTAACATAGTAATGAACCAAATAGAATTGCATCAATATTATTGTATAATCAACATCCCTCTTAACAGATCTTTCAAGTCATACATAATTCTTAGGAAACCTAATTCTCCTTATGTAGCAAGATGAAATAGCTGGATGTGAATAACGATGTAGAGTGTACTTAATATACAACTCACCATGAGAATGAACTAGTATAGATCTCCTTCACTAGATCTAGTAGCTACTAAATTGTGTAGTAAGTTTTCTTTAAAACCTTTTAGTATTTCAAAAGATGAAGACGATAAAGTGTGATCTCTATCTGTACACTCACCTACACAGTCTGATATAGATTCATTATATCTAGCTTGTTCTACTAACCATGAATACCCTAAGCCTACTCCTAAAGGTATGATTCTATGGGATCGAGCCTCTTCTGTCAGTGGTGATTCCAATAATTACATGCTAAATTGGGTTATAAATGATCATGAGATTAAACCCTTGGGCATGACTTATGTGATTGATCAAAAAATTCCTTTGTTCTTTACCACTAAAAACATTGGAAAATGTATATTATGTTTATAAATACATATACCAGAGGATAAGCAAAGGGTACATGTCCTCAATTACACATTGAAAGTAGTTACAACTAATTAGTGGGTAATACATCACAGCGGTAGTAAGACATAGGTAGAATTATTCAAATTATTCATTGCATGGTTTTGATTTCTTAAAGAAGTGTAAAAAGAATGGCATGTATTTCAATAAGGGGAATGTCCCCATAACCATATTTAGTTATGCATTGAATTATGGATGGTCGAAGAAATCAATCTTAAGTATTCATCATATTTCTTTATTTACACATTAGGGATATTTTTACCACTTGGTACATTCACCAAGAATGCCATAGAGAGATGCAACACTAGATTTAATTACATAATGACTTTATTCAAACTTTCATATTTGAAAGTGAGAATCTGCTATTCCATAGTGCATTACAAAAGATGAAAATACTTTTATGCCATGGACGAGTGGATGATTTGTGCAATGACTATGATTTTTAGCTATAGGAGATGGAGGCTCATGAATTTATTGATGTTATCACCATAGAATTAAATCATAGTAAACATGACTCCTAGGACCTTATTGAAGCTAAGACTATGGAGACCAAGTGCAGATGTATAAAAAATATGGAAATCCATTGTTGCCATCGTATTCAATATGAGTCTGCTACTAACTATGATTTAGTTAGTGAATATTCTTTAAAACTTGTTGAGTTTTTTGAGCCTAAACCAAATTAAAAAATATTACCTGAACATATGGATGAAGAAGATGGAGAAGACCGACTATGATAGATATAATTTCAAGAGCAAGAGGGTGAGTGGGACATTCACTAGTCCATTCAAGAGTAAGAGTGCAAAGTGTATCAAGAACCTATAAAGAAACAAATGTTGAACATCAGGTTTGAAGAAACACCAAAATTGGTGCATGTTGGTGACTATTGGGAGCAACAGGACATTTCAAAAGTATTGTAACATTTCTAAGATTATGTAGATGTGTTTTCTAGTACTTTTGCAGAAGTTAAAGGAGTAGACCCTTCTTTAGGGGAATGCATATAGAATTCAAATAAGATGCATGACCCATCAAGAAGAAGACTTATCGTCTAAACATTAATATAAAGATGAAAGTTTAGACACTTAAAACCATCCCTTATACCATTTTTAAGGTCGTATTACCATGACCTGCCCTCGACCCTAACTTGATTATTAATCCAACTAACTCATTTATCAACCTAGTAAACACCCATTTTCATGGACTTAAACAAACCACTTAAAATATTGCATCATTACCTCTTTTGCCTTAAAGGGTTGACCACTGATGGTTATCCTAACCATCGATGGTTAGGGACCCTCACCCAGTGAATTAGAAACTTCTAGCTATGAACTAGCTTGAACAAACAAGATTGGAAACTTTCCCATACACAAGCTCATGGATTTATTTATGCCAGTCCATCAAACTTATCTAGGACCAACTTAGCAACTTTCCCTCCCTCAATTTGTTAAATAGCTCTCCTCATTTAGGAGGTTTTGTGATATAAGTAAAGATTCCTAGAGGAGATATGGGACCAAAATTTATGCATCTAGACTCTCTTTTTTTCTTTGCAGGCACTCAACAACTCAAAGCCAAGGTACCATTACGCTACCCACCTTCCTCCAAGCATTCAACCATCCACCTCCTCAAAGAAAAGTTCATGTGATTTGAAGGTCATTTTTCCCTCACCAAAGAAAATTTCTCACTTCATCTAGATATCAATGCACACACTTTCTACTAGGTGCATACCCCTTATCTATTGTATCTCTCCTCTTTCAAAGCAAAATGAAATAGAGTAGGAAATTGAGTGAAACATTTTGGCATGCTTGATGGGACCCCTTGAGGGTTCATAATCTGGTATATTTCATATAGTTGCATTAGTTAATCTCATGTTTATTACATTTTTATAAGTCTTTAAAATTCTAAAAAATACCAAACTTCTTTTACTTTTTCTATTTTAAAATAAAAAGTAATCAAAAACAAAAAAAAGAGTGCAAAATTCATTATAGGGATAGGTTGTATTTTCATCTTGCATTATTGCATTGTTCCTTGTTTGCATTCAAATAAACCAAAAAAAATCCTTTTGGATTAAAACTAAGTGCATCCATTAAATTGAATGTTTAATGCTTAATTCACCTAGATTAATTAATGGTATTTTGAATAAACTGTAGAACACATATGTTACACTACCAAACCACTGTAACAAAGAACACATCAAAACATACTTGAGACAAGGCCCATTAGGATTTCATCACCCTTTAGATCGCCTTACCCTACCCAATGATCCCATGTGTATTTCACCACTAAGGGGAGGACCCAATCCAATCTCTGGTGGATTATAAACTCTAGACAAATAGTATCTATTGGCTAAGCATCCTGACTCAACTTCAGGTTCATGAAGTACAGGGAGTAAGCCCCTAGTACCAAGACACATACCCAGTCTAGTGAAAATTATTTGAGCATTAATACTTAACCTGAAACCATCCTTAGATGACCTTTATAGTACCATTTTCACAATCCAAATCCCCTTTCACATTCTCTAAGGCATAAGCCAAAATCAACTTAAAATAAATCATAGGATTAATTGTGTTTTTATTGTGTGTTTTGGTTGCATTGGGTTTTCTTTGTTTGATATTTTTTTGAGGTGAACGGATCATTACCTACATTTGGTTTCTCATATGTTATTTATTAGACAATAGTTGAGAAATATGAATACCCAACTACCAACTTCTTCCTCTTTATCTTCATCCATGGATTACACCTCAGAAGTGGATAAGTCACCCCATGCTTCACTACATCATTCACCCTCTCCTACAGGATTTCCAACCATCTTGGAAGGAGATGCAGACTTTGTTACTTTCTTGGATCATAATGTTGTTGCATTGAAACACTACCTTACCACTTTGGCTAACCATCCCTCTATTGATTCAATTCATCCCATATAACTAACCTTGGGTATGCCTTCTCACTTAATGGCTGGTGTCACTTCTAACCCACTTACAACAACCCAAGCCTCCTACTCTACTAACAACCCAGCTCATAATACCACCCAAAATCCATCTAGTGTGTAGATTGGTGGTCAAAATCCTCCTACTTTGACCATGACATCCACTCTATCCCTTGTTACCTATACCCCATCTTCCATCTCAGTATCTTCTACCCCATCTTCTACCCTTCCCACCATCTTAACCACCTTCTCTACCTCTAGCCCATTTCAAAACTAGTTCTTTCCATACCCCAAACCCTTCATCTTGTTAGTATTCAGGTTACCCCACTACAACAACTTCCTAGTGTGTCTATACCTTCTACCTTTTCTATACCACCCATAGCTAATCCCAGTATACCTCTACATCAAACCGAAACTACATAAGTACCTACCATTGCTTACTAATATATTCCCAACCTGTAGGGGTATGTTCCTCCTGTTACCCAACCATTTATGCTTCCTAACCCCTATGGGGTGGCTTCCCAACCAATGACCAATATATACTAGTATGTGGTTGTGTCATTGCCCCTTTCCACCAATCCATTTATCACCCCAACCCAACCACAACCAAAATTTCCACCTAGTTATGTAATCCCTCAAACTCAACTCAATTTTCTTAAGGCACTTATGGATAAGATGACCCTTCTAGAGTCATCTATCTCTGTGTCCCATAAAATTTTGTCATATGATGAAATATATAATGAACCAATCAATCAATCCCTTCACATCCATGCTTATCCTCCTTAATGGGAATTACCTAAGTTTTCTAAATTCTAAGGCAAAGAAGATCCTCAACAACACTTATAGGGATTTCACCATTCATGCTACTTGATTGTGCATGATTATGCCCTCCTCCTCTGAACCTTCCCCATGTCCTTATCTAGACCAACTCTTGATTGGTATAGTATTCTTACTAGGCACTCCATTTTATCATTTGGTTAATTAGCCCAATTTTTCTTAGAACATTTCTAGGTGAACATATCTAAGAAAGTTTCATTAACCAACCTTTACTCCATTTGATGGTTTGAAGATGAATCAATCACCAAATTCATTTCCTGATGGTAGGGTCATATTAGTCAACTGTCATTTTATCTACCCCAAGTGAATCTCATTAAACGTTTTGCTAGGGGTTGTGCTAAACACATTGCACCCACCCTTGAAGTCCAAATCTTTAGAACCTTTGATGAGGCATTCACGATGGCCCACAAGTTTGAAAATTGTGTTATTGATGAGGGTAAGTTGAAACTCTAGAATAAGAATTCCACATTTAAGTCCAATGACCCCTCCTCCACCAAAACATCAAACCAACCCAATGCCAAAACTAAAACATCTGCTAATGCAGTTTTCTTGAAAATTGCCTCACCTCAAACTACCAACTCACCTCATCCTATCTATTATTTCAACCCCTAATTTGCCCAAACTTAAAATAAAAATAAAACTCCCCCAAAACAGTTCACTCCCATAGGTTATCCCTATTACTCTATATTAGACAAGTTTCTTAAGGCTAATCTCATTCAACTCTCACTAATTAAACCACTACAGCAATTTAATCCCTCTCACCCTATGCCTAGCTAGTATAATGAAAATGACCACTATGATTTCCATCAAGTTGTTGGACATGACATTAATAGATGCAATAATTTCAAAGGTATTGTCCAAAACTTCATCGACAATGGAGATTTATCCTTTGATAACCCAAATTCACCTCTTAACCATTCTCTAGATATCTTCCACAAACCATTTCCCAACCATACCCCTTTGGCTCAACCTCATACCAATAACACTAACCCATCATGTTCCCATGAGGAACACACTATTAACGTCATTTTAAATGAGCCCATGGTATATGAGTCTCATACTTCTACAACTCCTTCACCTACCTTACCCCTGAAAGAGAAGATCTTACCTTCCTCTCCTCTACAAACTCCTACACAATCACAGGTACCTATAACCTTTGCACCACCGCATGACCAAACCATACTTGAATTGGTTTCTTACTTTCTTGAGTCAAATACCTCACCTTTTAACCCACCAAATATAACAATATAAATTTCTCCTTTCTCCTTGGATACCCAGACTAATGAAATAGTCAAAATTATCTCTACCCCTGCCATTTAGGAACCATTAGTCACCTAACTAACCAACACAATCCTTCCTACCCAACCCATTGTTTCTAAACCTTATAGCTTCATTAAGGATGAAAGTATTTCACCCCCTTCCCCACCTAAGGGATTAACCTTTGAAACTACTATTGAAGGGACCAAACCTATTTACAAATCTTTTTCTCAATTAGTAAAATGTTTTGAGTTTACCTCTCAACCTCACCTGGATAGGGATACCTTTTGGCATCATCTCAAACTCCCTTACCAAAATATAGTTGTTTCCTCCACATCATTGGAATCCACATTTAAAACTATTAACATCCCATTACTTGATAATCCCTTTCAACAAGACACCCAAGCACCATATCATTTGCCTCCTCCTAAATCCCACAACTTTCTTACCAAACCATCCC
The DNA here is from genome assembly GCA_037957365.1 of Torreya grandis. Lineage (NCBI taxonomy): Eukaryota > Viridiplantae > Streptophyta > Pinopsida > Cupressales > Taxaceae > Torreya > Torreya grandis. The sequence goes on along the minus strand of JARHVA010003373.1, from coordinate 80,710 downwards.
AGAATCTAGGCATGCACCCAACATATAACCTTTCCCATCCCTTATATGGATTTGACACCTTCCATTCCACCTAGTAAATCATCACCTAAGCTAGCTTGGGACTCTCTATTGCCTAAACCCCCTCCTCAAACTTGAACTTAACCTCTACTACCACATTCCTCTTTGACATCTATTATGTGACCTCACCCCTCTACTCTGCCAATTCCTTATTCAATTTCAACCAATCCAACCCATTTATCCTCACCTACCCATCCATTACTAAAACATAGAACTTCTTCATCATTCTTGACCAATTTATCCCTTTATATCTTTCCACCAATCAATACCCTTACCACCTCTACTTTGAGACTATCTTCTTCTAAACCAATCCTGCCTAAGCCTACCCAACCCAAACCATTACCCAATGTTGTTAAAAACCTAGCCCCTTTTAGAATCATACCTCCCTCTAGGAAAGCCCCAATATTTTTAACACTTACAGTAACAAATCTTCTACCTTTAAATGAATCTTATACTACCATTTTTAAAAGGCTATTGCAAACCTCTTTTATTCAACTACCTCCTATAAATCTATTCACCCCTTCTAAATATAAACCCTCCTTGTTCAATGACACAATGAATTATGCATATCATAGGACCCCAAGACATGACATGAAGAACTACAAATATCTCCAGGATGTCATCTATAGTATATATGATGATGATGACCTCCTTTTAGATGAACCCTTGTCTCCAATCCAACCTATTCAACCTCGTGTTCAACAAACCCCATCACCCACCTCACCTATCCTTTCCCTCACACTTTCATCACAAGATAACAAAGAAGAACCGAAGCAACCATCTAGCCTAACCAACCTTGTCATTCACACCATCCATATGGTCACCCAATTATGAGCATAACAATGAGGTAAGGGGTGTGCTCACGCGTCTATCCTATGGGCCTATATTTTGGATTCCCAAGTGATACTCATACCCCAACATCAACACCTATGCCCTCATCACAACCAAGGTCACCATTTTAGGTGCCCCACCTACTAATACTTCCATGACTGTATAACAAGCCTTGTTGAAGCAACTCTAATAAGCCCAAGTGAAGATGAGTCTTTATGATTTAATCCACATTTTACCTCATCATCACCAGGAATTGATTGACACTTTCCAATATATTGAGGTTCAATCAGATGATCTCAACCTCTGGTGGCATTTTTAGGTGCTCTCCATCACTCTACCATTGTCACCTTTCAAGATTCAGAGATACCCCTACCCATTTTGAATATTTTGATCCTTCCCTTTTCATCACCACATATATCAACCATACCTATGTCATAAGAGTGATGATTGATGGGGGAGCCAATATTAACATAATCTCTTTGCATGCTTTCAACTAGCTACATCTTCCAAAGAATAGCATGGCTGAAATCAACGTCATTTTTCACTCATTTAACGATACTATGGCTACTACTATAGGAGTTGTCATTCTTCAAATCTACTTAGGACCCCGTACCATTCCAAAATTATTCTATGTCATGGAGGGTGAATTTTAGTATAACATTATGCTTGGATTCCCATGGATCTGAGCCATGAATTTCATCCCCTCCACTTTACATCATTGCATCAAGTTTGAGCATGAAGAGCAGGTTATAACCATTCACATAGATCCTAGTCCTTTTACTTCTTACAACATAACTTATAGACCTAATGACATTCTCCATCCATAGTCACCTTCCCTACCACCAACTGAGCCTACTAATGCAACCACAATACCAACCTATACCTGTAATGCTTCTATCATTCAAAATGATTAAGCTTCAACTAGTTCCTTTATTCCTTCTTCCTATATCCCTATCAAGGATTCTCTAGCCCAAACCTTTCAATGTCTTTCCCTTGGGGAATATCGACTATTGGCCTTGGATACCCTTCCACCTCTATAGGAGTATGGGGATCTCCAAAATGACCCATCATATGACCCCAATATAGGTACCATCATCCCCTTTAGACTACCCAACAACTAAACAAACTTTATCTATGGGGGACTTGACCAACCTCTTCTCGATCCTATCCCCACATTGTGTATCCAACCTTACACCTCCAACTTATCCTACTTAAGAAATCCCACCTTTGCCATAACCTATCTACATTGATGTTCCTAGAAAGGGTTTGACATGGGTCTATTTGAAAAAGGACATCATGAGTTTCTTATTATCAAAACCCAAAAACCTTGTGAGTTCTTTGGGTTTGGGTTGAAACCACCAAAGGAACCCACCTCTCCAAAACCTATTGATACACCTATGGAAGAGGCTCCCTCCTCACCTAGCTCTATCTCCTCCTTTGATGACTTCACCTTCATCCCATCCACCTTTTTTATAAATACTATTAGTTTGAGCCTATTGACTTGTCAGCATGAAGGCCAGACCAACACTCTGCCTCTTATCCACCCTGACCTGATTGACCATGATTCACCTACCATCCATAGCATCCAGTGTCAAGATGATTCTTCCATTCTCACCTACCTCAATGTAGGGGAATCTTTTTTTTCCAAATATCTTCCCCCTAAGAACCAAATCGTGCTTAATGAACCTACAACTGATATCAATTTGGAAACTCTAGATAACCTGTGTATTATTAAACTTGGCCAATCCTTGAACCCAGACAAACAAAAAGATTATTCTCTCTTCCTCCATGATCGTAACCTTGCTTTCACATGGTCCTATCAAGATATTCCTGGGAGTGATCCCACCATCACTTTTCATAATATTTTTACCCACCCTGATGCCAAATCCATATGACATAAACTTCATAAAATGCACCCATATATCACCCTCCTTGTTAAAGAATAACTTCAATGCTTCCTATCCATCAATTTCATCCAACCCATTAACTACCCACAATGGGTCTCTATTATTGTTCCCATTACCAAACCTACTAGGGGACTACATCTTTGCATTGATTTTTGTGACCTCAACCTTGCATGCCCTAAAGATGATTTTCCTTTACCTAACATTGATTAACTAGTTGACCTTACGATACGCCATGAGATGTTATCTCTCATAGATGGTTTTTTAGGATATAACTAGATCCTCATCTCCCCTATCCATCAACACAAAACTACCTTTATAACCCCTAGGGCACCTTCTGCTATCAAGTCATGCCATTTAATTTAAAGAATGTAGGTGCTACATATCAATGGGTGATGACCTACATCTTCCATGACCTTATTCATAAGATTTTGGAGTATTATATATATGATCTCTAGGGAAAATATAAGTATTGTAAGGATCATCTCTCTGTCCTAACTATCATTTTTGATCACCTAATCTAGTTCCATGTCAAACTTAATCCTAAGAAGTAAATTTTTGGAATTCACATAGGAAAACTCATTGGCTTTATCATTTCCCTTTGTAGAATTGAAATTGATGCAACTAAATTTAAAGCCATTCTATAAATGCCTCCTCTTAGGAATATTAAACAACTCCATAGCCTCCAAGAGAAACTCTAGTCTATCTGACATTTCATTTCATATCTTTCTGATAGATGCCAACCTTTTCACCACCTCTTAAATAAAGACACCTCTTTCAGATGGACCAAGGAATGCCAAAAATCCTTTGATTCACTTAAGGAATACATGTTATCCCCTCCAATTCTTATTCCACCTAGAGATGACCAACCTTTCTACCTTTATGTATCTTCTACATACCACTCTCTCAGTGCAATGTTAGCTCATCAAGATGAACAAAATAAAGAGCAAGCAGTCTACTACATCAGTTTTACACTTATTGATTATGAGACACAGTATTCCCATCCTTAGAAACTCTTTCTCACACTTATCTTTGTTGCCTCTAAACTACATCATTACCTCCTTAACCATAAGACATATGTCATCACCCATACCGACTCACTCAAGTACATGCACTCCAAACCTTACCAAAATCAATGAATGGATAAGTGGATCATGCTTCTTGCTAAGTTTGATCTTGAGTTTCTTTAGTAAATGTTCATTAAAGGATAGGTTATCATTGACCAGCTTGTTGAATCTCCCTTTCCAAACAACTAACCTATCCCTTTAACATTCCCAGATGAATCAATCATGACCCTCTCTCAAGATAAACCTCCCTACCAAATGACCATGTTATTTTATGGCTTTAAATTACAAGGTGGGGGTGCAGGTATAATCCTCATCCCTCTTCATGGTGAACCACTCCCTTTATCATTTAAACTCAACTTTGAGTGTACTAACAACATGGATAAATACAAAGCCCTCATTATTGGCCTCAAAAATGCCCTCACCTTAAAAGTTAAATCAATTTCCTTTTTTGGTGATTCTCAACTTGTAATCAACCAAACCAATGGGTATTATGAATGCAAAAACTATGTATTACAAAATTATAAGCTCCTTGTTGACAAAATATTGCCTTCTTTCAAACATCAATAAATTTAAATTGTACCTCAATCCACTAATAAATTTGTAGATACAATGGCCTCCCTTGTATCTTAAATCCCCTCTCAACCATCCAAATCCAATCTTTTCATTACCATTCATAGTCTCATCCAATTTTCTTACCTTAGTTTAGATCTTCCTATCATTTGTAGTGTGGACATGTCTCCTACAGACATTTAGTATGAGCAAACCTTTAATCACCTCAACCTCGGCATTATCGCACTTGACATCTTGAAAAATGTTTGAAAGGCCTTTGTTTAAAGCACCTCTCATTACACTATATTAGGAGGGGTCCTGTATAAATGTGTCTTTGATGGCCTTCTCCTTTGATGCCTTCACAGTCAAAAAATTCCTCATGCTATTAGGGAGACTCATGATGGGATATATGGGGGAAAATTTAGTGGCCTTGCTATTGATAAAAGAATCCTACATTTAGGTTATTATTGGTGTACTCTTAATCAGGACTATTGTGACTATGTCAATAAATGTGTCAAATTCCAATAGCATGCCAATTTGCATCACACACCCACTTATGGGCTTTAAGTATCTAAGAATTTATGTCCTTTCTTGTAATGAGGCATGGGCCTCATTAGATAAATCAACCCTCATTCATCACAATGACACCAATTCATCCTTACCACTACCGAATACTTTACTAAATGGGTGAAGCCCATCCCCCTTATCTTAAACAAAGCTAAAAAGATCCTTTAATTCATTAGTCACCACATCATCTATCCTTTTAGTGTCCCTCACAAGATTATCATGAATAAAGGTAAGTCTTTTAAGAACAAAAAGTTCCAAGCCCTCGACAACACCTTCGGTATCAAACTTAGTCATTCTTCACCTTATTGACCACAAGCAAATGGATAGGCATAATCTTCTAACAAAACTTTCATCAAAATGTTAACCAAGGTCGTTAATGCTTCAGAAAGGGATTGGCATTTGTAAATCCCATTCTCTTTGTGGCCTATCGTACTAACATTCAAACCTCTATAGGTGTTACCTCTTTTTCCCTTGTCTTTGGGGTAAAATTTATTGTACCACTTAAAGTCCAAATCCCCTCTCTTCATATATCCTTATAAGACATCATTTTTGAGAAATATTATCATCAAGAATGTCTCACACATCTAGATCTTCTTGATGAGCATCACCTCACCACCCTTAATCACCTTCACATCTATCAGGAATGTATCACCTGTGCCTAGAACAAATGTCTAATAGATTGAGAATTTAACATTAGATACCTTGTTCTTAAGGAAAACTAGCACATCACAAACATGGAGAAACCCAAAAGGGGTAAGTTTGCCTTCAATTCACTTGGACTTTATATTATAACCCATAAGTATGGATAAGGAGTATATCATTTATCCTCTCTTGAAGGTAAACCAAAACCTAAGCCTCTCAATGCTTCACATTTACATCCTTTCTATTACTAAGGCCTATCTAACACACCTTGTTATCTAACTTAAGTTTGTCCTTTAATTTTATGAACTTCTCACTTACCTAATCCTCTTGCCCTATTCCTCTTAATGGCATGTGGTGACATCAGATCCATTTGATTATCCATCAGGCATTTTCATCCAATCTTAAACATGGGTACCATGGATCTACCCATGGCATGGTTCTCGTGGATACTTTTTGTCTTTTGTTAAGATGGAATCCCAAGGTCACATATTCCTTAGGACCCCTTCCTATTATCACACGACCACCGTATTGAGTCACAACCTTTCCCTTACAAATGATTTCACTCTAAGATTGAAATAAATGCATTCATGTATAAATAAAAGTTCAAGATTATTGGCATACTTATTATTTAGGTCTATTATCATAAGGGAAAAATAAATAGATCACTCCCTCAAAGGATGGTTATCACCTAAATTCTAAAATGATAGACTTCTCCCTTGAAGGAAAACTATCAAAACTTTGACTTAGACCACTCCCTTAAAGGATGGCTGAGCTAACACGATGAATAATATTTCACAACTACAATCAGCTCTATTTTATAACCTAGTGAAGCTTCCCATATTGATCAGCTTCACATGACCTTATCAAAAAGTCAAAATTATCCAAAAAATGACTACAATCATTTCTCTTTTAATATTGGTAGACTTATCATATTAATCAGTTTACCCCATCAATGACATGGGCTAGTTTATTTCAATTCTAGATGTCACCTAAGTAATGGGGTGGGTAACCCCTCACATAGTTCCCTACCTAACACTTCTTCCCATACATACTTATCACTACCCTCCCCTATTCATATCACCTCTATAAATAAAATTAATCTGAGCTCACTTGGCATATGGTGTTTATATGACACACCTTAGTACTAAGAAAATGCTAATTTGATGCACATGAAGGGTCATGTTCACTAAGAGCCTATCCTCCTTGTGGGGCATAACGAGATCCTTTCTAAAGAATCTAGCAGGCCCCTTTTTATTATCACCCATACATATCTTATTTATTAAAACCAAAATCTTTCTAGAGATCAAAAAATTAACATTTAAAACCAACAAACTTAATAAACCCAACTAACATAATTTAACGAACCTCACATCAAGCCATTATGAGTAACATTATTAACACATACTTTATCACATACCTATATTAATTAACCAACCATTACCTTTAATAATCATAACATAATTGACATTAAAACATAAGTAAAAACATCATCATGAAATAATAATAATCAAATAAAACATTTGACATCATCAGCACAAAAATCTCAAAGAAAAACTATATCCAATATAGATGCAATGTCTATACATCATAAACTCACATAAAATACATCTTACATCTTTGGCACATAGGCTGATATCAAAAATTAGATCATGTATATATCATGGCCTTAGTAGACCAACACTGCTAGCTTTGATAGTACCTATATCTGTACATACACCTATACTAGGTGGAGGCCCCACTAGCCAACTCACTACTATAGCCCACTACCCTGGGATCCCCAAACCAATCCCACCTGACAAACTTAGTTGATACTCTCCCCATTTTGACTCATTAGGGCATTGTGCTAACATAATTCTCTCATAGTACCTTAGCTCCTATAACATTGCATGATACTGAGTTTGTGTGGTATAACTAGGAGGTGTTGCACCTATCACTGCCCCGTTGGCCCATCATAAAGAATCCCTCTCCTAAGTCACCAAACCAAACAAGACCCTTTCTTAGTCTCACTCCCCTATCAATACAGTCACCTAACCCTATAAAATGGCCACCTACCCCTATAAATTTATAACTTATGCACGGGTCTGGTCTCTCTCCATAATGACTCCTCCCACCTAGCCCTAAAGAGTCATAATCTAGCCCTATAATGTATCTATCTATGCCTAAGCTTCTATTAGTGTTGTTACCACTTGAAGATCCCCATGCACTAGTCCCTATCTCTGATTTACATCCATTAGGGCCCTTTCACCATCTCCAAGACCAAAATTCATCACAATGTAAATAGCCTGGAACCATGTAGGATAATTAGGTGTCACTCTTACATCATCACCACCCCTTAAAAACTCCTCAAAGTCTAACACCTTATCCTATGTCTATGGCTCTATAAGTGGATACTTTGAGTCCTCCCTCCTGTACCAAATAAAATTAGGTGGGATCTCCTATACCCATCCAAACTATCACCATAACCTCTCAAATGAGATGCACTCAATCTCTCTCTCACCGATTAGAAATACATCTCTATCTCTTTAAAGCCAACATGTGATGCAAGTAACCCTCCCATGGAAGCCACTCCATATATGGCCTCCATATAATGTCACCATCCACCAAACCCTCTAGTGCATCTATAAACCAGTCTAGGTCTTGCATACAATCACCTACTCCTATCAAGGCCCTCTCTCTCCTCCATCATTAAAAACCAACCTTGTAGTCTATCAGTAAATACCCCCCAACCAGTAATACTAGTGGTCATAGCACTTGTATATGCTCATAGGCCTAAAAATATAGAAAAAATACCACACTTATGTCATACCATCTATGTGCCCAAAATTCCCATATCTCCTTGTATATCTACACAAGTAACACATATGCCCATCCAAACACTATCCCACTAAGTATTAGCTCCACTAACATGCCCAATAGAACACCTAGGTATCTCCCCCAAATAGAATCTAGAACTGCATAACATGTCACATCTAGCTACATCATCATCAATAAACACCTCTCCTCATGAGCCCTCTAGTATAGTGGTCTGATGTTGAGCTCCCATGAATAGAAGTGTGCATCACCTTTATCATCCTCATATAGGAACTCCATGAAATCAGCAATCTTATCACCCTTGATTTGGTATATGGGGTCCCCTTAAATCTATAGTTGTGTAATCTAATGCACATCTTCCAATAATATCATCATCTCTCTTGTCAATAACTAGAATGTATTAGTCGACAGGTCCCATCTCTTGATGAGGGTGACTATCATAGTAATATCCCTTGGAAGACACTGGTAGTGGTGTACCCCCCAAATCCCACTACCTCTATATGATGTTATTCCTAGGCTATCATCGCATCTTTTATGATAGTAAATATCTTGATAATGTGATCCTATAGTTGGATCTACTCTCGCACCTATGAACATATCAAGAATCATGTAAATACCTATTCCCATGGATATGACAATTCCAACAATTAATTGTGTTCCCTTATTCATCCTCCCTAGTTCACTCTGATAAAATTCCACCCTACCTTTTCCACCTACCCACACCCTATTCTCAAAACAAAATTTCTCATATACTTAGAAAAAACTAACCTTAAACCCTATAACCTATATTCTAAAACTTAAATTCTAAACCCAAAAACTAAACCTTAAACCCTAAAACTTAGAAACCCTAAACTTATATCCTGAACCTTAAACCTTAAACCCTAAAACTTAGAAACCCTAAACTTATATCTTGAACCTTAAACCTTAAACCCTAAAAATCTAAACCCTAACCCCCTTTAGTCAACTGTCGACAGTTCTACCAACCATCGATGGTCCCCTAGGGGTATTTTATACCCCTAGGGTTGACTAGTGCTTGTTAAGGTGATCACCAATGGTCACTTGTGAGTGATCATGTGCCACAGGATTTGACCCCCCAACCTCCCCCAAACACCCAAAAACATAAAAAATCCCCATTCCCACTATATTTTTCCTCAGTCCCCTCCCCCCTCATCACTTATATGACATCTCATACCCACCCCACCACTTTTTCCCTCTTGATATTAAAATAAAAAATAATTTAAAACCTAGGTTTCACAAATCTACACAAATATCCACACTCTAAAAGCTTTAAATTCTAAAGTACCACTCTAATTAGTTCCTATCAATTTTAAAATGGTACCCACCTCATTTCATGATCGGTGGTGCCTCCTCAAGACATGCCCTACCACTGGTGCATCCCATGAATCCATCATAGTCTTATTCTCCCTCTCACATACAACTCAGTGTCTGACACCTCACCACTCTTCCACACACTCACAAGTACATCCATGAAAAACATCTCACAAATGATAAAGTACACAAAGCTCTAAATGCAAATTAGGTTAAGCAAACCATAATTTTCCATTTTTGACCATCAATTTATAGTTTGTACCCAACCATCAATGGTTATCCAACCGTCACCAGTTGACCCTAACCATCGATGGTACCTATCAATGTAAAGATAAATGGTTACCTAACTACCGCTAGTTCACCCTAACCATCAATGGTTAGGTTGCCTTTCCTCTTTCTAACCCCCATTACCTAAATTTTTTTTAATACTTTCCCTGCTACCTCTTCCCACATCTAAACATGAGGTCACCCTTACCACCTTGACCTAACCCTTGCCACCAACAACTACATTTTTCCTGAATTACATGTTGGATGCATTGTCTATGGGACTATGTAGGCAACATACTCTTGCCTTGTGCATCAGGAGTTAGCTTAGCCACAAACCAACCAAACAAAACCACCCATTTTGTTTTCATCCCTCATGATATGGGCCCTTTTTTTAGAACAAACTTATTTATGCACCCTGTGATGACCTTGTTTTGGTCATGATTGACCGGTTTAACCAACTTGGCCTTGTTAAACTTTTTTTTACACCACCTTGTGCACAACCTAACCATTCATGTTTTTCTCGGGAGCACTTCCTACCCTAGATACCTAAGTAAACACTGACCCTTTCTAGGAAATTTGATATGTGTATCCTAATTAACTATGACTAATACTAGGGATTGGTTACCTTGTAATTTTTCATAAAACCCTAACTTATTATCAACATTGGCCATTTTGTATTTTTGCATGATTTTGTGACATAACCATTTCATTGCACCTTGTGTGCATAGTTGCATTTTAAATAACTATACCTTCTTTATTTTTATTAAACCATGACCTAATTTACCTTATCAACTCTTGGTTTAAGGGGGAATACCCTCCTCCTATACTCGAGGCAACTGATCATGAACTATCAACCTCCCATTTTTTGTTTTACATCTTATTGACCTAAAGTTGCATAACAAAAAGGGGGAAAATGTAGACACTTAAAAATGTCCCTTATGATATTGTTAAGGTCATATCACCATAACTTGGCCCTCGACCCTAACTTGATTATCAACCCAACTAACTCCTTTATCAACCTAGTAAAAACCCCTTTTCATGAATTTAAACAAACCACTTAAAATATTGCATCATTACCTCTTTTGCCTTAAAGGGTCGACCACCGATGGTTAGCCTAACTATCGATGGTTAGGGACCCTCAACTAGAAAATTAGAAACTTCCAACTATGAATGAGCTTGCATAAATAATATGGGTAAATTTCCCATGCACAAGCTCATGGATTTGTGTTTGCCAGTTGATCAAACTTATCCAGGAGTAACTTAGCAACTTTCCCTCCCTCAATTTGGTAATTCTCTCTCCTCATTCAAAGATTTTTGTGCTATAAGTACAAGGTTCCTAGAGGAGATATGGGACCAAAATTTGTGCATCCAAACTCTCTTATTTTGTTTACAGGCACTCAACAACTTGAAAATCTGCCTATGTGATTCTCAAGCGAAGGTACCATTATGCTACCTGCATTCCTCCAAGCATCCAACAATTTGCCTCCTTAAAACAAAGTTCATGTGATTTGTAGGTCATTCTTCCCTTGCCAAAGAAGAGTTCCCACTTTATTTGGATATCAATATGCACACTTTCTACCAGGTACATACCCTTTATCTATTGTTTCTCTCCTCTTTCAAATAAAAAAGAAATAGAGTAGGAAATTGAGTGAAACAAAAAATCAAGTTTAATTGGACCATATGCAAGATACAAGAATAACATTTGATGTGTAAAAAGTGGACTTGGTGATTCCTATCATAGTGTAGCTAAAGAAAAAAAGTGAGATTCATATTTATGGGTATTATGATAATCTAAATGATGTTCACGTTAATGAACCATTTCACATACCATTTACTAATGAAGTGTTGGAAGCTATAGCTAGACATGAGTTGTATTCCTTCACTAATGGATTTAGTGGGTATCATCAAATACACATCATAGCTAAGGATAGAACTAATATGGCATTTTATATAGAATGGGGGTCATTTGCATATAAGGTAATTCCATTTGGTCTAAAGAATGCACCTGCTATTTTCTCTAGGGTTGTAGTAAATGCCTTCAAGAACTACATCCATGATTTTATATAGGTATATTTGGATGATTAGGTAGTGTTATCATTATTTTGAGAATATTTATAAAAATTAAGACTAATATTGGAAACATTTAGAGTGATCATGATTGTGTTTAACTTTTAAAAAAATATTTTTTACATCATTTGGTATTCTACTAGGCCATATAGTTTGCAACAAGGTAATTATGGTGGATCAAGCGAAGATTGTAGTGATAATGTGTATGCCACCACCAAATTCCTCCATATAAGTTTGATCCTTTTTATGACACATTGGGTATTATCTAAAATTCATGAAAGGTTATGCATCTATCTCAACACCACTAGAGAAATTACTACACAAAGGTGTTCCCTTTGTATGTACAAAAGAGTGTTAAAAAACTTTTGTGGATCTAAAATATAGGGTGGTTATTACATCATTATTTAATTTTCTTGACTGGGGTAAACCTTTCCATGTGAATGTTGATGTGTTAGGTAACACAATTGGAATAATGATTGCATATCCTAGTGAAGGAGGACTTGACCATCCAATCCATTTTTCAATCCAAAAGCTATCTACAGCTAAAAATAATTATGCCACAATTTAGAGGGAATATCTAGTGATTGTATTTTCCTTGCAAAAATTTAGTACTCTATGATATCTAGTAAACAAGCCAATCTTGGACAGATGAATATCTCATTGGTTGGTGCTTTTCAAGAATTCAACTTTCATGTTAATGTTAAGATAGGGTAGGAGAATTTTTACCTTAACCATATCATCATATTTAATAATGGTGAGGATCCAAATTATATCCCCTGATGAGTCTCCTGATGTTCATCTATTTAGAGTTTATGTGATTCTAAAACAACTAGTAGAAATTGCATTATTTTTGCAATAGGGGACATTACCTACACACTACACTGAAAGAGAAAATAAATAACTCTTCACTAAGGTGCTTCCATTTAGCATTGTAAATGGATTTATCTATACTATGGGGAAAGATGAGGTCCTATGATGATTAGAATTAGATCATGAATGATTGTAAGTCCTATAAGAGTCACATCAAGGCAATGTGGGTGGACACTTTGCAAGGGAAGCTACCATAAATAAAATATTACAAAGTGGTGTTTGGTGGCCACACCTTTTTGAGGATGCATAGAGGGTTTTCTAGTAGTGTGATGTTTGCCAATGCATGGGTAAACCCAATCAAAGGGATGTTATGCCTCTTCATCCCATGTTAGCATAGAAATCATTCGATTACTAGGGAATTGATTTTATTGGCCCCATTAATCTAGAAAGTAAATGTAGTAATGATAGATACGTAATCATTATGATGGATTATTTTACCGAATAGGTTGAGGCTGCTACTACACCAAGCTACAAAACTAGAGATACTGCTAAGTTTTTGTATTAGATCATCATTATACAATTCAGATGCCCACTATGATTGGTATGTGATTACAGGATGCACTTTTTAAATAAGAACATCAAGATCCTAATAGAAGAATTTATGATTTCTCATCATAAAATCACTAAGTATCATCCACAAGCCAATGACCAAGTAGAAGCTTAAAACAAAGTGATTGGTAAGCTCTTGACAAAGGTTTGTGATGTCAAGAAAGATTATTGGGAGGATCAACTTCCTCCAGTAATCTAGGCTTAACACACTAATTTTAAACATGTGTCAAGTGTTACTCCATTCTATTTGGTCTATGAGATGGAAGTTATCATACCAATGGAATATGTCATTCCTAGCTTGTAAATTGCTAATGAAATGCATATCAGTGATGTAGAATCACTTATAAATAAGTTGTTGAAACTCAATAATATAGATGAAGATAGGCACAAAGATGTATGGGTGTAGTAAATTAATAAAATAAGGTATAAGGCATGACACGATAAGAATTTTTGCATGAAATAATTTCATTATGAGCAATTGGTTTTGCTATATGATAGTAGGGTTCATGTGTTTCTAGGTAAACTCACCATTTGATGGAAGGGTCTATACATTTCTCATGATATTTTGTAGAGTGGTACTATAATATTACGAGACTTGGAAGGTAATGTTATTTTAGGAAGGGTTAATTGATGTAGACTCAAAGTCTACCACTATTAGGATCAAAATCACAAAAATAAAGTGCAATTTCACACACCCCTCTTAGTTTAAGAACATTTAATCCATGCAAATTATTTGAAGTTTGGTTTGTGTTTTCTATGTGCTATGTGCTTTAGTAAGTTGTTATTAGTAAAGCACATGATCAACCATAATTGGTAAAGATACAAGATAGGCATGGTATAGCTGGACTAGTGCATGTAGACTATCTAGTCAACATAGGTGGACAAGATTCCAAGTGTCATTCTCAAGGAAAGATAGGTGTTGGTCACCTATTATGTTCGAGAAAATTACTTGAGGAGATCTTGGGTTATGATCAATAATAAAGGCTACTCAAAAGGAGTTATGACTAAAGCATGTTAGGAAGTGGTTATAACATCATATTTAGAATTTTACGTTAGGATCAGACTTAAGTATCTAGTAGGTATGAATAATGAAAATAAGGTAGTGTGTCCCATTAAACATTCTCTAATAACCAGATTAGTGCCACATAGACCACATTGAATGTCATATCTTCTATGTCAAATTTTTCACAGTGTACAAAATAATGGTGTGCAGAACCAATTCAAACTTGAAGCTAACTCACACAAGTGAGGGATTTCAAGATCCCAATTTTAATTATAGAAGATCAAAGGGACAAGTTAATGAAAGTGTATAAATAATCTACTTCATCACATTTTGGACCACTTTCTTTTGTTAAAATTGAGTTTTAAAATTTTTATTATGAGTTTATTTTCTCTTCTTTGTTATCTCCAAGTTTCTTCACAGTGAGTAATCATGGCTACTTCTACTAGTGCCATAGAATTTGAGTAATATTAAAAAAGAAAATTTGCCAGTTTGAAATAAGATTTGGGGAGAGGGTTCTCACTCCAGTAGATAAAGTTTTATGACCCTATCAGTAATGCGATAGCACAATATGCATGAAATAGACTATCTATGAAGGATGGCTTAGTACCCCATTTGGTTTTATCATATGCATGATGACTAATGTGGTTACCCACTTTTAGGGATTGGCCCAACATAATGTATTTATTGGTGGATTGGTATAACCAACATTGTATTTACTTATTTCATGATATAATGGTGTATCTATCATTTGAATCCATGGCTCACACATTTGGAATGCCTTCCCAAGGCAAATACTTGATGGATTACAAGACTAAAGCACCACCAATTTACATAGAAACCAAAGCTACTATGACCAGAGGAAATTGTGGTATTTTGTTAGTATTTATCACATATGAACCAGTGTGTTTGTTAGAAAAATGGATCTCTCAATAGTTATAGAATACTACCAAGGCCACAACTGAGGCTATCAAGGCTGTGGTGGATATTGCACATCGATTGATTTGTGGTGGGGAATAATTCAAGTAGCCTAAATTGCTTCTATAAAAATTAGAATAAAATATTGCAAAGGTCTTGGGTATGATGAATTTGGTATTTCTTCTAGTCTTCACATAATGTAAATCACCTATGTCACAAGTCTACCTAGACACTGATAATCATCTTGATAAGCAATTCATAAATCTAGATTTTGCATCCATAACTCAATATCAAGATCAAGCCCCAATATTGAATAGTTGGGAGAAAGATCTCATCTAGATGGTTGCTACACATCCTTAGATCCCACCTAATGTCATGAAATGTCTGGGCCAACATGTTTTGGTATAATGACTTCCATAGGGCACATCCATTCATATCCCTGAGCTACCACTAATGACAACCACTCAATTAGGGTTCTTCTTGGACATGTTTGCTACACATAGGGAGATGGCATTGTAAAATTTTAGGTCTCATAATGGGCTAATTCTCTTCAGGTTGTTCATCCTAAAACATTAGATCTAAGTTCATCCATTATGGTAACTAAGATCTAATAATGTAAAAAAGGTAAACATCCAACTGAACATAACTCACCATCTCCACCATGATGTAAAATAAGGAGCCTAGTTTCTTGGTATGATGATCCCCATATCCCCAAGATCATGTCTCAGTGTGAATAGCCTGTGTTGTAGATCAACCAAATAGATGTATGCCACCTAATATTAGAGGACATGGTGCGATATTTGCATGAAGATGAAAAAGAAAAGGAAATTTTCTTTTAGAAGTTTGTGCATATAGTGAAAATCCAAAATAAGTTGATGCAAGAGTTATGGGTTTCCTTTTCATCTTCTCCACTATCCATTGTAGTACAACCCTTGGGTGAAATGACAATGATTCAAAAGGCTTAGATGGATCTTTCATATAGTTTATCCTTTGGAGGTGCACCATTACCAATGCCTCTAGATATACTACCTAAAATTTCACCAAAGTCTACCCCTCGATGTAAGAGGTCCATATTAAAGTATCATATATCAAAGGAGGATCTATATGACTCAGATGTTATTGAGGTAGATGCCCCTAGATACACCTCAACTATGTCCCAAAATTTGACTCTAACTAGTACATGGATAAAGATAATGTTTCCATAGATTATTGTGCAGGATATTCCCACTACTCATTTGAGGAAGGGCCTAGTTTCTCACATGAAAATTTTGGTGGCTGAGCGATCCTACTCACTATCACAATATAATGGGCCACTCATAGATACTTAGGATGTTATGTTTGAGTCTCAGATTGAGGAAGAAAAACAATCTCCACATGAAAAATTTGATAGATATGTTTCATGATGATGTTGTAAAGAAGACAAGAAAAGGGCCAAAATTGAAAGTGTGTAGAAAAAGTTGGAAGCAAAAACATAGGCTAAAGCTATAGCCTCTCAAAACTATTAGGTAAAAATCATGAAGTAAGATACCATTATTTTGGACTAACTATAATAAGATGTGATCAAGGAATAACATATTAAATAAGATGCAACTGAGAAAGAATGACAACACAGAGCCAAGGTAGAGAAAAAAAGCTAAACATAAGAAGTTGGTAGATATAATAGTTTCATAAAAGGTTTCCAAATTCACCATTGATGCTAACACCACTCAGTCAACACCAAAATATTCTCAACATGTGGCTCAAACTACAATTCAACCACCATTGGCTACTATTGGGACTCAACCTTCAAGCATAGGAGATGTTTCTTCATTAGAAACATCATTGGCTACTTCTGCACAAAGCGTAACAACTAGTTACAACACCACCACCTACTTTGACAAGCTTGTCTTTGATGGTCATGTTGGATGTGCCTTTAATTCAAGCTTGGAAGATGATGTTTACATTGCCTATTTCTCCTCTTCAACATGTTTCAACCACTATTTCACTCACTTCTCTGGGTAGTGCACCGGTCCTAATAGATATTTCACTAGATATTACTAACCTTTTGCTAAGTAAACAAATTAAAGGTGTGGTTACATTTAAAAATTCATTATCCTATAAAGATTAGTCTTTCGACAAAAAGGTTTCTTATTTATAAGTAAATAATATGGGTTACATCAAGTCTTAAAAAATTCATGTTATACTATACAGACTTCTTGCCCAAAACTTATTCAAAAGCTCACTCTTCATCTTAGTCAGTCCTATGTGCATCGACTTCCCTTACTTCTCAATCAACTTGTTTAATATTGTAAGTGTATTAATGCGCATACAAATTACACTCATCAAGTCCCATTGATCAAAGCTGAGACTCTGGAATTATGTGATTCACTTCTTGAATTTCAAATGCAACTTAGTGTTACTAAACAACAATGTAGGCAAATTACTCATAATATTATAGACTGATGCCAACAACTCCAAGGCATTTGGACTAGTCTTCAACCCAATTTCACTACTATTAAAATAACTTCCACCAAATTTTTAAAGCCATAGGCCACTCCATAATCCATGGATAATGGGTTGAAAGCCTTGATCAGTGCACATGATATAGTTATAAATCATCTTGAAGGGTAGCTAAATCAGGTTAAGTATAATGCATTTGCATGAGTTCAAGCACAAAGATATGTGGACCGACTTAACCTACTTTTCAATGATATTGATGTAAAGGTTGCATCAAGGAAGGATAATATTTTTACCATTAATGATGAAGATTTGTATAACTTGTTGTATGCTTAGGCTTCACTACATGCATTGGTTCATTTAGTCCAAGAATTTTTATCAAAATGGTAAACATATAAGTAGGATTTGACTTCGTTGGATGCCTCTATTTATCCTATGTTCAATGATCTCATTTTTGTTTCTACAATTAAAATCTTGGTGATTATTCATTATAGGATGAAGATAGGATCTTTGGCAATGTAGTCTTCCACTTCTTCTCTACCACCTCTTGCCTAGTTTTAGGTGCATTGTAGGTGAAGTCTTTTTTGCATATTTTGTTTCATTTATTATTCTATTTTGTAGAGATCAGGTTGGTTTTAAAATTAAAAGGGCCACCAATTAGTCTAATTAGCTTACTAAAAACCTAAAAGGGTAGTAAATCACCTTGCAATCTTTTGTTGAGGATTGTGTGATTTTGAATTTTTCTACTTTTTGGTTGTTTTTCTTCTATGGTGTCTCAAGATGAGACATCTAATTAAGTCCAGGAAAGTGTTAGCAATAAAGTATGCACATGGGGTGCCATCTCAGCATAAGGACATGTTAGCAGTCTACCATGTCAACATACATGGGATAATTAGTCATCAAGCATATTCCTTTTGAAAAGATTGTGTAGATTTGGGTTTCTCTAACTTGGAAATCCTCTAACAGTGTTATAGTTGTTAAAGAATCCAAACACAGTTTGTTGTAACCCTATGTCTAAGATAGTGATAATGAATTATGTATAAATGTAAACTATGAATATTTGAAAGGGGTTAGACAATGAAGAACTAGATACTAAATCCATGTAATGGAGGCATCTTGTAAAAGTGTAGGGTAATAGCTTTATCTCTGCTTAGTAATTATAAGTTTTTATGGTTTTGTAATTGAATGTGTTCTATAATACCACCACAAACATTATGTATTGAATATGATAATATTTTCAATATATATAAGGTTTTTTGAGTAATTGGCTATCCTAAACTTTGTCATGATTTTTGAATCTACATCGCTTTCATGATGAACTTCAGATGAGAAATGCACTACCCTAAATATCTAGATTGACTAAAATTTATACAATATGTCTTTATGAATCAATGTTTCTACAAATGAATCACCCATTACCTCTACCATAGTTTTCTTCATAGTTATCAAGTTCTAAGAAACCAGTAACTTATGATAATAAGAAGCAAATCAAGTATAATGCTAAATTACTTAATTTAACTACATAAAATGCCAAAAGTAATTACGTGATTCCATCCACTGTTGATATGATATTATAACCACTACTATGAATGTACAGATGTATAAATATTACATTTCATTAGTAATAATGTCACAATAATAAATAAAATACAAGATACAAGGCTCCATGAAGCATGAGTCTCAATGAATTCTAGTATCCTATGGTAATCTCAAGTGTAGTCTCTAATGAAGTAATATTGTGGGGAGGGAGAGCATCATTTGAGCACTTTTCCACACCAACCATAGACCATCAATCCCCTGCACAATCCTCCAACTAGGGAATGTCCCTCCCTTCATGGATGGGTATATATTGATGGTGTGTGAATTTGGAAAGACAAGCTAGTACCTATCTATTGTAAGATATATAATGCATGATGTATACCATAAAGAAAATGTGTTCTATAATGAAATAACAAAACCATGCAAATAAAATATATGAAATGATAATGCTTAACTAAACATTAATTTGGCCAAAGTTTTCAAATATTTAATGATCTCTAGGATCAATCAAATTCATACACACCACTTGATCAAATTACTCTTATCTACCATTGGTGATGCTAAGTAAGCTACATAAGTCCATCTCTCTACTTATTTAGTACCAACAATGTGAGTGGTTATTTTTAAAACATAACCAATAGATTCAAATAGATTACTTCATATCAGCAAGCATAAAACATGCTCAGTACATAAATAATCAAAGTACATAGATTTAGTTCATCAAACATATGCAATCAATCTCGACTATATTTTTTATTACATAACTAATAAACATAAATAAGTACAATCTATACCAATTAGGTATATTTTATACTTAGATTTCATGCTTTTAACCTTCCGAAAGTAACTCAAATTTAGTACCATCTATGACAAATAACATTATCATAGTTTATTTCCATGCACACATTTCTTATTTAACAAGCTAGAATAATTACTTTCAGAGATCAAATAATTCAAAATTAATGTTTTATCTCATGTTAAACATAAATCCTTCATTGATGTTAACTTGTAGTTTTAAGGGGATGTATGCATATAAATATAGTGTACTAGCTCTCAGGGTTTTTTGACTTAATTTAATAGTCAACATATACCATAATTATAGGCAAAAATCTCCTATGTACAAATATATGTTATATATATGTATAGGTATGTAAGTTCCTCATACATATATATTTCATATATATGTACATGTAATTATCAAATACATACCCAATATGTACTGCATACATGTATTTGTTCACATATAAAAATATTATTTTGTTTTAAACTAACAATAATTTTTATCTTCCATTATGAACTACATATGATTCAAAGAAACCATTAATAATTTACCTATTCACACAAAAAAAAACATTCAATATCGATAATAGGATTTCAACATTATCAAACCCCTATTCTTATTTCTCTTATTTTAATTTATAAGTCATATTCCATTTCAATGGAAAACTATTCAAAGATTATTACCATGTTTTCCCCTAATTCGGGTCATTAGAATATATATACCATCCTGAGTTGTTTGATACATAGTGTACTATAATCAACTAACAACTTAGATCTATATTTAGATCCCTTCCACTTAATTTAGGATTATATTTTACTTGATTTTCATAAGCATTATATAAAATCAAGTCGACAACCAACTTAGAATATTTGTGAACCATATTATAGACAAATCCATTGCATAGTCTATATAAGCATTTGACCTTAATATAGTCTATGCATAGTTCTATAATCATTATCTCATACATCATTCAGTGTTTGAATCTATTGACCATTTATTTATTTTTTGTTAAAAACTCATATGCTTAAGTGTTCCATAAAATGCTATAGTTTTATTAATAGGGTCCAAACCATATATCCAATCCACATAAATGTGTACACAAATCATAGTAATGATCTATATAAATGTGTATGTGGGATTACTAGTTGCACTTATATCCACTTTGATAGTAATATGCACTACATTAATATGCTATTAAATATCAAAATAGTTTTAACAGTCTCTTCATATAATAGAATTCTCTATAATATGAACTCAATGTTGAAATAGGACTTAATCACTCACTATACCCATTCTAGGATAGCTCTATCTTATCCACAAAACCAAACATAACTAATTTATATGGACTTAGTTTACCATCACAAGATTTAAATAATACATTCACAGTCCATATATATATATATATATATATATATATATATATATATATATATATATATATATATATATATAGAGAGAGAGAGAGAGAGAGAGTTTTGAAACAAAAATAAATATTTCAATCCTATAGACTAAAAGCCATCATCAATTTAATAATAAGTAAACATAGAATTTCAATACCATCCTGTTCATTCAAAAAACTTACTCAGACATAGTATTTTTACCTCTAGTAAGTCAAAACATACACATAGTCTTGTGTGTGTGTGTGTGTGTGTGTGTATATATATATATATATATATATATATATATATATATATATATATATATATATATATATATATATATATATATATAGAGAGAGAGAGAGAGAGAGAGAGGTTTGAAACAAAAATAAATAGTTCAATCCCATAGACTAAAACCCATCATCAATTCAATAATAAGTAAACATATAATTTCAATACCATCCTCTTCATTCAAAAAAACTTACTCAGACTTAGTATTTTTACCTCTGGTAAGTCAAAACATACACACAGTCTTGTGTATTGTAAATATACTCAAGATTTTGACATATTCCTAACTGCATATATATAATAAGGGATTTTGAAACAACAAGATAAAGTTAGCCTATTTATTAAAATCTTACTATCAAAATTTTATAGTTTCTTAGCTTGAGTGTATATTAATCACATCAAAACTAAAATCCATTCAAACATAAAAATATACACATATAGTCTTAGTCTTCATTCCATAAGGATTCATGGGATATGGATTTAGTTTTGTGGATGGCCAAGCCATCCATAGGGATGAATCTGTATGTTTTAATAGAATACAATACTTGTCCCAAAAAATCTAATAAGACATATTTATACACAAAATTTTTAGTGTTTAAATAATAATGAGAATACCTTCACTGACCTCGCAATAACTTATGGGTTGAAATTTTATGAACATGAATAATTCCTTGCTCTTTCTCTCTGCTCCATTCTTATCCTCCTTGTGATGTCTTGTGCCCTTCTCTCTATCTTTTTTTATTGATCTTTCTCCATTGATCTCTCTCATACATGCAATGTATGAAACTATTGCATCAAGCTCAATTTATGAATGACCTTTGAAGACTAAACTAGTGTATAAAAGGCCAAACCTTAGACAATGATAAAAAATTATTAATTGACCAATTTGGAGACCATGACAAGATCTAGATGACCATATACAATTTTGGAAAGACCTATGAAAAAGCATAAAATTATAAATATTGACTCATTTTATCTTGGGGTTCAAAATTGGCCATCACTACCCATTTCAATAAGATTTAGACTATTGTCATATTAGAACAATCCAAGGTAAACAACTATTCCATTCAACATTAATCCCTAACCAATTTGTTTAAAACAATAATGCCTTGCAACTTGTGCCTTAGAGTGAATCCTTATTCACCGATCTTAAAACATTAGAGGCTACCTTCTAAGGTTCCCTAGTGTCCATAAAAACCACATTAATAAATATGAGATAAGAAAAGGGAAGAATAATTGTTTACAAGTTCATGTGTCATTATGTACATATAAAAATGAAATTAGAGTAGATGAATAAGGTTCATGTTTTGAGGATTGAGAGATAATGAAAAGAGAAAAATATTGCAAAGACAGGAAATA
>JARHVA010003373.1:0-52500 GCA_037957365.1 Torreya grandis | reverse complement strand
GATAAAATAACTTGTTATGAGCCCAATAAATTAATTAAGAGTATGATTTTTTAGGTATAGTTAGGAACACAAATGAGGCATTAAAAAATCCTTCCAAGGTGAAGATTTGAATCTATATGTGGAAAAGTATGCACTCAAAAATTAAAGTGATGAGAAGAAACTAAGTTTTGTATTAGCAAAAGAATTTGGAAAACATTATTAGGTTAAAATAGAGATACATTTTGAGGATGAAATGAATAGGGATATGTTTTTATAACCATTACAAACATATGGTCAAGAAGATGAAGAGGATTATGAGAGCCTAGTTAGGTTATATTTGCACTAGGAGCTAACCTTATTCAATACATCTAGAAGGCTTAAAATTGTGAAGAATATGATGTTATAGCAAAGGTGAAGGAGCTTCCTAACATAAAAATGAGTAAAACAAGAGATGAGGAGATGAAGACTATCCCAAGGGTAGTATTAGAGGTTATGGGTGACCATTTAGATGCACAAATTTATGTTGAGTATATTTCGGTAATATTTGAAATGAGTGAGGAGTTGATCCTAGATGGATGTGACTGATTCAAAGATAATAAATACTATAGTAGTAATGGTGGTAAAGGATATATGATGTGGAGGTTGATTAGTGATGGGATTAAACCCACAAGATAAACTAAGTTGAAATAAAGAGAATCTTGGTGGAGATGTTCTAATAAAGGTGGGTTAAAGTATACAATAGGATGGATAGAAAAGAGGATAAGGATTAGATGGAGGATTAAGGACTGTGGTTGATCTAACCACACAAAATAAGGACGATTGAGGAAAGTTAAGAAGAAGAGGGAAAGTTTGATGCTAGTAAGAGAAAAATAGAAATGGAAGAGAAAGAGTGGCAAACATATGATGTACTTGTCATGTTGGAATAAATCATCATATCCATTATTCTTTATGCTCAAAATAGAAGACTCTCATAAGATCAAGTGAAAGATATGGGTAAGAGGAAGAAGACCTCAATAGGGCATGGGTGGATAGAGAAGAATATACATCAATAGGACATTGGTGGATAGAGAAGAATATACATCAATATTTTATTTTGAGATATGTATAAAGAGTATAATGGTAGCTGGAAAAATTATGAATTTTGTGATATAGGTTGTTTCAAAGATCATTTGGACAAATAGATATGAATAATGTCACTTGTGGCATAGAGGAAAGCAATAAGATAGTAATAGTAAATATGTTTATACCAATAAGAATAAAAAATAAAGGTGATGTTGAGCATGTGGGATCAACTGACATACGTATTGGAAAAGAGAATCTTATAGGTTGAGGTATGTATTGTCCTCATGTCATGGTTTTGGTGAAGACATGAGAGTATAATCAACTTAGAGTAAATGTAAACATTTTAAAGATGGAATAAGATACGGGTGAGATGGATTAGGTGTGTTTTTTATGAGATGAAGAATGTGACAAAGAGTATAATATTGCAGTTGTAATGATGAAGATAGATGAGGCATTCATAAAGGCCTTCCAAGTGAAGATTTGAATTTAGATATGCAAAATTAGGAAATCAATAAATAAAGTGAGGAGGATTAGTTATGTTTAATATGATGATAACCATGTGGAAAATATTTTGAAGTTGCAGTAGAGATATATTTTTAGGATGATGTGAAGGAGGAGATGTTTTGATAAGAATTAAAAAGACATAGTTAATAATATGAAGAGGGAGATGAGAGCCTAGTTGGGGGTAGCTTTCCACAAGGATCTAACCTTATTGAAGACATATTAAAGGCTTAAATTATGAATAAGATGATGTTTTAGTAGAGGTGAACGAGTTTCTTGAAATAACAAGAAGGAAAAAAAGAGATGAGGAGGTGAAGACTATCCAAGATGTAGTATTAATGGATATGGGTGATCTCTTTTAATGCCCAAATGTATGTTGAGTTTACCAAGGTAATATTAGTAATGAGAGAAGAGCTAAGCCTAAATGGATGTGAATTGTTTAAATAAAATAAAAACTAAAGAAAACATGATGTTAAAGGATCTAGGACACGGTGGTCAGTCAGTGATGGGTTTAAGGCCATAATAGAAAGTAACATCCATGAAAGAGCATCTTGATGGATGCGGTCTAATAAAGGTGGATAATAGTTTACAAGATGATGTAGAGGAAAAAGGATAAGCCTTTGGTAGAGGAGGATGGACTAAGGTCAATATAACAACACAAAATAATGAGTGATTAAAGCTAAGATGAAGAGGACAAATTGGAGGCTAGAAAGATAAATTTAGAAATGGAAGAGAAAGACTGACAAACATATAAATAACATTAATTTTTAGAAGATAATTCCATTTGCTTTATGATTTGTGTTCAAAAGAGTGGTCTTACCACTTGTCACATCTATATCAATAGGAACTCACATTTTTAAATCCTTAGGTGTTTGATGCATGAGCATTAAAAGGTTTATCAAATTTTACATCAACAAAAATAAGAATGTGTGATTTATTTCATTTGTATGTTTTATGGCATGGTTACATGATGACCAATTCGGTGCATGAATTTTACATAATCTTGAACATTTTGTGTGGTTACATTAGTGCATATGGTTATGTTTGTACATATTTATGAATTTTCATGTGCCATGTATGTTATGACATAAGGGAGATTTGTATGGATGTCCATATGGCATAAATTTAATGATTGAGTCATTTTTCTAAAGAGGGGACATTTATTTAGTTTAACAAGGAGAAAATTCTAAGAGACATTTGACCAAGAAAACACCTTAGGAAAAAGAATATTTTCGGGTCCAAACATGAGGAGGAATAGGTGGTGTAAGGAATGTATATGGAATCCAACATAGTTGTAGCTAAACATTTTATGAGTAGAATTTGGAATAGAATGATGAATAAAAGTATGAGCTCCTAATTTGTTGTATGAGGGTCTAAATCATCTCCAAATATAATAAGCATATGAAGGAAAGTGTTTAGGTGAAAGTGAGAGAGTGTACATTCATTCGTATTGTTATGAAAATTAATTTTGTTAAGATTTGTGTATGAGTTTCAAATTTATAAAGTGTGCTCATAAGAGTTTAAGTGTGTAACCAAGTAACATAGAGATAAATGCAATTTCTAAGTGGAATCTTCTCTTATGATTAATAAATATTATTTTTAATTTTTTATTGAAAGTAATCAATAAGGTTTGATTATAATTTTCAAAACATTTAGTTTGTTTTGATGGTAATGTAAAATATTTTAAAATAACTACCCCTAAAACTATAGGAAGCCATAAAAATATTAAAATCATGGGAATATGGTAAATGAATGGTTTTGATAATACAACTCTTTAAAAAAAGAGATAAATATAAATTGTTATTTATAGAAATGTAAATTATTCATTTTAATGTTAGAGATATTTTAGCCAAAAGTGTTTTCATAATAGGCAAATAAAACTTCCTGAGGGCATTGGAATAAAAGGTATATTATTTGAAAATATAAAACAAAGAAAGGGGATTATTATAAAAAAATTTAGATTTATTCATGCAATATATTTAACTAATTTTAATTTAAGTGAATCTAAATTAATATATATATATATATATATATATAAATGATCAAATTTTAAATACATGAATATATAGATATGACATTAAATAAAAATATGTTACATTATTTTATATAATTAAAAAGTAGATAAACATATTAAATGAGCCTAAGCATCTGCAAATCTCCATAAAATATATTTAATTTTGATTATCCAGGTTGATTATGATTGGAAATTGTTTAAAAGGACCTACAAAAAATGTCATGTCTGAATGCAAGAATTAAATCTATGATTAGAAAAGTCAATAAAAGGAGGATAAGGGTCCATTACAACCTTTTCTATTAATTTTGATTTCCCCCTAGTTGACTGTGATGTTGTCTTCAAGGGTTGACTGATCCATTCTGTGTTTTTTCTTACCACATGAAATACCTTTAAAAAAAATTGTGTTCATACATAATAAAAGAGATATAGATACAATTTTAAAAATTGGGAGTAGGGATAGTTGAATATTTGAGTTATATTCAAAACATGTTGTGAAATCTAAATGTTGCGTTCATAGATTAAATGGGCCTGAGGTTGATGTAATCGTCCCTCCTAGGGTGATTGTGTGATATGTTATTGCCAAACTATATGACAATAATCCTAACATTTATTTAAATGTTTGACAATGTATTCCCTTAACATGAAATAAATTATATTCAGACATGGTCTATAACTATTAGAATGTAAGAAAGTTGGAATTAGAATAATTAGTTCTCTTTTGTTCAATGTGTAGTAATTTGAAACCACCTTGCTAGGTGTGTTCAACAAAGTTCCTTGATGTGACTTTATAGGTAAACATTTTGAATATTTTCAATTATAAAAACTTAAAAAAAACATGAGAGAGTAGTTATAAATAAGATCAATTTTAAATAGTAAACATTAGAGCTTGGAACACAAGGTTGTGCTAGTGGACAAAGATGCAGTTTTGCCCTCTCTGATCTAATCTAGACTTATCCTAAAAGACCAAACATTGTGGGTCATACTTGATATAAGTCAGTGAGATGAATAGGTAAGAATGTGGATGAAATATGGAATAAACTATGATATTTTCAATCTTTACAAAATAATGAAGGATCTCTTATAGATTGCTAGTTAACAAAATGACAAATAACCCATGTAGACTAAAAATGTTAAGAATAAAATATTTTTAACCAATTTATGATTAAATTTTTGTGTCTAAATTTTATCCCACTTTATTCTAGTGATGGAACATAGTTAAATTACTATATTAAAGTATAAGTGAACCTAAGTGCGTTTACACACTTTTTAATTTGATACAAAGTTTGATTATGCAAGATTCCTTAATGTGAAAACATGCAATATATAATCATATAAAATGAAAAATTGGATGACTTAGGTATGACTAATAGAACATGTTGATGGAAAAAAAATTCATGTCAATGAATCAACCCTTTCACCTATCACAAAGGTCAAAGTGGAATCGTACCAATCTAATCGTAGGGGTTCTAAAGGTTGTTTTTAAGATTCTAAAGATGCAAAGGGGTTTTATAATAGTTATGAAAAAATAATGTCATGTCCCCTTTTTAGTTGACATGTTCAGAGTTGATGGTTAGCCTATTATGCAACCCTCGTAGGCTGATAGGATGGTTAGAGGGTCTTGATGGAGATTGGCTTGGCTTCGTTTAGAAAAAATTTTCTAGTTGGCTTTCGTTTGGGCTCGATCGGACATGTATTGAGGGAGATATTAATATTTGATTGATTTAATCAAATATTAATTATTTAGTCTAATTTTAACTTAGAAACACTAATTCTAATTTAAGAAAACCCTAATTAGGGCAAGCATATCTTTTGAGGGTATAAGAGTTTCTCATGGAGGCCATTATTGATTGTGCATTGATTATTGACTATTGATTTTGAAGAATTCTTCTGTTAAGACTGAGCCAAGGGTTCCAGGATTCCATCTGAATTGGAGAACGTCCACTCTTCAGTGTGTGCGATTTAGAGGGTGTGAAATATCAGCTTATCTATTGCCAATTTGAGAGATAACTTCATACAAGGGTTATCACAGAGGTTTACAGATTTGGGAGATAACT
This sequence comes from Torreya grandis, assembly GCA_037957365.1. Classification (NCBI taxonomy): domain Eukaryota; kingdom Viridiplantae; phylum Streptophyta; class Pinopsida; order Cupressales; family Taxaceae; genus Torreya; species Torreya grandis. The sequence continues at coordinate 46,890 of JARHVA010003373.1, read as the reverse complement.
TCACACAAAAGTTATCACAAGGATTTTAGGTATTTATTTCCTTATGTTTTGATTTAATAAATTATACAGATAGAGATCTTATGTATTAGAAAAATATATCTTCAGATCAGGGGTTGAAACCAATAAGGTGTGCTTTATTGGCAGCCATACAAAGTATGTATAGATTCACACATAGACCGACATCGACAGGCAGAGATCTATAGCGACCGACATCGGCCAACCTATCACCGACGTCGGCAGGTTAACAACCCTAGTCAACCGACGATGGAAATATAACCAATGTCGGTGACTGTGTTTTTGACATAGAAAGTTGAGCCATTCCAGATTCAGGGTTTATTTCCAGATTTGCAAAAGCCCAGGGTTTTAAGACAGAATATTTCATATTATTTTATTTGTATGACAGAGACTCAATTGTGTAATCATCTAGAAGAACAAGTGATAAGATCTTTGATTTGCTATTGAGAGATTATATTGTGATTTATTTATTTATTTGGAAATTATTTTGGCAAAATTTGTATCTTTGTTCAGAGCTTTTGTTTTGGTATCCGAAGGGATACTACAGTGGTATCAGAGCTAAATCCTGCCATCCTGAGGGTTTATAGATCTTATGCAGCCACAAGAGTTAGGACCACACAGGTATAACACATGTAGTAGAGCCTTACTTGAAGGTACCCAAGTGTTAGATCATCCACTGATCATCATGAGTGATAGACGTGAGGGTAGCCCACCCAAGGGCCACTGACATAATGATGATCCAGGTACCAGAGAAACCTACCATGAGATGACATAGGCACTACAGGCACTTACTACTATGATAAGGAGGATGAACGCACCTAATAGATAGAATGGGGAACAAGGAGATAACAAGAGTGCTACTGTTAATCAGAGACCACATGTGACCCATTCTAGGACCGCTGATATACCTACACAACCTACATTTGTACAGGATGAACCAGAAGAAGCACCAGCCAGCAGAGGAGGCGGCAGGTGATTCCCTATTTGCAGATACCCTCATGGCTACAACTGATGAGTGGGACTTATTAGCTCCTCAGGTTTAGGAGAAGATGTCCTTTGATCATTTTGTTACTCTAAGGAGAGAGCACTATAGATTAGTTAGACAGGACAGGAGGCCTAGAGTTCAAATCAGTGAGCTGAAGAAGGCTACTGGCAAGCTTTCTTTGACTACTTTTGATGGCAGCAGCAAGATGACAGCTCAAGCTTGGGTTCATAAGCTTGACACATTTTTGGCATTGAGGCCAATGATAGAGATAGAGGCCATCAAATACACCACTTTGCAATTGGATGGAGTAGCACATGATTGGTGGTACCATGGTATGGTAACACTTCAGCATAACCAGGTGACAGAGTACCAAGACTTTGTGGATAGATTGGTTGAGCGGTTTGACAGGAAATATCCCAAGGTTTACTTTTGAGATGTAGCACAGTTGAAACAAACAGGTAACATGGAGTCCTTCATTAGTGAGTTTCAGAGATTAGCAGTCATGGTGCCAAATATTTTAGAGCGTAGATTGGTAGTTCTTTTCATGGAGGGATTGACAGAACCATTGAGAGGTTGGATCAAAGCCTTTGATCCTCCTTCATTATAGATAGCTATGAAGAAGGCATGTAGTATGGAGATGGCAGCCCCATCCAGTAAATCTAACTTAGGAGGTACTTCTTCATCCAGGGACCATAAGTGCTTTAATGGTAATAGAGAGAGACTGGATTTTAACATAGATAAATCAGGTGTTAAGAATGATTCTAAGGCAAATATTGCAGCACCACCTTTAGATCGAGAGGCTCTTAACGATCTACGCAGGAAGAAGCTTTGCTTCTATTGTAAAGGTCCCTATGATGCCAATCACAATTGTCCTTTGAGGCCTAAGGGCAAGGCAAATCGTGTGATGTGGGCGTATTATGAGGATTTAGGTTTAGAGGATTCTAAATAGCAGGATGGTTCTGAGGAGGCAGAGGCTTCAGAGCCTAAGGCAGAGGTAGATTTAGAGCTTCATATACAAGAGGCACGCCTATCCAACATTCAGTCAGATGAGTCATTTAGACTCCATGGAGTTTTGGCAGGATAGAAGGTCATCACCATTCTTGATACAGGAGCCACACATAATTTCATAGATGCTAGATTTGTGGAGAAGTATGGACTCACTACTAAAGATTTTGAGGGCATTAGAGTTAAGGTAGCCGATGGTCACACTCTTAGGTGTGAGCATATGATTAGAGACCTCCCATTGTGCTTGAACAACTATGAGTTCAAGGCCAATTATTATGTGGTGAACATGGGGGATATAGACTTAGTCTTGGGTATGAAGTGGCTTCATTCAGTTGAGGAAGTTACTCTTCATCTCAAGGACATGGAGGTTCACTTTAATGTTCATGGGAAGACAAATATTCTTAAGGCAATACAGGGATGCAGCTTCAAATATATGTTTTTTCATCAGATGGACATGCTCATATGACATGACATGATCGGGTGCGCTATCGAGTGCCCATTGGCACCAATACAGGAGAGACATGTGGATGAGCCTTGTCTTGAGGTGAGTACAGTTTAGGAGGTAGCACATGTGGCAAGGGTTCAGCTTTCTCTTACAGATGGGTCACAGGTTGATGATGATATGAGTATGTCTAGCATTCATATTATAGATTCAGATATTATTTAGGTAAGGAGTTTACTTGAGTTTCCAATTGATTTTCATTTATGGATTGGATGTTGGGATTCTTATCTTAGTACTAGGGATGATGTGATGCCATTAGATGAGGGTTGTGATGGACATGGTATGGAGTTTGTATTGATTGACAGTGGAGGAGATCATGACTACATTTGGGATCCAGGTGGACTGATTAGTTTATCATTCAGTGATTGCTTGAGGGCAAGCAATTTTAGGAGGGGCAGATTATCATGTCCCCTTTAATGTCCCCTTCTGATACTAGAACAAAAGCTTTGATACCACTGTAATATCCCCTTCAAATAGGGAATATAGAACGTCAAAAGCTCTGATACCACTGTAATATCCCTTTGGATATCAAAACAAAAGCTCTGATACCACTGTAGTATCCCTTCAGATACCAAAACAAAAGCTCTAAACAAAGATATAAATTTTGCCAAAATAATTTCCAAATAAATAAATAAATCACAATATAATCTCTCAATAGCAAATCAAAGATCTTATCACTTGTTCTTCTAGACGATTACACAATTGAGTCTCTGTCATACAAATAAAATAATATGAAATATTCTATCTTAAAACCCTGGGCTTTTGCAAATCTAGAAATAAACCCTGAATCTGGAATGGATCAGCTTTCTAGGTTAATGACCCCAGTCGACCGATGACAGCAATATAACCGACATCAGCGATTGTGTTTTTGACACAGAAAGCCGAGTCGTTCTAGATTTAGAATTTATTTCTAGATTTGTAAAAGCCCAGGGTTTTAAGACAGAATATTTCATATTATTTTATTTGTATGATAGAGACTCAATTGTGTAATCGCCTAGAAGAACAAGTGATAATATCTTTGATTTGCTATTGGGAGATTATATTGTGATTTATTTATTTATTTGGAAATTATTTTGGCAAAATTTGTGTCTTTGTTCAGAGCTTTTATTTTGGTATCCAAAGGGAACAGGCACTTACTACTATGATAAGGAAGATGAACACACTTGATAGATAGAATCGGGAACAAGGAGATAACAGGAGTGCTAATGTTAATCAGAGACCACATCTGACCCATTCCAAGACCGCTGATAGACGTACACAGCCTACATTTGTACAGGATGAACCAAAAGAAGCACCAACAGAGGAGGTGACAAGTGATTCCCTATTTGCAGAAACCCTCATGGCTGCAACTGATGAGTGGGACTTATTAGCTCCTCAAGTTCAGGAGAAGATGTCCTTTGATTGTTTTGTTACTCTGAGGAGAGAGCACTATAGATTAGTTAGATAGGACAGAAGGCCTAGAGTTCAAATCAGTGAGTTGAAGAAGGCTACTGGCAAGCTTTCTTTGACTAATTTTGATGGCAGCGGGAAGATGATAGCTCAAGCTTGGGTTCATAAGCTTGACACCTTTTTGGCATTGAGGCCAATGACAGAGATAGAGGCCATCAAATACACCACTTTACACTTGGATGGAGTAGCACATGATTGGTGGTACCATGGTATGGTAACACTTCAGCATAACCAGGTGACAAAGTACTAGGACTTTATGGATAGATTGGTTGAGCAGTTTGACAGGAAAGATCTCGAGGTTTACTTTTGAGATCTAGCACAATTGAAACAAATAGGTAACTTGGAGTCCTTCATTGGTGAGTTTCAGATATTGGTAGTCATGGTGCCAAATATTTTAGAGCGTAGATTGGTAGTTCTCTTCATGGAGGGATTGACAGAACCATTGAGAGGTTGGATCAAAAGCCTTTGATCCTCCTTCATTACAGATAGCTATGAAGAAGGCACGTAGTATGGAGATGGCAGCCCCATCTAGTAAATCTAACTCAGGAGGTACTTTTTCATCCAGGGACCATAAGTGCTTCAACGGTAATAGAGAGAGACCGGATTTTAACATAGATAAATCAGGTGTTAAGAATGATTCTAAGGCAAATCTTGTAGCACCACCTTTAGATCGAGAGGCTCTTAATGATCTACACAGGAAGAAGCTTTGCTTCTATTGCAAAGGTCCCTATGATGCCAATCATGATTGTCCTTTGAGGCCTAAGGGCAAGGCAAATCATGTGATGTGGGCGTATTATGAGGATTCAGGTTCAGAGGATTCTGAACAATAGGATGGTTCTGAGGAGGCAGAGGCTTTAGAGCCTAAGGCAGAGGCAGATTTAGAGCTTCATATATAGGAGGCACGCCTATCCAGCATTTAGTCGGATGAGTCATTTAGATTATGTGGAGTTTTCGCAGGATAGAAGGTCATCACCCTTCTTGATACAGGAGCCACACATAATTTCATAGATGCTAGATTTGTGGAGAAGCGTGGACTCAATACTAAAGATTTTGAGGGCATTAGAGTTAAGGTAGTCGATAGTCACACTCTTAGGTGTGAGCATATGATTAGAGACCTCCCATTGCGCTTGAACAACTATGAGTTCAAGGCTGATTATTATGTGGTGAACATGGGGGATATAGACTTAGTCTTGGGTATGAAGTGGCTTCATTCGATTGAGGAAGTTACTCTTCGTCTCAAGGACATGGAGTTTCGCTTTGATGTTCATGGGAAGACACATATTCTTAAGTCAATATGGGGTAGCAACTTCAAGTATATGTTTTTTCATTAGATGGAGAGGCTCATACGACATGACATGATCAAGTGTGCTATCGAGTGCCCATTGGCACCAATACAAGAGAGACATGTGGACGAGCCTTGTCTTGAGGTGAGTACAGTTCAGGAGGTAGCACATGTGGCAGGGGTTTAGCTTTCTCTTACAGATGGGTCACAGGTTGATGATGATATGAGTATGTCTAGCATTCATATTCTAGATTTAGATATTATTCAGATAAGGAGTTTACTTGAGTTGCCGGTTGATTTTCATTTATGGATTGGCTGTTGGGATTCTTATCTTAGTACTAGGGATGATGTGACGCCATTAGATGAGGGTTGTGATGGACATGGTATGGAGTTTGTATTGATTGATAGCAGAGGAGATCATGACTACATTTGGGATCCAGGTGGACTGATTGGTTTATCATTCAGCGATTGCTTGAGGGCAAGCAATTTCAGGAGGGGCAGATTGTCATGTCCCCTTTAATGTCCCCTTCTAATACCAGAACAAAAGCTTTGATACCACTGTAATATCCCCTTCAAATATGGAATATAGAATGTCAAAAGCTCTAATACCACTATAATATCCCCTTCAAATAGGGAATATAGAACGTCAAAAGCTCTGATACCACTGTAATATCCCTTTGGATATCAAAATAAAAGCTTTGATACCACTGTAGTATCCCTTCGGATACCAAAACAAAAGCTTTGAACAAAGATACAAATTTTGCCAAAATAATTTCCAAATAAATCACAATATAATCTCTCAATAGCAAATCAAAGATCTTATCACTTGTTCTTCTAGATGATTACACAATTGAGTCTCTGTCATACAAATAAAATAATATGAAATATTCTGTAAAACCCTGGGCTTTTGCAAATCTAGAAACAACCCTTAAATTTGGAACGGCTCAGCTTTCTAGGTTAACGACCCCAGTCAACCGACGATGATAGTATAACTGACGTCGGCGACTATGTTTTTCACACAGAAAGCTGAGTCGTTCTAGATTTAGGTTTTATTTCTAGATTTGCAAAATCCCAGGGTTTTAAGACAGAATATTTCATATTATTTTATTTGTATGACAGAGACTCAATTGTGTAATCATCTAGAAGAACAAGTGATAAGATCTTTGATTTGATATTGAGAGATTATATTGTCATTTATTTATTTATTTGGAAATTATTTTGGAAAAATTTGTATCTTTGTTTAGAGCTTTTGTTTTGGTATCCGAAGGGAACAGGCACTTAATACTATGATAAGGAGGATGAACGCACCTGATAGATAGAATGGGGAACAAGGAGATAATAGGAGTGCTAATGTTAATCAGAGACCACAGCTGACCTATTCTAGGACCGCTGATAGACCTACATGGCCTATGTTTGTACAGGATGAACCAGAAGAAGCACCAGCAGAAGAGGTGGCAGGAGATTCCCTATTTGCAGATACCCTCATGGCTACAACTGATGAGTGGGACTTATTAGCTCTTTAGGTTTAGGATAAGATGTCCTTTGATCATTTTGTTACTCTGAGGAGAGAGCACTATAGATTAGTTAGACAGGACAGGAGGCCTGGAGTTCAACTCAGTGAGTTGAAGAAGGCTAGTGGCAAGCTTTCTTTGACTACTTTTGACGGCAGCGGCAAGATGATAGCTCAAGCTTGGGTTCATAAGCTTGACACCTTTTTGGCATTGAGGCCAATGACAGAGATAGAGGCCATCAAATACGCCACTTTACACTTGGATGGAGTAGCACATGATTGGTGATACCATGGTATGGTAACACTTCAGCATAACCAGGTGACAGAGTACCAGGACTTTGTGGATAGATTGGTTTAGCGGTTTGATAGGAAAGATCCTGAGGTTTATTTTTGAGATCTAGCATAGTTGAAACAAATAGGTAACTTGGAGTCCTTCATTGGTGAGTTTCAGAGATTGGCAGTCATGCTGCCAAATATTTCAGAGCGTAGATTGGTAGTTCTCTTCATGGAGGGATTGACAGAACCATTGAGAGGTTGGATCAAAGTCTTTGATCCTCCTTCATTATAGATAGATATGAAGAAGGTGCGTAGTATGGAGATGGCAGCCCCATCCAGTAAATCTAACTCAGGAGGTACTTCTTCATCTAGGGACCATAAGTGCTTCAACGGTAATAGAGAGAGACCGGATTTTAACATAGATAAATCAGGTGTTAAGAATGATTCTAAGGCAAATCCTGCAGCACCGCCTTTGGATCAAGAGGCTCTTAATGATCTACGTAGGAAGAAGCTTTTCTTCTATTGCAAAGGTCCCTCTGATGCCAATCACGATTGTCCTTTGAGGCCTAAGGGCAAGGCAAATCGTGTGATATGGGCATATTATGAGGATTCAAGTTCATAGGATTCTGAACAGCATGATGGTTTTGAGGAGGCAGAGGCTTCAGAGCCTAAGGTAGAGGCAGATTTAGAGCTTCATATATAGGAGGCATGCCTATCCAGCATTCAATCAGATGAGTCATTTAGACTCCGTGGAGTTTTGGCAGGACAGGTCATCACCCTTCTTGATACAGGAGCCACACATAATTTCATAGATGCTAGATTTGTGGAGAAGCGTGGACTCACTACTGAAGATTTTGAGGGCATTAGAGTTAAGGTAGTCGACGGTCACACTCTTAGGTGTGAGCGTATGATTAGAGACCTCCCATTGCGCTTGAACAACTATGAGTTCAAGGCTGATTATTATGTGGTGAACATGGGGGATATAGACTCAGTCTTGGGTATGAAGTGACTTGATTCATTTGAGGAAGTTACTCTTCATCTCAAGGACATGGAGGTTTGCTTTGATGTTCATGGTAAGACACATATTCTTAAGGCAATACGGGGCAGTAGATTCAAATATATGTTTTTTCATCAGATGGAGAGGCTCATACGACATGACATGATCGAGTGCGCTACCGAGTGCCCATTTGCACCAATACAGGAGAGACATGTGGACGAGCCTTGTCTTGAGGTGAGTACAGATTAGGAGGTAGCACATGTGGCAGGGGTTTAGCTTTCTCTTACAGATGGGTCACAGGTTGATGATGATATGAGTATGTCTAGCATTCATATTTCAGATTTAGATATTATTTATGTAAGGAGTTTACTTGAGTTGCCAGTTGATTTTCATTTATGGATTGGATGTTGGGATTCTTATCTTAGTACTAGGGATGATGTGATGCCATTGGATTAGGGTTGCGATGGACATGGTATGGAGTTTGTATTGATTGACAGCGGAGGAGATCATGACTACATTTGGGATCCAGGTGGACTGATTGGTTTATCATTTAGGGATTGCTTGAGGGCAAGCAATTTCAGGAGGGGCAGATTGTCATGTCCCCTTTTTAGTTGACATGTTGAGAGTTGATGGTTTCCTATTATGTGACCCTCATAGGCTGATAGGATGGTTAGAGGGTCTTGATGTAGATTGGCTTGGCTTCGTTTAGCAGAATTTTTCCAGTTGGCTTTCGTTTGGGTTCGATCGGACATGTATTGAGGGAGATATTAATATTTGATTGATTTAATCAAATATTAATTATTTAGTCTAATTTTAATTTAGAAACACTAATTCTAATTTAAGAAAACCCTAATTAGGGCAAGCATATCTTTTGAGGGTATAAGAGTTTCTCATGGAGGCCATTATTGATTATGCATTGATTATTGACTATTGATTTTGAAGAATTCTTCTGTGAAGACTAAGCCAAGGGTTCCAGGATTCCATCTGCATTGGAAAACGTCCACTCTTCAGTGTGTGTGATTCAGAGGCTATGAAATATCAGTTGATCTATTGCCAATTTGAGAGATAGATTTATACAGGAGTTATCACAGAGGATTACATATTTGGGAGATAACTTCACACAAAAGTTATCACAAGGATTTCAGGTATTTATTTCCTTATGTTTTGATTTAATAAATTATACAGATAGAGATCTTCTGTATTAGAGCCATATATCTTTAGATCAGGTGTTGAAACCAATAGGGTGTGCTTTATTGGTGTCCGTACGAAGTCTATATAGATTCACACATAGACCGACATTGGCAGGCAAAGATCTACAGCGACCGACATCGGCTGACCTATCACCGACATCGGCAAGTTAAAGACACCAATTGATCGATGATGGTAGTATAACTGACATCGGTGACTGTGTTTTTGACATAGAAAGCCGAGCCGTTCCAGATTCAGGGTTTATTTCCAGATTTGCAAAAGCCCAGGGTTTTAAGATAGAATATTTCATATTATTTTATTTGTATGACAGAGACTCAATTGTGTAATCGTCTAGAAGAACAAGTGATAAGATATTTTATTTGACATTGAGAGATTATATTGTGATTTATTTATTTATTTGGAAATTATTTTGGCAAAATTTGTATCTTTGTTCAGAGCTTTTGTTTTGGTATCCGAAGGGATACTACAAATAATCAACAAGTTATCAAAGTAAATTATTCCATTATCACAATTTAGAATCTATATTAATTAATAATCAATTGAAATAGGAATCTATAATCTATTTTATCTAGCAGAGATAATCTATTAATTAGACAAACTCTTGAAGAATAGAAATCTGATTTTGAACGTATGTGTATGAAAATACACTTAATTACAATTTTCTCTGGTTCATTCTCCAACTAAGTGAAAATAAAACACTAACAGAAAATGACAAGAAAGGCTAACAATAACTAAATAATGAAACAAAAAAGAAGAAATGAAAAGAATAGAAAAAACATGAAACAAAAAAAAATAAGGGAAAATAAAACTAAACTAAAACCTAAGAACTAAGGAACATTATGGTATAAAATTGCTATAAAAAGCAATAAACTAATAGTACATCTAGAATAAAGCTAATATAAAATACTATTAAACTTAAAAGGAGAAATTAAATGAAGCAAAAGAACAAAAACTAAAGTAATTAAAACAACTACTAAAGGGATACTAAGAAAAACATAAATAATAAACTATAAAAGATTTTAAACTAAGAACTAAATTAACAGTCAGTGCTAACTTATTACTAATAAAATTTTGAAAATACTAAATTAAAACATAAAGATAAACAAAAACTAAAAGACATTAATAAAACTTAAACTCATCTATTAAAGTAAGTCGAATATTTATAAAAGGGTTGTGAGTCTCAACATGAGAGTCATCTTATCATAAAACAAATTTGTGAATGAGAACAATATTTTTCAATATAAAACTTGAAAAGAACAACTCAACAATTGATTAGATCAATGAAGTGTCATAGATAATGTGAATTGATCATCGTTTTCAGGTTGAATACTTTGGATTCTGCACATAGGACTATAAATAACAGTCATCAAAAGATATTAGACTTAGCAAACTTTAGATAATCAGTAATAGATGATAAATATAAATATATATATATATATATATATATATATATATATATATATATATATATATATATATATATGTTCCATAATTTATTACTCAACCATCAGATAAAGTACCATTGGGTCTATCTATAAAATTTGTATTATCTTAGATAAATTGTATGGAACAAAGAAATGAATAAATGACTTTAGAATAATACTTCAATCTTCAATACATGTTGAACTTTTGCTTTCAAATGAAAGTTTGATCTCCTTTTATCCTTAAACTTTAGTTATAAAATAAGTTATAACTGACTTTAGTTAGTTATTATTTAAGGTTAACAAATTAACTTATAAATTTTGCAAACACCCATATCTAGAATTGTTGTATATGCAAGGTAACACCATACCAAAAAACTGAAGAGGTTCCATCAAAATTTCACCAAACAAAACAAAATGTTCAAAACTAGAATAAAATAACTTCCTGGCATTCATGACCCAAAAACATACAATGCTTCAAATATCACAACTGCCATTACATGTAGAAACTAAAAATAATAAACTATCAAATATTTTAAAACCACAAGTCCCCATTTTACATTTTATTCCACAAATTCCAAGATTTCAAAGTGATTACTTGCATGCATATCTGACCATATTTATAAAAAAATACTCAAATACATAAAATTTTCAAGCCTCAAAAGGAGATAAACTAAACATTCATACCTGACATCAACTTCAAAACCCTATTCGAATCTCTTTGCTCACCCTTCTTTCTACAATTTCCATCAAACTAGGATTTTGCTTTCGCCAAAAGCTTTCCAAAATGATAATTGACTCAAGAAAACAAATTTTTATTCACCAACGTTGCCTTATAATTGCTTAGGGATATGTAATCACTTTCCATTGGTCCTTACTAATTCTTGCCAAAGTTAGCAATTTGGTAACTTATTTCGCCAAATTGTCAAAATTAGCATTCACTAAAAATTCTTACCAAATTCCATGATAAACATGATTCAAGGATATAAACATGTCCTTAATGCACACCTTATCACCAATATTTACATGATCCAAAGCATCTAAAAACACTAAATGATAATGCCAACTTGCATAGACTTCAATACCAAAATTTTTTAAGTCACCCTTGCAATCTTGCCGATGTCAACCTTATTCCAAATATACATGCTAACTCAACGCGTGAGGACAGAATCAAATGCATATGGCCATTCAAACTAAAATCATGTATCCTAAAAACTAAACCATCGAAAAAATCATATAACTAAAGGTTCTTATCAAATAAATAAACTTAGGTCCTTAGTCAATCCTAAGCCCATATGCGTTTAAAACCAAACAATGACAAGGTCTATGTAATGTTAATAGAAGGCTAGGATTTAGAAAAAACCTTATAATAAACCACATTTCCTTAGAAAATCATTATATTTAATGCATGTGAGGATGAATACACTCTCATTCTTATGAAAAAGCTATAAACATTTGATGAGCATATTCTTTAATTCTAGAAACTATTTTAAAATGCCAAAGATATAATCATGCATCTAAAACTGAATGAGATAGATTTATTTGATCAAAAAAATATGTCAAAGTGTAAATTCATTTCTGTAACTTGATCAATTACTATTGTTTCAGAACAATATCTATTAACTATCAAGATGGACAAGCCATATCTGATCCATAAATAATAACTAAATCTTATGATCATAAATGATATAGAATTATATCAAAAAGCTATAAAAATTGTATCAAAATTGAAATGCAATACTTTCAAACATATCACTAAAATAATTCAAATGCATATGAATTAAAACTACCAACTAAATTGTAACTGATCATGAATATAATAATATATGCATATTTTATTCATTCATCAACTTTGGTTTTTAAAACCACTGAAAAAAATATAGAATCATCAATCGATCATATGATTTCATAATAAAAAACATCTACTAATATTTTTAATAAATAAGAGTCCCCAACACAGTTTTAGGCTTTATGACTAGGTCATCACTATGGTAGAAAATATGATTTTGAAATTTGGATGGGTATAGAAAATAGGCACAACATTAATGACCTTACTAGTCAATTTTGTGAAATAAATTTGATTAGCAACAACTTTGCCTATATATAAAATGCATATTTTCTTTGAGAGTGTGATCCAAGACAATCATTTCTCAAGTAACTAAGCATGAACCCCTAAAAATATGAATTCAGATAGGGATGGAATGTTCAGCTAGTGTGGCATGAAGAAAGGAAAAAAATTAACAAGGAAGTTCGGGCTAGATGCACATTCAATTTACAAATTCCTAAAGAACAAAATATTATGATGAAGTAACCCTATCACAACCAAGGATAAACAATCATGTTATCATTAACTATGATTCTGATTTTGTAAGAATATTTCTCAAAATGAGAGTTACTTATAGTATTTCTACAATTTTTCATATCCTTCCTTCAAATGTGATCCTTTTCATTTCAAACCTTTCATTGGTCGAATCAAAACAAAGAAAGAGTAGCAATTAAACAAAAATAAAACAACTAACAAACAATGAATAAAGAAAAATAAAATAAAAAACAAAACAAAACAAAAAACAAGAAAAACAAAAATAAAAGCATTAATTATTAAACAACTTGAGATGGTGGCTATTTATTGAATAACATAGCCAATTACCTTCAAGGTATTTAAGATGAAAAACATTATTACCAAGTATTATAGTAATTATATAAGGTCTAAGCCATAATATATCAAATTTATGGTGTTTTCGTGGGTCCTCACGAGCTTTATCCTAATATAATACTAGATCTCCAACCTTAAACTTCTTATTAGACACCTTTCTGTCAAAAACTTTTTTTAGCTTTTGGTTAGCTTTTTCCAATTTCTGAAGTGTAGTTACTTTAGATTCATCAAGTGCTATCAATTCATGTCATCTTTGCTCAATTAAATTTACATCTTCTTCTATGTATTGCAAGGCAGTTTTTGCTGGAAAAATCTAGAGTTCTATAGGTAAAGTATATTCAAATCCATACACTAACATAAAAGGATAATGACCAATTGCTACTTTATCAATAATTATATCAACCCATAAAGCTTCAAAGATTTTAAGATGTCAATTTATTTATTTTATCGTAAACTAACTTTTTTATTACATAAATCATTTTTTTATTAGTGGAATCAACTTGTTCGTTCCCTTGTGGATGATATTTCGATGAATGACTATAAATAATATAATATTTTCCTAGAAATTGTAAAAATTCACTTGAAATAGACTATGGTCTATTATCAAAAATAATTTCGTATGGGACTCCAAATCTTGAAAAAAATTGATTTTCTAAAAATAAAATCATTTCACCTATAACTGAACTTTTAAGAGCTTTCGCTTCAATCCATTTAACGAAGTAATATGTGACTATCAAGATATATCTATGACCTTTATATGACGACGAATGAATGTTTGAAATAAAATCTATGCCCCACTTAGTAAAAGATTTTTCAGGGATAACCGAGTTTAAAGGCATTATGGGGAATCTATACCTATCAACAAAGAGTTGACAAAGCATACATGAATGTACTAATTTATAAGCATCCTAAAATAAGGTGGGTTAATAATAACCAGCTCTTAGAATTTTATAAGTTGATGTCTTTACAGCATAATGTCCATCGCAGCTTCTTTCATGACAGCCTATAAGCACTTTTTATGTTTGATCATGAGTAAGACATCTTAGTAAAACACTATCACAATTACTATAAAATAAAAAGTTTTTTAAAAAATAAAAAATTAATGCTTTTAACTGTAATGAACGTCTTTATTTCTTATTAAAGTTGTTTGGACAAGATTGATTTTGAAAATAGTAGAATAAGTCATGATACCAATCATCCTTAGCCAAAAGATAGTCCCAATCATTAATTTCATGCCTATACTTAAATTTTTTAGCAAATTCAAAAACCTTAATTTTTTTAAAATGAGGTTTAACATTGAATTTTTGATCGATAGAGAGGACTAAGATATTGATATCTGAAGCTGTATTTTTAGCTAAGTGTTTTGCTAATTCATTTTTTTTTATAGTTTTTGATGTTTCAAATTCAAGATCAAATTATTCAATATGAAGAATCCACTTAGAGAGCCTTCCTTGAATAATTGGTTTCTTTAAAAGATATGACAAAACAAGTATGCTAGATAATACGATAGTTTTGTTTCCCATCAACAAATAGATAAATTTGATTAAAGAAGAAACAAGAGAAAAAACAAACTTTTCAACCAAAGGGTATCTAGTTTTGGTATCTTTCAAAGACTGTCTCATGTAAATAATAGGTTGTTCTTCATTATTTTCAAACTCTTGAATAATTACAGCTCCTATAGGATTTTCTGTGGCAATAACATAAAGGATAAATCCTTTATTTAAATCAGTTTTAGCAAGGATAGGTGCACTAAAAATGACATTTTTTAGTGAATTAAAAGCTAAATAAACATTTTCATATCAAATGTAAATATTATCTTTCTTTAATAACAACTGTAAATGGTTAGTATTATTAGCAAAGTCAAAGATGAATTTTCTAACAAAATTGGTTTTACCAAAGAAAGATCTTAAACTTGACTGATCTTTTGGAGGAGTTAATTACTTTATTGCTTTAATTCATTCTAAATCAATGGAAATTCCATCCTTAGAGATTATATGACCCAATAATTTACCTTCGATTACACCAAAAATAGTTTTCTTTGAATTTAGAGAAATTCTAAACTTTCTACATCTTGTGAAAATTTTACAAAGATGATATAAATGTTTTTTGTTATTTTTAGAATGAACAGTAAGGTCATCTAAATAAACCTGAATGATTACACCTATTAAATCATCAAAATCTACATGCATAACCCTTTAAAAAGTGGCTCTAGCATTTATTAATCTAAAAGGCATTCAATTATAAGTAGAAGTGTCTCTGTGTGTGGTAAAAATAGTCTTATGCCTATCCTCAGGATTCATAATAATCTGATTGTAACTTAAAAATCTATCTAATAAAGATATCATTTTAGATCCTGCAATTTGATGTAATATCTGATCTATATTGGTAAAGGAAAATTTTCTTTAATACTTAATTTATTTAGGTCTCTAAAATCAACACAAACTCTAATATCTCTATTTTTCTTCCTTATAGGTACTAAATAAGAGACCCACTTAGAATATGTTATAGGAAAAATGACACCAGCATCAATCATTTTATCTAGCTCTTTGTTAATGGTGTCCTCTAACAAAAGGCTAATCCTTCATATTTTTTGTCTTACAGAATTAATACCTGGTTTAATCAGAATATTATTTTAATAATATATGTATTGTACCCTTTAAGATCTTTATAAGACCAAGAAAATATATCAATAAACTCTTTGAAAAGTTTAATGATTTTTTTTTTAGTTACTTGTATCCCTAGATAAACATATTTAGGATCATATTTGGTTCCTAAATTTATGAGTAAGGTTTCACCTATAATTCTTCTTGATGGTTCTTCAATTTTAGCAATCTTGGATTGATTATTAAGAGAAAACATAGACTTTAAACTTACTAAACCAACATCAAATTGTTAGTACCTAACTGTAAATAATCACCACAATTACATAATCATCCTGGTCAAAATAGTTGCCTTTGAGAAAAGAATATATGTGTTCATCACAACTAAAAACCAACCAACTTCTTTTAAATCAAGAATTCTAGATTAAAATAATTCAATCAAAGGTAAATCAATAGTGGGTTCAATTTCACTAAAAGTGGGATTGGAGACATAAAATGCAAATTTATCTGCTCTTATATTAAATTCTTTAAAAATATGGGTATTATTGAAAGCTTCAAAATTTTTAGTTAATGCCCATACCTTTTGAGTGTAATGATGTAAACATGTTTTATTGGTCTTATAAATCTTTCAAATTTGTCTCACTATCAGCTCTGAGTCTCTGAAAACTTCTAAGTATTTAATATTTAATTCTATGGCTTTCTCTAATCTCAAACATAATGCTTCAAACTCAGTTGTATTATTATTATTATTTTCAAAGGATAATTTTTAAGCATAACGAAATATTTTACTGGTTAGAGATATGAGACAAATACCAACACCACTACCTTGTTGAGAACAAGCTCCATCAAAGTAGAGAGACCATAAAAAGTTTCTTCTAAATATTTATTCATGCTAATTTTGTTAGAGTAATACTCTTAGTGGTAAGCTTAACTTCGGTCTTAACCAAGGGAAGCTTCACCATAGTTAGAATAAATTATGTGGATTTTAATGTTACACACCCACATATTAAAATAGGTAGTCAATATGGTTGTTGGAATGTTGACATTAGTGGCCTAACTATTCATTTGACAATTGAACTTATTTCATATTGCCAAATGAGTTTCTCTCACCTACCCCAAACTACAATAAATACATGGGTAAAGTGCCTCATAAGGGATGAGAGAACATATGAGAGCATATGGGAGAATATGATATGATAATGTAATCTATCATTCAGTAATATAATTTATTGAGTTTTTGTGTGAGCAATGCATTAACATCATGGATGTGGTAATGAACTGTTTGAGAGATCTTGGTTGAGACTATTGCATACTCTAACATGGTATCAAAGCCATCTCCTTGAGTCATTACTCAGTCTTTTGTCTCTGCATTAACTCTTTATTTCTCTCTAAGCCCCTTTATCCAGTCATGCTGCTCAATTAGAGCAACAGTGTTGAAAGGAGGACAATGAGAGTCCCTATAGTCTCTTGGAGGTGATTTTGCAATCTGAAGGTCATTTCAAAATTTGGCGCTGATCAATATTTGTTAGCATGTTTATGGAAGCTATGGAAGGAGATTCAAGCTTTCTGTTTGTTAAAATTGGTCCTTGGGGCCCCAAATTTGTTCAAGAAGCTTGTTGGTTGTTGAGTAATTTTTGAAAAATATGCAGTCTTTCATGCAGATCTGACCATATGAATGCGCTTGAAATGGTTGATTTAGTGGGGGTAGAGCTTCGTTTGGAGGAAAACGGACCTGCGATACTCCTGATGTGGTGGAATCTCTCAATCAATTTTGACCATTCATTGGCTAAAGGGGTTTTCTTTTTTTATTTTTTTAGGCTATTTTTTATTCTATAGGGGGGAGGGAGCCTCATTTTTTAATATATATATATTTTTAAAAAAAACCTTTTTTAAAACTTATATTAAAAAAAACAAACAAACAAACAAACAAAAAAATCATTTTTTTTTAAAATGTGTTTTTGATTGCGGGAGGGGGGAAAGGGTGGCGTGGGGCGGGGCGGGGGCAAAACAATTATGTTTAAGGGGCTATTTTTATTTAAAAAGACAATCAATTTTTATTTTTTTTTCTAATTTTTTTTATTTTTTTATTTTTAAATTAAGGCTGGTATACAGGATTAGGGGATGGGGTAATCACACTCTCACATTTTTTTTAGCACAGGGAGCATTACTGGCATGTTATTTCTCATTTGACGAAGACCGGTGGGTGGGGTCCAATTTGACAAGGGCGTTAGACCCCCTACAAAAATGATTAGTTTTTACAACTAGTGATTCTAGATCAGTCTGCATGCCTATTTGGCATTTATGGGATTTATTTTTGAAAGTCATCATTTTTTCCAAACCCCCCTCCATTGCACATTTCCATAGACATCCCTGCATATTTTTGCTCATAACTTTAGCATTCTTTAGTGTTTGGAGGTGATTTTTGTTGCATTGCGATGCTAGTTACAAGCTCTTTTGTGTAGTATATTCAGTTTTTTGTTGCTACATTAGAAAGTATGACTATTTTTTAGATTTATAGAGGTCTTCTTAGTGTGCGAACATTGTTAGACTTTTTGGGCACTTTTCTCCGCACTCCAGGCACCTTTTGAGGTGCGATTTTTTTTCAAAGTGCATATTTTTTCACCTAGAATAAATATTTTCAATTAAATTTGAGTCATATTGTACATAAATTTATTTATTTTTCTTATTTTCTATTTTTAACTCAAATTGCATTTTGGTGAAGAATTTTGTAAAATTGCACAATTATAAGTATTTGGGGGGTTGTATTTGTCATTGCACTCCTTTATAAAGTGTCAAACTCTTTTTAGGGTGATACACACTTGCTTAAGGAACTCTTGTAGATTATGCCTTGCTTTTGTTTGTTGCATATTTATGGTTTGCGCATTGTCTTTGCACTTGGACATTCAAATTTTGGCACACCTTTTTTGTGCCATGTCTCCTTCAAAGGCCCCTTTCTTAGAGCCTTGTCTTCTTTTGTAAAGACACCTCAAATCCCCTTTCTAAGCACCTTCCATTCTTCTTTGTGTCTCTTATAAGGCCCCTTTCTTAGCACCTTAAATTCTTTTCTAGAGACACCTCAAGGCCCCTTTCTAAGCACCTTGTCTTTATTGTTGATTGCATTGGTTTGTTTCCTTATTATAATTTCACTCAAGTAAGCCAATAATAACTTACCCTTCAAGAGTGACATTGTTAGTTTTGTAGAGGAAAATAAGGCCCACATAACACAGAACATGCTCTTCATCACAACACTTAACTCACTTTTTCATACTTTGCAAGTTCATATTGTATTTTTTCAATCATAGGCTGATCTTATGGAACACACAACCACTACACCTTTTCCACATTTAGTTCCTAATTTTGACTTTGGCATGCATCCCTTGGATGCTTTATTAGACTTTGATTTCTCAGCCACTAAGTCATTTTATGATCCTACTACATTGATAGTTACATTTGTTGAAACTCACAATCGTGTTAATCACACTATTGATGTGTTTGCTTCATTTGAGAAGCACACAACTGGTTTTGGTTCCTACATACTCTACACCATGGGTTATTCTAGCAGAGGTCTTGAAAAGCACGCACTGGGCATTATTTCTCCCATCCATCTTATTTATTGGATTGCTCATCATGACATTGGCTATCAAAGAAGTGCTTCCACATCTTCTTTGGGATCATTATGTAGCATCTCTACACCATTTTTTGTTCACTCCACACTTCCAAAGGACATTGAGTGACATGGTACTCTTACATTTAGGTATTTATCAGATATTGTATTCAGACATGAGAGTCCTGAGTCATCTTGCCCTTTACTCAGGCATGAGAAATTTGAGTGTTCTTTTATCAAATTCACTCTAGTATGAGATTTCTACATTTTATATAGACATTTCTTTTTATTCATCATTTGGGCACATGGCATCATATCAATTTTAGGCATCTTCTTCCATAATCTGTTGTTATTTGGGATGGATTGATGATTGGTTATGGCAGTGTCATTAACATTATTTGCATGGACTTTATCAGCATGATTCTTCCATTATTCAGATGCATATTTTATCTACCATTCATAATGTATAGTAGTGCTCCCTTCTTTAGAGAAAATTTTAGGTCTTGTGATGGCTTCTTCAACAAATCAACTACTTTTTATGGTGAGTTCTTTCTGGTATTTCTAGAATCTGTTTGATTGTTTGATGATTTTTTTGGGATACATTATACTCACACTAACTTATAAAGTGCCATGAGGGGTTTGTTTTTTATATCCTAATCTACCTTCATTCATGTGTACTTTGGTTTGTACACCCTTTACACTTTTAGTTGCTTGCCTCTCCCATCACCACTAGGGCCATCTCTTTTTTGAGAGACCATTTCTATATTCTTTGACACCTTGATAATCAGTGTGTCTTTTTTTTGTGAGCCTTCTCTATCATTTTCAGTTACTATTATTGATCGATGTTTGAGTAGTGGATTTAGTACACTCATATATTTTTTTTCATCCACTCCAACCATTCCGCATTATGGGGGGTGTGTGTACAAATACTATTTCTTTGGGTGTTGAGTGTCCCTCGCACCAAGTAGTAATCTTTTGTAATTTTGACTACTTCTTTAGGTGTTGAGTGTCCCTTACACCACCTTCAGATAGTTGATAGCATATTTGGGTTTTGAGCATCCTTTGCACCTACTTCTGTGATGGCTTTCATTTCATCCAGTATAGTCTAGTTTTTTAAGAGATCATTATTTTATCTCTCATTTTTCAATTCTATGATCAATGTTTTTTTGAGTGAGCCTCATACAGAGTACCAGTTCCTATTTAACTTGGCAATTATAGTGACTCGACATCCATTTATTCTAGTAAGATGGATTGGTTACCATAAAGACACTTAGTACTTCACTGTATATTTGTGCATGGATATCTAATCAGGCCTTTATTATTGAGACCTATTTTATGAGTTTTCTCTTATTCCCAAGTTCATCTTAAGGAGGGATGTTAAAATAATATTCTTCGTGGTATGCTTAACTTGGATCTTAACCAAGGGAAGCTTCACCATAGTTAAAATAAACCATGTGGAGTTTAATGTTGCACACCCACATGTTAAAATAGGTAGTCAACATGGTTGTTAGAATGTTGACATTAGTAACCTAATTATTTATTTGGAAACTAAACCTGTTTTACATTGCCAAATAAGTATCTCTCACCTACCCCAAACTACTATAAATACATGGGTAAGGTGCCTCATAAGGGATGAGAGATCATATGAGAGCATATGGGAGAATATGATATGATAATGTAATCTATCATTCAGTAATATAGTTTATTGATTTTTTGTGTGAGCAATGAATTAGCATCATGGATGTGGTAATGAGCTCTTTGAGAGATCTTGGTTGAGAGTATTACATACTCTGACAAATTTTTTGGTTAATTTAAATTTAGTAATTCATAAGTCCCAATACCTATTTTTATGTATGAGATATTGGAAGAAGAAGGAGATTCAATTGGAGTACCAGAAAAATCTTCTCTTTTAAGAAATGCAATTTCTTTATTAACTGGAACCCAAGTTACATCTTTACCAATAAATGCTTCAGTTGGTCTTGACCAGTCCCTTCCTAATAATAAGACATAATTACTAGGAATATCTAAAACTTGAATATTAGTCATGCAACTAATACGTTTATCTTGCATGATTTTAATAACTATATCATGAAATTTACCACAATTCTTAGTTTATCTTGCATCAAAACCAATAATGTTTTTGCAATCTACTTCATAAGAAATGCCCAATTTATCAATAATACACTAAGGCATAATATTTTTTGAATCACCACTATCCAAAATATAATTATGTATTATTTTATTACCAATTTTAACCATGGCATAGAAATGAGGAATATAATCAATAGGGAGATCAAAGTGTTGAGCGTAAATATGGTCAACATTACTTTCTTCTTGTAAACTAACATCTGATTTAGGATTCTTAATTGCTTCATTAATTTTATCTAATTGTTCAAGAAGACTTCCAGCTTGAAATAATGAAAATCCAGCTTTAATAGTTGAGAAATCATCAATTATATTATAGGTCTTAGCATTTGTTTGCCTAAAATTCTTAGACTCATAATTTTGATATTGTGAATTGTTATATCCAATAGCAAAAGGAGTATCTTGATCATTTTTATCATTTTTATGATTTGTTTTATCTTTATCATCAGAATGAGACCTACCATTTGCTGACCTATTACTATTAAAAATTTCATAATCTTTATTCCTATTATTAATAACATAAATATTTTATTTTTATGAAGACTCATCAATAGTATTTACATTATATGCTAAATCTTTAATTATCTTTTCTTTTCCATGTAATAAATATTTCTTGAATTTAATAACAACTTGACATGTTTCAGGATTATGATCAAGTTCACAAACCTCAAAATAATAAGAAAGACTATCTTCTTTCATATTTTTATGAGAAGAGTAAGGTTTATTATTAAGCTATCTTTTAATAGCGACCAGCTCATTTCCCAAACTTCGGATTGACTTTAATATTTCAGCATTATCTGAATTCAATCCCATATTGGATCTATCTTTAAAACCTATAGGTTTCAATGTTTTTTCATAATCAATACATAACCAAATGGTTTCATCATATTTAATTATATCTTTATCTTCTAATGCCATTTTGTATTTTAGAGGTAAAGCATTAGAAAAATAAAATCTAGACAATTTCTTAGAATCCTTGATATCATTTGGAATTTTCTGATGTAATTTAGTAAACTTAGAAACAAAATGATACATAGTTTCACCTAGATCTAATGAAATTTTTGTAAGATAATTAACTAAATCAAAATCTTATTTATCTTTTCTAAAGGATAATTCTAACCATTGTTCTACATCATTCCAGCTATCAATCACTTTTGTGGGTAGATTAATAAATGCTTGATAAGTTTTCTCTTCTAATGTTTATGTGAAGACCCTTAAAAAATTATTTTCATTAGTTATTTAAAGAGTGGCATAAACTAATCTAAAATCTTCTAAATGATTCTCCCAAGATTCTTCAGTTGGACCAAAAAAAATTGGTATGTTTAATCCACTGAGAGAAGGCATCTTACTTGGATGATTTCCTACATTGATTGGATTAGAAAAAATCCAAGGATATACAAATATCTAATGTTCTTGCTAGAGTTCCTCTTCATTTTCACCTTCTATGAGTTATTCAATTTATCTATTATCTTGTAACTCATGAAGATCTTCTAGTCTGCTTTCTAGTATTTGTTGTTCTTCATCTAGGTGATCTCATAATTGATTTCTGGCTGGTGGGTTTCTGACATTCTGTTCTGTCATTAAAAAATTTAGTAGATCCTCTCTAAGATATAACTATCTTGAACCTAATTTTTATGACCTGAATGTTGATTAGGCAAAATAATTTCAATAGGCTCAACAAAGTCATCAAAAGAAAAAAATAAAAAAGATAGTGAATTTTAGGATGAGGATTAGTGGCTAGTGGTGTTGCTCTATTTTCTTGAATCCTTCTATTAAAATTAATTATATCCCATTGAGTTTTATGTGTCAATCTTGAATACCAATCAATTTTAAATTTTGTAATTTCTAATTTTTCATTGATAATTTTAATAATTTGAGGGAGATCTTTGCGATGATTATACCATGCAAAACATGTTAGATTAAAATCAATATCAGTTTGATCCTCTTTAACATTAATAATATGTTGAATAACTAGAATTTATTAATCTACAAGAACCATTATCAAGGAAATAGATTCTAAAAACTTATCCCCAATAGAGTCGTTAAATTTGTTGACAAAAAAATTTGTCATGTCAATGAATCAACCCTTTCACCTATTACGAAGGTCAAAGTGAAATCATACAAGTCTAATCATAGGGGTTTGAAATGTTCTTTTTAAGATCCTAAAGATGAAAAGGGATTTTATAATAGTTCTATAAAAATAATCAATAAATTATCAAATTAACTTATTCCATTATCACAATTGAGAATTTGTATTAACTAAGAATCAATTGAAATAGGAATCTAAAATCTATTCTATCTGACAAAGATAATATATTAATTAGATAAACTCTTAAACTATAGAAATATGATTATGAAAGTATGTGTATGAAAATACACTTAATTTCATTTTTCCATGATTCATTTTACAACTAAGTCTAAAGAAAATACTAATAGAAAATGACAAGAAAGACTAAAAACAACTAAAGAATGAAACAAGAAAGAAGAAATGAAAAAAATGAAACAGAAAAAAAACTAAGGGAAAGTAAAACTAAACTAAAACCTAAGAACTAAGGAACATTATGGTATAAAACTACTATAAAAAGTAATAAACTAAAAGTATATCTATAATAAAGCTAGTCTAAAATAATATTAAACTTAAAAGTATAAATTAAATGAAGCAAAAGAACAAAAATTAAAGTAATTAAAATAACTACTAAAGGGATACTAAGAAAAACATAAATAATAAACTATAAAAGATTTTAAACTAAGAACTAAATTAACAGTTGGTGCTAACTTATTACTAATAAACATCTAAAAATATTAAACTAAATCATAAAGATAAACAAAAATCAAAAGACATTAAGAAAACTTAAATTCATCTATTAAAGTAAGTCAGATTTTTACAAAAGAGTTGTGAGTCTCAACATGAGAGTCGTCTTATCATAAAAACAAATTTGAAATGAGAACTCCAACATTTTTTAATACAAAACTTGAAAATAACAACTCAAGAATTTATTAGATCAATGAAGCTTCATAGACAATATGAAGTGATCATCATATTCAGGTTCAATTCTTTGAATTTTGCCAATAGAACTGTAAATAACAATCATCAAAAGATATTAGACTTAGCAAACTTTAGATAATCAATAATAGATGATAGATATAACTAGATATACCTGTGTTGCATAAGTTATCACTCAACTGTTAGATAAAGTATCAGTAGGTCTATCTGTAAAAGTCATACTATCTCAGAGAAATTGCAAAGAAAGAAGAAATGAATGACTTTAGAATAATAATCTAGTCTTCAATACCTATTGAAATTCTATCTTCAAATGAAAGTTTGATATCCTTTTATCCTTAAACTTTAGTTATAAAATAATTTATAATTGACTTTAGTTAATTATTAGTTAAGGTTAACAAATTGACTTATAAAGTTTGTAAACACTCATACCCATAATTGTTGCATATGCAATGTAACACCAGACCAAAAAATGAATAAGTTGCAATGAAATTTCACCAAACAAAACAAAAAGTTCAAAACCAGAATAAAATAACTTCCATCCATTTGTGACCCAAAAACATACAATGCTTTGAATTTCACAACTGCCATTACATGCAGATATTGAAAATAATAAACTATCAAATCTTTTAAAACCATAGCTTCCCATTTTGCATTTTATTCCACAAATTCCAATATTTCAAAGTGCCGACTTGCATGCATATCTGACCATATTTGCAAAAAAATACTCAAATGCATCAACTTCTCAAGCCTCAAAATGAGATAAACTAAAACATTCATACCAAAAATCAACTTCAAAACCTTATATGAACCTCTTTGCTCGCCCTTCTTTCTACAATTTCCATTAAACCAAGATTTTGCTTCTACCAAAAGCTTTCCAAAATGATGATTGACTCAAGAAAACCAATTTTTATTCACCAAGTTCACCTCATAATTGCTTGGGGATACGCACTCACTTCCCATTGGTCCTTACTAATTCTTGCCAAAGTTAGTAGTTTGCTAACCTATTTTGCCAAACTGTCAAAGTTAGCATTCACCAAAACTTCTTACCAAATTATATGTTAAACAATATGTTTCGAGGAGATAATCATGCCATTAATGCACACCTTACCATCCAAATTTACATGATCTGAAGCATCTATAAACACTAAATGATAATGCCAACTTGCATAGGCTTCAATACCAAAATTTGCTAAGTCATCCTTGTAATCCTATCGATGTTAACCTTATTCCAAATATGTATGCCAACTCAGATCATGAGGATAGACTCAAATGCATATGCCCATTCTAATTAGCATCATGTATCATGAAAACTAAACCATTTACCAAATCATATAACCGAATGTTCTTATCAAATAAATAAACTTAGGTCCTTAGCCAATCCTAAGCCCATATGCATTTAAAACCAAACCATGACAAGGTCCATGCAGTGTTAATAGAAGGCTAGGATTTAGACAAAACCTTATAATGAACCACATTTCCTTAGAAACTCATTATATTTAATGCATGTGAGGATTAATACATTGTCATTATTATAGAAAAGTTATAAACATATGACAAGAATATTCCTTAATTCACGAAACTATTTTAAAATGCCAAAGTTATAATCATGCATCTAAAACTGAATGAGAAAGATTTATTTGATCAAGAAAACACATCAAAGTGAAAATTCCATGCTATAACATGATCAATTACTATTGTTCCATAACAATATCCATTAAATGTCGAGATGAACAAGCCATATTTAATTCATAAATAACAATTAAATCTTATGACCATAACTGATTTAGAATTATATCAAAAAGCTACAACAACTATATCAGAACTGAAATGCAATACTTCATAACATATCAATGAAATAATTCAAATGCATATGAACTAAAACTACCAACTAAATTGTAAATGATCATGAATATAACAATATATGCATATTTTATTCGTTCATCCACTTTATTTTTTGAAACCACTGAAACAAAAATAGAAGCATCAATTGATCATATGATTTCATAATAAAATGCACTTACTAATATTGTTAATAAATAAGGGTTTTTGACATAGTTTTAGGCTTTATGACTAGGTCATCACTATGACAGAAAGTATGATTTTAAAATTTGGAGGGGTATATAAAATAGGCACAACATAACCTAACCTATAGGTCCTCTTTCTTGCTCACTCAACCCTTCTCAGTTAGACTTTGACTAATTTTTAATCACTCATAGCTTATTAGACATATATTTTTGAGATCCAAACAACACTCTCAAACCCAAATCCATCCCTTTAGATCTCATCTTCCTAGGATAATAGTGACAAACTTGGATAGGAGCATCAAAATTTTGGGGTTTCCTATTTCCAATGCTATTGTCCAAGTTCACTTTAGCCTCAAATGGTCATTTTTTTTTATTCTTTATATTTTCTCCTATCATACTAATACAAGCTCATCTAACTATATATTATTAGTTTCCCTATAAAAATCCATTTAGTGTCTATTTAAAAGGGTTGGCACTCATTCACAAGAAAAATGTAAGAATACAAGCAAGCACACTCAAGAAGTCTTCCCTATTGTCTGCATACAACCTTTCAAGACCAATTAAATTCTATTGAAGCACTCATACAAGTATTTAGTCATCCAAAGTACATTATAGTTTTGCATTATAGTTGTATATATCATACAATTTTACCAAGCACTTCAAATAGGAGAACTAAATTTGTTTGATCCCTCTTAAGAGTATTGGTATGTAGGTAACATGCCTACCCACATGGTGTGAAGTTAGGCTAGCGTATCCTTTAAAAACTAACCCCTTTTCTCTTTCTAAAATTTTTTACTCAAGTTCAAGTACCAAGAGCTCCTAAGGGTTTTGAAGATTGAATCAGACACGACAAGATTAAAGTTTCAAAATTTCACTTCTAGGGTGTCATAGGCCTACCAAAGAGAACCCATAATAGCTAGATCACTAGGACAACAGTGTTGAAAGTGGAGAATAGTATCAAAAAGTGGACTACAACACCAAGTATTAGGGTGTCCTAAGTTTTCCACTCCTATCCAATCTATAAATAGAGTTTTGAGTCTTATTTGTGACAATCTACCATCCCTGCATAATAATTTTCAGATCCTACCTCATCTGTTTCAGCCTAGAATAAACTAAGTTTGATTTATTTACACTTATTACTATTTTTGGAAAAGGTAAAATACATATTTGTTTACACAAATCAATAGGCTAATTAAGACACATTAATTACTTATTTAAATTTACTTATACCTTTATTTGCTTACGAATTAAACACCTAATTCTCAAAAAGAATAAAACATTTGTTGAACCTTACTTCAAATTTCCACAGAAAAACTCTAGAAACCTTAAGGTTAATTATTTCTAATTTTTTTCAAAATTTTCTTGATTTTTATTTAATTTGAAATAAAAAACTTTAAATTAATTCAAATATTTTCAATAAATTCACCCAAACCCTAGTTTTCACATACTATATCCTATTTGCATACAAACACTTACAAACCACTAGGAAAAATATACTGCTAATTTTAGAAATATTTTCATATTTTTCCTCAAATTCTCAAAATTAAAAATACAATTTTTCTATAAATATTTCAATTACTATACTAATTTTGAAAAAAATCTTTCAAAACCCTAGTTACATCAAATACATTCTCAGTTATTTTTAGTACTTTTCGCATCATTTTCTAAAAATCTAATTGCATATCTAACTTTAAAAAATCAATTTCAAATTCAATAGTTCATAGTATTTTACAAATAATATTTTTGAAATATCCCTAGTGGTATATACTAGTTCTTTTATGCTTCTTAATCACCTTACATTTATAGCCAAACTACAAAAATGATGCTTAGTTATTTTTAAATTCTTCTTACATTTATGGAAAAATACAAACAAACCATAATGGGCCCTATCATGTACATGAATGATGAATTCTATCATATGTTAGTACAAAGGTTCATTCTCTACATTTCCTACTTATTTGTCATTATATGGGATGATATTCAACAGTTTTCTCTTAAAAATATTAATCTGTCTCTTGCATCATCTCCCTTGGAGCCTCTTCCATGTACAGAGTCATGTTGCATGGTCCATTTTATTCTTCCCCATGTCACTACTCATCACCAAAAATACCAATTATCACCTTTTGTTCTTCCACCTCCTTGACCCATCAATTATCTTTACTCTCATCTCATAGAAAATACAACTCCTATACGGATAGTAGATAATGTGGTTAGAGCATTACTCAATGCATAACTATGCCTCCTCCACCTACTTAGGATCCACATAACCTTTATATTCTAACTCATCCTATGCTCAACCAAACAATATAGGTAGATTCACACAATGCATATGACATTGTCGATCAGTTGAGAAACACTCTAGCTAAAATTTCTATGTTAGAACTACTTCAAAAAAATAATGTATTCAAGGACATTCTTTATCAAGAACTCACTCAAACCTTCATATTTTATATTAGTGGTTAATACTCTAAAAACTATAAAAGATGTAATTTCTTTTGATAGTGAGGACATGCCTTCTCAGATGGTTATTGATCAAAATCTACCATTATTCATACAAGTGCAAGTCAAAACCAATGCAATCAAGTAAATTATCATTGATAGTGGTTCCATAATAAATTTATGTAATATCACATTCTTATAAGACATGGGTATATATTTGGCATCAATGAAAAAAACATGTAAGAACATTTGAGGGTTTGATGATATACCACAATAGACTTTGGGTACTATTACTTTGGATATCATGGTGGGCCCAAAAACCCTCCCAACACAGTTCCAATTCATGCCAAGTCCACTTCAATATAATCTTTTACTCAGATGACCTTGGATACATACTATGGGTTCTATCCCTTCCACTCTCCATCGATGTATTAAGTTTCTCCATGAGGGATATCTATACACATGTCTAACAGACAACCAACCATTCAAATACTATCGACTTACAGAGTCATCTTTGACTATTTCATTCGATGAGAAACAATATCTCATAGAATAGCCACCACTTCATAGCATTTCTCTAGATCTGATACATACATATGAGGTTGGTGAGACTAGCACTTCCCACATTACTCCACTCATAATCACACCATCAACACTAGTTCTTTTTCTAGTCATTGTAGCTCTAGCCATTCTAGTTACTTCATCAATTTGAGTTATGACACCTATTACACATCCACCATCACTGATAGTCACACCAAAAGCTCTAGTTGATTCCATAGTTACTCCACCAGTTATAGATAATTCAATAGTAGTGATTTTTTCTACTACTATAGCTAATGAGACTCCTATAGCATAATTACCACTTGTGGTAAATTCAGAGTTACCATATGTACATGATGTTGATACAGATTCATAGGCTTCTTCAAATCATGATACAACACCCACACTCATAGATGACTATTTATGTGGATTGAGCTTTACACCAGTTAGCCCAAGAGATTACCAAGATAACTCTAAAGATCTCAGTACACATCCTACATCATTTTTAGCATCTCACACTACACACTCAGGGTATACTTTGTGTTGGGTGAATATTTTGTCATCAACTAACTGATAACAAAATGGGTATATCAACCACAGCATAGGGAGATTTACACCATGAAAAGTATGGGTTTACCAGATCTTTACGAAGTAAATCTCTCCTCTCATCAAGGGGAGGTTCCCTATAAATATTCATGCACTATATGCATATATATAATTAAGCAGAAAATAACACATGGGGTGGTATAACAACATCTACCTCTCTTTTTTCAGAGGTAATGTACAAAGAATGAAAGCAGGATATCCTAGTCTGTAGCTAACAACACTCATCTTCTTTCAGGAATGGTATCAAATGGAGAGCAGGAGATCACCTAAGGTAACAAAGTCCACAAGAACACTCACGTAAGCACAAAGTCTTCCATAGCTTCTTTCACTGATTTGGAATAAATGTAACCGTAGAATAAAACAAAGCAAAAAGTCTCCACCTGAAACTACAAAAGATAACTAAATCTCAAAGATAAAAGAAGCTCAAAGTCTATCCTCTACCTTTAGAAACACCCTTAGATAATATAAACACACCCACTTTGCTTATTAAATTAGATAAATAAGATATTACTAGGAAAAAGGACATCAGAACCATTTCCTAAATAACACAGACAATCTCAACACAAAGTCTGAAATAACCTGCTTCTCATTCATTCAACAAAATATGATTTACAAATTTGAGCACAAAGTCTCAAAAGTTGCTTCAATTTCAGTAGAGTGTTTGTTATTAATTTTCCAAGATCATTTACAAAATGAGGTCTCCACTATATATAAGGAGAAAATCCTCAAAAACCAAAAAATAATAAAATACAAAAATATCTCGGTCAAAGATGACTCATCTTTGACTTTGAGATATTTTTCCAAAATATTTACATGTAATTACATTTTTCAAAATTGCATGCACTTTTCACAAAACAGAACTGCATAAGGAGAGAAGAAGAAAGAAGGGGAGAGATTCAGTTCTTGCTGCTAGATTTCTTCATATGTGCCTCAAACATAGTGATGGATGCCTGAATTCCTATGCTGTCTGGTGCAACTGTGTTCTTGGAGATGATTTTGGCTCTGATCAATGCATCCTTCAATGTTGTGATGGCTTAGGCATGGCCAGTTAACCTGGATTTTAGATTCTCCAAAGTTAACTAAGCATCTAGAATACTGTCCACATGAGAAGGATTTTTCTTCAAAATCTCTCCAAATCATCTCTTTGAAGCTCTAAATTATTTCTTCTGCCAGAAGGAACAGATTGTCCTTAGAGGTTAGGTTGCATGGCAGCTCTTCTAGTTTATTCAGCAGGCTTAGGTCACTCTTCTCACTAGCCTCTTTGAAAGCTTTAAGATCATCAATTAGATCTTTGAGTACCTGGATCCTGAAGATCAGTGACTCCTTGATTTCAACATAGGAGTCTTTGTTAGAGATAACACTGATAGATATCAAGGTGTTTTTCTTCAAATCCTTCATCTCCTTCCATTTGCTAAGATCCTTTTCAGAATTATCGATCTCTTGAGAGATAAGGGAGACAAAGTCATCTAACTCTACTTTTACCTTCTTCATCTTACCCATCCTTTCTGCAACCTCTGATAGCAAAGAAACTCTTTCAATATAGTCCTCCAGGACTTTTCCCTTCAAATAAGTCTTCTCTACTTTTTGAATGACTGGGTCATCCACAGAGAAGGCCTCTAGAGTTGCTACTTCAAGGGGAAGGGTGAACTTTCTTATTACTACCGTTAGCTGCTCTACCTTGGCCTTGTAATAATCCTTCATCTCCTTCTCTTGATCAAATTTCTGGACCATGATGTCCATAGCAGCCTGAAGATCACTTTTTTCACCTTCATGAGTAACTTTGCCAAGTTCAACTGAGAGATGGAATAGTTGCTCATCTCGAAACCCTCAAGGTTTACATCTTGTGGAGGCTTGGCCATCTCCAAAAAATTTTGCCCTTTTTCCTTGACCAATTTTGAGAGGATTCTTGGCCTCTTAGGAGCTTTAGCTTTCACCAGCACTATTTTTCCAAAGTTAAATTCATCTGGGGAGATGGCCATCTTCTTTCTTTTGGGGGTGAAAGCTGTCATCCAAGGCAGGAGAGAAGTACCTGCTAGGGTAATAGTTCCCTGTGTTGGTGTTACTCCGGTGGCTTCTACACTACTGGTGGTGACAGTAGTTGTAGTTGGAATGATCGGTGAAATTGTACCAACCATTGATTCTGGATTTGGTGTAGGGCTTGTTATCATGTTGAAGGAAGGAGATGATAAACTGGGGATGAACCCATAAGAGTGAGGAAAACCTCCAGAAGCATGCCTGATGGATCGCCGAATATGACTCTGGAAGGAGAGGCAGCTCTAGAAGAGGCAACACTAATCGAGAGAGATAAGAGAAGAAGCTACCATAAGAGATTGAGGAGGAGAAGGACAGATGCACTCTTGAGTAGTTGCACTTCTTCTAGTGAGAGTGGAGGTCCAGTGCTTGGTTGCCCTTGATGGCTGATCATCTATCTCCATTGGCTGAGCTACCTGTGTCTGAGGACTCTATTCCTTGGTTCCTTTTGTTGCCATTTTAGGCTCTTTTGTAGCCTTTGGCTTCTTAGATACAAAGATGATTATAGGCTTGTGAGGCCTAGAAGGAGAAGGTACATCATCTTTGTTTTTGGTTTTGTTTTCAGCCTTCCTCTTTAACTCTGCTTTGTTATTCAACCTCAGATCCCGTGACAAATTCTTTCAGGATGATCCCTTTGGCTGCTAACCAATCATTGGCGTTAGCCAATATTGGTTCAAATCTCTTTCTCAGAGAAGTTAGCTCCTTCTGAGACCACTGTGTTGGAGGAAGAGGGGAACCAGCAACCTTCCCTGCCAGGTATATGCTATTGATGATATTTTTATCATTGACCAGATCGGAGGGGATCTCTGCAAGTCCCAGAGTATTCAATCTACTCTAGTGTCAAGCCTGCTAGAAGTCCATTTTCCTGAGTTTCCTCAGTTGTCCTCAGGTCGATCCTAGATATCTTCAATCATGGGCTCATGGAACTGAGTTTTCCTTTTAATCTTGTCCTTAACGCCCTTATAGTCAAATTTTTCCCCTTCTCTTAAATGGTCTTAGAGTGACCATCTGCATCTCAATTTCCATTACCTTGGCTTTGGCTGCTATTGCAATAGAGTACCTACCAATCTCGATTGGAAACCTAAAACTTGGTTTCTTCAGCTCCATCTGTCTGGTATGCACGATAATCAGTTGTCAATAAAGTTCCATTAGTACCAGCTCTATCTAAAAGGAACCTGGGGAGCATGTAGTGGTAGCCTTGGTAAAAGCCAACCTGAAAGATAGCAGAAGGTGGCAAACTGAAGGAACATGCAGCCATAATCATTAACCACCACCCAGGCCTCATCTGATACTCTCTTCTGCTCAAGCTGAGGGTCGAAGAGACATAAAAATGTAGTAAAAAAGGCATCATTTACCCTCTTGAAGTGACAGGTCGATCCTTGCAGAGTTAGCTGAGGGTAATATGAGTGTATTTGGGTTGTCTTCCTATCCCCCTCTGTGGTTAAGCCTAGAAAAGTCCACATTGTGGTAGCTATGTATACAAGGTACGAGGTCATGTAAAACTTGTGAGAGGTCTGCACCTTGGTCAGCTACTCATGGAGGGCGTTGCTGATCTGCTCTCCCTAAAAGATGGCTTGTTTGCCCTAGAGGATGATTTTAATGAATGGATACATCCATTCATGAAATAGTGAAGAGGATGGGAGGCCTCATACCCTACTGCGAAGGGTGATCAAGTCGCCAACCTCCTCAATAAAGTCACTCCTCAAAAAGTTTTATGGCCATCTTGATAAGCTTATCATAGGGGACTTCAACCACTTATAGTTCATAACTTTCTTCACCCTTTTAGGGTCTTTATCATATTCCTTTTGTGTATCCATGAAGTCAATGTTGGTTACTTCAGTGGCTAGAGGGCACATGAAAACTTTATTGATGAATTCAGGGTCCATCTGAATCACCATGTTGTTACTGGCATCTGAGACCAACCTGGTCTCTTTGTTGTAAAAGTGAGCGCATTGGAGGATGAACTCAATATGATGTGCTGCTACCAAAAAGGTGGCCACCAGGTGGATGTTGCTCTCGATGATCCTCTTCATCCCAGTGCTTGGATTCGTCACCTTTGTTCATGCTAGGAATTTGGCCATGTCCACATGGCCGATCTCAGTGTCCTAGATGTCATCGACATTTGAAGAGACCAACATGAGTAGGAAGATGCCTTGATACTTATATTTCATGGTCTTCACCTTTTTCAAAGATGCTTTAGACATGGGAACTAGTTTCAGGCAGATAGGTGTCAATGAGCAGGAGTTCTCTGAAGGTGCTATGCAGACATGATTGTGAGATTAAAAGAAAGTGGATGAATAGGGAAAGCATAATTTAAGTGATCTTGGTTATTGGAGGTCACTTAAAAAGGCTAGGTGGAAGAAAGGACCAAAAAATGAGAAGAAAGGATGAGAAAATGTCAACACAAAAAAATTCTCGAGAGTTAGGAAAATTTGGGGGAGATATACACGGGCGGCAAATTTTACCACCCCTGCATGCTAGGAATAAAAGAGTGCAAGGGTGGCAAAATTTTCTACTGCCTATGCAGGGATGGCCTACATAGGTGGTGAATTTTGATGCACCTTTGTAGGTTGGAGGAGGAAGAAGTAATGGCAGAAAAACCACCACCCTTGCAAGGAATACCTACAGGGGTAGTGAATTTCACCGCTCGTGTAGGGAAGGCAACGTAGAAAGCATGGGTGGTAAATTTTGCCACCCCTACAATTATGGAGTTAAAAATATGGAGTAGTGGCAAAAATCTCTGCCCCTATAGGTAAGCATGCCTTGTGGGCCGAAGCATGGGCAGCGAAAAAGGCCACCCCTTGCAGACTATGGGATAAAAACCCATGGGGAATGGAGGGATGGCCTTTTTCCACCATCCCTAGCAAGGAAGAAAAATTCTCAAAACAAAGATGATGAAGAAATAAAGGAAGAAAAACAAAAAGTAAATGTAAAAATCAAGACCTACATGAAAAACCATGCGCACCACAAGCATGAATCCATGAAAACGCTCTTCAAGTCGCTTGCTAGGTCATCCAAACGTGAAGGGAAGGAGGAGAGGAGGAAGTAATGAGAATAAATGAGGCTCAAATTAGTTTATATGGGGTGAAAATTGACCCCAACAACCTGCCACATGTGGCAATAAATGCTGTGCATGAAAACCAAGGCATGCTCAGGTGGCAAAATTTGCCGCCCTTGCATGTTCTGGTTCATCTGAGTGCAGGGGCAGCAAAATTTTTTGCCCTTACATGTCAAGGTGCAGGGGTGGCAAAAAATTTCCTGCCCTTGCATGCAAAAGTGCAAAGGTGGAGCAAAATTTGTCCACCTTGCACAAAAATAAGGAAAATGTAGAGGTGGCAAAATTTTCCACTCTTACATGAAACAGAAGAAAAGACTAACTCTGGAAGGAGACAGTCTGGGAGAGGGGTTCCTTGGTCATAAAGAGATCATGGACACTTCACATTCCCAGGCCAAGATGAGAATGAATTCAAAATCTGTCTCAAAAAATGGACTTAGAGAGACAAAAGACAAAATAGACAAGTTTCATAGGGGGTTGTTTCCAAAAATGGGCTAATCCGATTTTGGAAACAACACTTCGCACTCATGGCCAGAAGCAACTCACTTGACAAATATAGTCCACATCATTACTTCTATAAATAATAATTTTGTTATTGAAATTTAAGTAGGTAACACATAAAATTAGCCTCATTTCATATTTCAGACATTACTTGATCATGAGATGATCACACTACCTATAGTATGGCACAGATCTATCAGCAGATTGACACATTAAGATGGTCACCCATTTTGTAATTTTCATAGGATTACAAGTCATGATACAAAATAATGCACATCCTTAAGGTAGAGATTGAATAAACTATAGGATATAGGTATTATTCATATTATAACACCATCTCCACCACTTCCACCAAAGTCACGTACTAGGAGGGTTAAACATCTAAGAACATAATCAACATATCCATGACCAGAGCAACCCTCAATTTGCCCTCAATATGATGACATCACATACATAACCTTTGTAGCATATGATGATACTTATGATGTTTATCTTGATGCATTTGATGATGATTGATATCCTTTCCTCCATTTTCATCCTTAGTAGGCTCCATATTTGGATCCTTTCCCACCACCAACCTAGTTTTTTGTATTATGATGTATATACTTGTACATATTTTATTTCAAAAATTAATTGTACATATGGACTCTTGTACTTCCTATACATAGTTTAAATATTTTAAAATAATAATATATATATATATATATAAATTCAAAAAAATATTACAAAAACACCAAAAACATATTTTTGATTGTATGCATCATCTATGTTTTACATCATTACTATCATGGTAGGACTTACATTTGCCATTTCATGCTATTGTATGTTTATTTTCTACATTACCATGCTTCACTTGATCTTATTTGAGTGTGTGTAGTGACATCCATTTATTTTATTACTTCATTCTACCCATAGAGGAGGCATTCCTACTTCTACATTCGAGACATACATTGTTATACACACCCATTGGGGAAATATTCTACATGACTACACCGTCTAGCTTATTTCATTCCTATACTACACACTCTATGTTATCATGCTGATATACATTAATTTATAGCTTACACAGAATGCTATATCGACATTTCACTAGTATCTAGCACTTGTGTGTTTCGTAACATATAGCTAGTCTTGTACTACACATGTTTTGCATACTCTCACATTTGATTTGATCAGTTAGATGTGCTTGTCTATTTCTAGTTATTACATGATTTCTCTACTTGCTTAGCATAGCTT
Organism: Torreya grandis; assembly: GCA_037957365.1. Taxonomy (NCBI): domain Eukaryota; kingdom Viridiplantae; phylum Streptophyta; class Pinopsida; order Cupressales; family Taxaceae; genus Torreya; species Torreya grandis. Next base: position 9,801 of record JARHVA010003373.1, on the reverse strand, counting down.
GTGTGATTTCATTTTCAATTCCATCTTGTCTCCTGCTTGTGCCTTAGGACATTTTCCAATTTCCTTTTATTTATTTTTCATGTTTGTACCTTAGGAAATTTGTTATTGTCCCTTATTTGTACTCCTCTATGTGATTGTGGCCTATGTGTCAACTTTGCTTATTACACTTGTATGTGTATGTGGCATTTTAACATGCCTTCCATGCTTTCTTCCAATTTGAGTGACATGTGGCCATGTCCCTTGTTTGCATGGCCCCTTGGCCAATGTAGTATTCTTCTTATTTTTTGCTGCATACTTGTTGCTTGTTTGATTGTTGCTTATCAAATGCATGTAATACCATGATCCATATCATGCATTTTTATTTGCTTTCTTGGATGCCATGATGAAGTTCATGCTCTATCCCTCTAATTAACAACTAACAATTAACATTTCCAATTCCAATTTAGTACATTGTACATTCTTTCACATTGTTATATCTATCTAGGCATACCCCTATTAATATAACAATATCTCGGTATAAACATTTGTTATATCTTGAAACATGTTGTCAAACATCAAATTCTGTATCATATATCTTTTTAGAATTTACACACTTACAGGACTCTTTTCTTCTGAGGGAAGTCATTGTAAGTTCATCATTCCTACTCTCAGAAGAGGGGGCATCAAACAAGGGCTTTGTCCTAGAGATAAAACCTCCTATCAATCAAAACAACATCATTCAAAATTGTCAACATAGTTTTCTCAAATAGAAGGGGTTATCATGCTTGGCATGATGGTTCTCACTTTCAGTTCAAATTGGGCAGTTAACATAACTTTTAGATCAAAATACATGTTCTAGACATCAGTGATTAGGGGCAATGTGCATGACACATTGATCTTCTTTTATTTCTAAGTTTAGCTTATTCTAAGCATTCTTAGTAGTTGTGTGCCTTACTCTATCTGCAGGTGGTTGGAATCACATTCAAGTTAAACTTTCATACAAGTTTAGTTTTTTGAGTACCCAAATTTTTGAGTCAATTTTCTCATACAAGCCTAATCTCCATCTTTAGAAATGGCCAAGAGTTGCCTAGTTTTCATCACACATTCAGCTATCCATGCCATAGTGTCATATTTCTAGCATATTCATGGGCTCCATGAGCCATCTCATATGACGTCTATTCTATATCGGTATCACTTCATAACTTCAATTCATAGGGCAATGATGGATCTAAAGGGCTAGCCTTTGTATTCTTGAGCTACCTATTCAGAGGGATTGGACACATAGTCCAAACATTGATTAGTACATGCATGATTCATTAACTTCACTTAGTTGGTGACAATGGAGCCAAAGGGCTAGCCTTTGCATTATTGACACACATTTTGGGGAATTGAGCACTCAACTCTATTCATGATAGTAATCTTGATTCATCACATACTCAACACAATCCATCATCATAATAGGTTTTGTATTGGTTCACGTACCTAATGAGTTGTATTTTTTTCTCTCTTTTCCTTTACTCAATTTTTGTACATTCTTATTTTACATATAGTGTATCTAGTAAGAACTGATCTACTTCATGTTTTTATTTACATATTCACACATTAAAATGTGATCTCTCTATGAGCTTTTCCCTTATAGGTAAGTTTAGGTATGCTTTCTATTTTTCCTTTATCCTAGTATTTTGCTTTGTTGCATCACTAAAATAAAAGGGGGGAAATGTAATCATATAAAATGAGAAATTAGATGACTTAGGTATGACTAATAGCACCCAACCTATAATTCCTCTTTCTTTCTCACTCAACCCTTCTCAGCTAGACTTTCACTAATTCTTAGTCACTCATAGCTTCTCATACTTAGCTTTTTGAGACCCAGGTAGCACTCTCAAATCTAGATCCATCCCCCTAGGTCTCATCCTCCTAGGATAATATCACCCAAATTGGATAAGATCATTAGAATTTATGGGTGTCATATTTTTGACATTGTTATCCAAGTTCACTTTAGCCTCAAATGGTCAGATTTTCCTAATTCCTTATCTTTTCCCATGTCAACCTAATACAAGCTCATCTAGCCCATGGTCATTAATTTCCCTATAAATGTCCAATAAATGTCCATTTAAAATGTTTGACACTCAGTCATAGGAAAGATTAAGTAATACAAGCAAGCACAGTCAAGCACTCTTCCTTATTCTCTACATATAACCTTCTAAGAACAATTCAAGCCTATTGAAGCACTCATACCAATCCCTAGTCATCCAAAGTACATTCCATTTTCATATTATATTTACATACATCACATAATTGCACCAATCATTTCAAATGGGATAACTACATTAGCTTGATCCCTTTTTAGAGTATTGGTAGATAGGCAACATGCCCACACACGGGGTGTGAAGTGCATTCTGTGTATCCTTTACACACTAACCCCTTTTCTCTTTCCCAAGTTTGCTACTCAAGTTCAAGTACTATGATCTCTTAAGGGTTTTGAATATTGAATTAGACACACAATAAGCTTTTCACACACCTAGGCTTCAATATTACACTACCAGGGTGTCATAGGCCTACTGAATAGAACCCAAAAAATCCAAACCACCAAGACAATAATGTTATAAGTGGAGAATAGTGTCCAAATTGGCCAATAGTGTCTAAAAGTGGACTACAATGCTAAGTAGCAGGGTGCTCTGAATTTGGTGCTACTATCCAATCTAGAAATAGAAATATGGGTCTTGTTTATGATAGTCTTCCATCCCTACACAATAATGTTTTGATCCCACCTCATTCGTTTCAGCCTAGAATAAGCTAATTTTTATTTCTTTACACCTCTTAATAGTTTTGGAAAAGGTAAAATACATATATGTTTACACAAATCAATAGGCTAATTAAGACACATTAATTATTGATTTATATTTACTCGGACTTTTATTTGCTTAGGAATTAAACACCTAATTCCCTAAAAGAATAAAACATAATAATTCCACTAGTAGTTATTATCCATATTTAAAAGTTAAAAATATAAAATTTGAAATTTTTAATGAGAGAAAGGAAATTATAAACTTCAAAGACTGTGCAATCTAATTTCCCTGTAACTTTAATTAAGATAATTTTCCCCCCTTATTAAGGCATTTGGAGAAATGTTTAAACTATGGTTAACTAAGAGTGATCAACTCTATTATTTTAAACCTTATAATTCTCTTGATTTGGAAATATTTCATGTTGAAACTGTCATTTGACTATCTAGGGTACTCTATAAAATAATTGAAGGGGTGAAATGACTAACTATGGATTGGTGTATTAAAATGTGAAATCATAGAATTTTAGTGTCACTAGACTCTAATATGACATAATTGCCACATAAATGAGAATCACAACACTAAGGACACATCTAGATTCTATTTTCAAATCATTAACTTTGAAACATTTTTTAATATTTGAACTTCGAGATTGCCATTTAGTAACATGAACATGAATGAGTATCATTCTCCTTGTATTATATTTAATTTATTTGAATTCCACTTAAATTTTTCAACAACAAAAACATGTAAAATAATTTAAAACTTGTAATTGTATGAATGAGTGCATATGCATGTCACATGCCCCCATAATCTGAATATGTTGAATCATGATGTAATTATGCAAATTATATAGTTGCAAAAATCTGACGTTTTTCTCCTGAAGACTTGAATTGTAAATAAAATCCCATTGTGGTGCAACCATTTTGAGATGAGATTCATAGAAATCAAGTTAATTATCTAAAAATAATAGATATGTAATATGTGAAAGATGAAATCATGTAGTAGCATTTTTTATTATTATATTTTATTATAACATTTGCATTTAGCATTGGATTATATATGATACATGTGTTGGAAGTATGTAACATTGAAACACATAAGTATAATGTGCATGATATGTATTATTGCACTAGAGTAAGAGTAGAGAGTAGGTGTAATGCATGATATGAATCATGACACTTCTACCTAGCAATAGTCATACAATCAATATCATATAATGTCAAATAAATGTCATATAATGTCAAATATAAGGCCCATACTCCACATACAAGTGACATGTGAATTTTTCATAACACACTAGGCCAAAGGCCACACCTAAATGATATAGTGATTTCATACAAGCTAAAATTCACACATACAATACTAAGGGACACACATAACAAGCAAGAATGTTGTAACCTATTATGTAGTAAATAAATACGTATAGGTAAATGAGGTTATTATACATCCACCTTATGTATCAAGTTCATTTTTATCAAGTATCATAGTTTGTGTAACACATGTATAGTATGAACGAGTATAAAATCATTTATTTGAGATATAGATAAACATGGTAAAAGGGTTGTGAATAAATACAACATGTTGAACTATTCACAAAGAACAAAGATATGCCTCCAACTTATCAATGTTATTAGATATTAATGGAAGATCAACATCGAAACCATTTGAAAGTATGTAATGTATCACACTCAAATACCTTGTGAAAAGTGGTGTGTCTTAAAAATTGAAAATTTGGTATCTATATAACATATAATAAATACCGTATACAAATAAGTAATCTATAAATAGTTAAAAATGTTCTTTAGGTCCTTATTTTTATTATATATATATATATATATATATATATATATATATATATATATATATATATATAAATAATTTCGTTTTATTTTTAAATATTTAAAATATTGGAATTGAAAATCTTTTAAAATTTATAAATCAAGGCTTAAAAAAGAGTGTATGTTGGATGGATTTAAAAAATATTACCAATGTGTAAAAAATAGAGTGGTATGAAGGAAGTCAACCAATGTGCTACCAGTGTATATGTAAATAGATTATAACAATATAACTTAAATGATAAACATGTTTGAGGATGTACATTCTCTTAATGGGAAGGAGAAACATATGATCATGTAAGTATAATGGAATACATAATATGATGCATTAATAATGAATTTAAATTACATAGAGATAATTATCATAGATTGTTTGACCTAGCTTGAAAATCAAGAAGGTAAGTCCTTAAAGTGAAAATAAATCCATGGGAAGGTATAAATTAATTATAAAAAATATAAAAGAAAAAGAAGATATGTAAAAATGAAGGTATGTAGGTAGATAAACAATTATATTGGTGATGGGAATGTATACATAACCCATGGCATATGATGAATAAATCTATATCTATTAAGAAGAACTTATTAATTTATATACCTATGAATCTAAATATGTTTTAATATAACCCTATAGATTGATGTTAACATGAAATGTAAACTTGTATCTTCATGTGCCATATTCGAATATGTAATGACCTTTACCTATGGTAAAGCTTTTTAAATTTTGTTGTAAGATATTAATACTTATTTTTATGTCGCACCTTCTACTTAGGAGAAGGTTTCATGTTCTTTGGAGATAACTAAATTTTCTCATATGTAAGTAATTGTATTATGGTCATAAATACATAGATAAATTGATTTTGTAATATTCTTATGCTTATAAATAGATGGAGAAAATGATTATATAATATGCTCTAGATTATGTATGTTATGGTATTGAATAGTTATGTAGAGTATTTCATTACCATGTTTCTCAATTATCATTCCATGAAGTTATTCTACAGAATAATTAAACATATTTAGCTACGAACAATATTCATATTCGAATACTACAATTTTTACCACTGGATTATTAAGAATATATTAGAGACATTTGCATATTATATAAGGTACTACTTGAATTCCTAATAGCATATCAAATACCTATGTGTTTGGTAAAATTAAGAATGGAGTGGGCACTATGAGAGGCCCCACTTGTAATTAAATAAATATATTCCTAAAAGTATCATGTGTATCACCATGAAATTTTTGACAACTATAAAGTGTCATGTAAATATTTCCATATATAACCAATGGAGTAAAGGCATATTTTGGTACACACATTTTCACTCTATCCATTATGTATCATAACAATATGTATGGATTGATTTTTAATATATACTCAAATAAAAAGTGCATGTCTATCTGAATCATTAGAAAAAAACTCACTATCATCAAATGTGATGATGAGACATGATTATTGTTTAATTTTAATTGTATCAATGATGCTATAAACTGAATGCCCATATGTAAAAGGAGGAGGATGAACATTATATTCATAGAGTACTTAAATATTATTCCTCTTATTTTATTCATGATTTAGAAATGGAAATTTTTACATTTTGAGATTTGCATTACCATTTTCTTGTGGATTAGCCTCTTCAGTAGGTTTTCCAATATAAATAATGTTATCACCAATGATATATTGAATCTTGTACTTAATCTTGAATACTGTTTTTTTACAATTACCAATACATCTATGGTACTCATAATATACATTTCCATCAAAATTTAAAGACAATGTTCTAGACGTATCCAGTTCCATTGGAGGAAAAATAAGGATGATCTTGCATTCAAGTAAATATGGAAATAATACATGAGGAGGTGAATGTAACATTAAAAAATTCCTTCTTGTTGAAACTTTTAATTTAAAATTTTGTGTTTTTTGTCAGATAACATGAACTATAACCTTGGCTTCATTATTGATTTCATTTGGTTTGTTCTTAAAATTTGGATTGCTTTGAAACTTTACATTTGAAGTAAACAAAGTGTTAGAAGTATAATTGATCTCATTTAAAATAATTATCAAGGGTGGGTGAGGATTTTATGAGAGTTAATTTCATTGTGGTAGGGATCCACATGTAATGTGCCACTCCAATCATCACTATAGTGTCGTTGATGTGGGGCAAGGCATTAAAGTTCAAGAATATATATTTACATATTAATTATAAACATAATATGTTATACAAATAAGTATATTATATATTTATATGTATAAATATTATTAAATCTTATTTTAATATAAAATTTACTATTACTATAAAAATTAATAATATGAAATATTAGTTTTACATATAATAGTATATATATTTTAATATTGTATGTAATGAAATATATAGTATAAATATTATTATTTGTAGATGATATTTATGAATTATATTGCACCTCAGTCTTGTACACTTGGAAAATTGAGACCTTGCATGTTCCTCTTAGTTCTAGACTTTTCCTTCTTCTACAAGTCTCGCATCTCCTCTCTTATTCCCCTTGGCCTATATCTTACTCTGACTAATATTATGTTAATGACCTAGGGATTTTATCTAACACATAATTCTTAAAACTTACTTATTTTATGCCTCTATGAGTTTTGATCCTACACCCATTTTCCTACTCTATAGACACTTACATCCCAAACAAAAACCTATGTCTGCAAATGTTTCATGTTCTGATTCAAGTCTCTGATGTGATAAATTTATATTATTTTCAAATGAAACTTATCCTAATTATCATTTGAGGTGTTATTATGTGAGATATTCTCCTGATAGGAGTGGTATTTATGCACGATAACTCATCACTCTAAATTCACCTAACATAGACCTAACACTCTTATTAAAGAGAATTTAATAAATTAATTAAGTGAGAAAATCTTCCCTATTTTCTCCTAATTATAATCAATCATAGAGATAACACATCTACAGGTCTAAAATATAGGATTATCCCAAGAGCTATATTTTCCAAGTTACAATCTAGGTCATGGTTGTACTTTCTTATCACATATTGCATGATTCACTCACAATCCAACACATAGGGGAGAAATACATAACTCTAAATCACCTTTAGATTTTATTTATGTAGGAAACACTCATTGATAGAGGGGTCTTTTTGACAACTTGACATGATGTGACCATTAACCCATTTTTCACACAACCAATATGAAAATGAAGAAATAGGGTTTTGCTAGTTGATAAGGAGTGAGATTTTATGACCTAGATCTAATTTCACTAGATGAAAGTACATAGAACCTGATACCATTAGGTGGTCATCTCCAATTTTATTAGGTATTACATATTAGAGACTTTCATCTAATCTAGATATTAGCATTGATGCAACTATCCCAGGTTAATGCAAATGTCTATGGATATAAAGGCACTTAATCTAGAATTTGATGATTATTATAGAATATACTTCTAGTCTGATAATTTCCTATTCTATAAGTAGATATGTATGAGCATTAGAACCATCTATGTATCTTATTTATTTATCATTACAAAATATAACATTGTTATGTTTCATATTTTTAGCATATCTCGGTATAATAAATTTAGCACATTTTCTATCTGAGTTTTATGATTAATTTTCTTGTTGTAGATATGTTTATCACCCATATGCATATTCAAAATTTAATTGAAAATGTTTTGTATTTATTTTAATAAACTCCTTTGGTGTCAGATAAATAAATTCAAGACATTTTCAATCAAAGTTTACTTTATCATTTCACTGAAACATGAGTGGAAATGGTATATAATGTGAAACCTCCTCCATATCATTATGCGAACCCATTGGATGGTATTATCGAAACTTATACATTTCATGAACATTATATTATTTAGATACCCTCTATTAATTTTGGTGATATTAAAACTAGGGATGATGACTCAGATCTTCATTCCATATTCATTTGAGCATACCTTGATCACTAGCCTATACATAGTTCTATGGTTGATAATGGTGAAAGTGATAAACATTTTACTATGACATTACTCATACATTTGGGTTATAAAATTCATGATTTACATCTTTAAACTATATCATTTAGAGCATTTGATGGGACCTCACAATAGGGTCTTTGTGAGATTGATTTACCTTTATAGGTGGATCCCGTTTGTGTGGTTACTACCTTTTTAGTTATACATTCCATGGATGTCTTTGATATGTTATTGTAATCCATTAGGATACATAATCTTTGAGTGATAACTTCTACAATACATGGGTTTATTAAATACATTCATGCCAATCAAGTAATTATAGTTTTTAGAGTTCCATATGGGCATCCTCTTGAATAAGTGAAATTGATACCTAGACAATTGATTATTAACCATGCTAAGGATAATCCACCATAAAAGGGTAAACAATATGAAACCCCCTTTATTAGGTTTCCAATACTTGAGAAACCTTTACACTAGAGACATATAGTGAATTCTAGAAAATCATCATCTATTATGCACCATATTCATATATCTATAACATTTACACATGTTCCTATTGTGCTATTATTTTGAAGAAACCTTATAGAACTAAAAAATGGGTTCCACAAACCCTTATTACTCTTATTTTTTTCATGACCTATGTCCCATTATATATACATAGAGTATCACAAATAATATAGTGATAGATATTACATCTATGTATTCCTTAGTAGTAAGACTAGTTTATGGTACCAGCTATTCAGTGGAGAGATGACTATGAGCATTCACTTGATTAGATCATAGCTTAGTCTCTTCATATATTCTAAATTTACCAAAATAAATCCAAAAAATCAAAAATCCAAAAATAGTTTTTGCATCTACATATTATGTTAGCTCCTTGACATCTATGTGTTAGTTCCATGTTGATGGATAACATATTAGTTATTTCTACATACATTTATTTCATGATTCTATTTGAGTGTGATACAAGCACACACATATAGATGATTAATGAACTTATGGATGTTAGGCCTTCCCTCTTCTCATGTCACTAGGATGTTGGGGGAATATACCTTCTTTAATCATAGATCATCTAGGTTATACCATTCTATTATTACTTTTCATTATCATGTTTGAGACTATATAAATACACATGCCTTTATCCATTATTACATCTTTTTAAGTGTACTTAATGTGTTATATACATGACATTTTTTGCTAACACATTTGATCCACTGGCTAATATGTTATGTTTATGTT
>JARHVA010003372.1:1937500-2025868 GCA_037957365.1 Torreya grandis | reverse complement strand
TGTGTGTATAGATGTATGTATAGATATACATATATATGTATGTATATATATATATATGTATGTATATATATATACATATGTATATATATATATATATATACATATATTATATATACATATATATATATATATATATATATATATATATATTTGTGTGTGTATATGTGTGTATACACACACACACACACACACACACACACACACACACACACACACACACATATATATTTATATGTATGTATTTATGTATGTATGTATTTATGTATGTATGTATACATACATGCATACATACATACATACATACATACATGTGTGTGTGTGTGAGAGAGAGAGAGAGAGAGATGAGAAAAAAATGATATTTTATCAATGGCAGATTTTGTGAAGAAGTTTACATGAGTATCATTCATTGAATGAGTAAATTCAAAAAAGTTAAATGCTTTGTTTAATTTGGACATTTGTGCCTCATATCAAACAGATTAGTGTCTCTTAATAAGTTGGTGTTGAGTGGTGGGGATTGTTATCTCGATTAAGTTGGTGCCTACAAAAGCTTTGTAAAGTGAGGATTAGTGTTCTCTAGTTGGTTGGTGCCTAAAAATTTTGTAAAAGAATTTTATATTTTTGTTTTATTCCTAAAAAAAAAAATTCGTCATAAATCTTATCTATTAATTGTGTTATCTTGTGTGAATGGTGTTATTATGGTTACTAAGTTTTATTAAGTAAAAGATTAACTTATACTTATTCACCCCACCCACCTCAAGGTATAAATTTCTGATTAACAATTGGTATCAGAGTGGTTCCTTTAGAAATATTCTAACCTCTAGAGGGTAGATATCAAAAGCACACATGGTTAGTCATCATGTACGAGAAGGTTTCACCATAAATAAAGTTTTGTTCTTTAATAAAATAGACTATGCATTTTTTAACGTAAGGATGAGAAATTATCTAAGGATTGACATTTGGCAATCAGTAATGAATGGTTATACAACTCCATCTTCTCCACCAATAGATCAGGCTAGAAAGAGGGCCAATGAGAATAATGCAAAGGATATGAATGCAATCTTGTGTGATCTATCAAAATCAAAGCTTGTCAAGGTCATGCATTGTAAATTGATAAAATAAATCTAAGATAAACTTAAAAACACCTATAAAGGAGATAAAAAAGTTAAGAAGGATAAGCTTTAAACACAAAGAGGTCAATTCGAGAACTTGAAAATGAAAGATGAATAAAATATTTCAGCTCCTACATGTGGATGTAATTATAAATACCATAAAATGACTTGATGAAAAAGTTGAAGAGACAATGACTATGCAAAAGGTGATAAGGTCACTTTCATTAAGATTTGATGTAAAAGTTTTAACCAATGAGGAAATGAAGGACATAGATAAAATAACTATGGATGAATGGCATAGGATCCTTATGGCATATGAAATGACGACTAAAAATAAGAAGCAACCTTCAAAGCTTTAAAAATTTTGAAAAATGAAGAGCTTGAATAAAACTATAGCACAAATAATGAATTAGATACAGCAAAACTCATTTTGTTATAAATTTAAGAAATGATATGATAAATACAAAGTTATGGTACCTTTTAAATTTTTTAATTTTGGTAAAATAGGAAATTTTGTTACTAAGTGTCCACATAAGGATAGTAGTGATGATTAAGAATATCATAACATAAATAAAGGGTACAAACATCACTAATACAAAAAGAGCTACAAACAAGATAGATTTAGAAATAAAAACTTTCATAAGCATAAGAAACCTATATTCCAAAAAGTATAGTAGCTCATTTAAAGAGAAAAATGAAAGTACTGTTGATAGTAATAGAGAAGAAACCCTCTTCATGGCAATATAAATAAGGAGTGATATCTTGGAAGGCAAAGACAACTATGTAAGAGAAGGAAAAGATTAGATAAATTTAGAAGAAAAAGAATATGTTGAAATTCAAGGAGAAGTGGATCTTGAAGAAGAATTTATTTGTGCCTTAATCAAGATCATTAAGCTTAAAAAAAATTGAAATAAAAGTTACAACTTGAGAAATATGAAAATAACAATTGTGATTCAAGAGGGAAATTATCACAAAACATTGATGAGTCAAAAAAGATTATCATTATCCTAAATATTCAACTAGAGGAGGAAAAAAGGATAGAGATGAGAATCAAATTAAAGACAAATTAAGAAAATTGTGAGAGGATAGAGTCTAAAATTTGTTTGTTAAGGAAGGAATTGGAGAAAATAACCACTATGCTAAATAAAAGCCTCAAGTTTGAGAAAAATACTAACATCATAGATGGCATCATTAATAGCTAGACGTTACCATTCATCAATACTAGTCTTGGCTATGAAGGAAACCAAAAGATTACAAAAGAGAATAACATTTCTAAGAAAACTAACACTCCTCACAAAGACAACAAAGGTAATAACATCCCCATCAAGAAAAATATATTCATAATATTATTCCCTCCAAGACAAACTCATAAGATCAAGTTCTAAAAATCCTTTTATTGTTATTACTTTTTTTGCAATCACTTTTATCATAAAACAAAAAATTATAGGTTACATGCTAGGATTAATGATGTATGGAACAAAAAAAAGAACTTATGGATTTTTAAATGGAAACTAAAACACATTTTGTCCATTTTCATACTAAAATGAGAATGATATTATATGTTATAAGTGGAATAATTGTTGTACCATAACAATGGTAACATAACACATTTTTGTTGAAGTGGTTTTATTGATTCTCCTAGACAAAACAAGAAAATGGATGCCATTGGTAAACATAAAGGGAAATATACAAAAGTTTATTAAATAAAGAAAGATAAAAATCATTCAAAAATAAGGTGAGAAGACTCTCACAAATTGATTAAAAGGATTACCTTATTCATTTAGTAACCTTCGATAGACAAGGAGTTGAAGGCATTCTACATCTTGTAAGGTGCATAGAAAATGATGGATAACGCAATAAGTTCCTAATTTGTTAAATTTAAGAAGATAATCCAAATTATTTTTGGATAACTATAGAGGAATCATATCACCCAAGCATATAAAATAAATGATATTGAAGTAGATATGTATATTGATCATTAAAAGAGATGCCTATGGGGTTCCTTCATACACACACACACACACACACACACACACACACACACACACACACACACACACACACACACACACACACACACACACACACACACACACACACACACACACATATATATATACATATATATATATACAGATATATATATATATACATATATATATATATATATATACATACATATATATATATATATACATATATATATATACATATACATATATATACATATATATATATACATATATATATATATACATATATATATATACATATATATATATATATATACATATATATATACATATATATATATACATATATATACATATATACATATATATATATACATATATACATATATATATATATACATACATATATATAGATATACATATATATAGATATACATATACATACATATATATATACATATATATATATATACATATATATATATATACATATATATATATATATACATATATATATATATATATATATATATATATATATATATATATATATATATATATCATTTATTTTATATGCTTGGGTGATATGATTCCTTATACCCAAGCATATAAAATAAATTATGTGTGTGTGTGCACGCGCGTGCATGTGTGCATGCATGCGTGCGTGCATGCGTGTGTGCATGCATGAGTGCATGCGTGCATGCGTGTGTGCGTGCGTATGTGCGTGCGTGCATGCGTGCGTGCATGTGTGCGTGCGTGTGTGCGTGCGTGTGTGCGTGTGTGCGTGTGTGCGTGTGTGCGTGTGTGCGTGTGTGCGTGTGTGCGTGTGTGTGTGTGTGTGTGTGTGTGTGTGTGTGTGTGTGTGTGTGTGTGTGTGTGTGTGTGTGTGTGTGTGTGTGTTGTTTGTTGAAGAAGATGATATGGATGTTTCCCATGATGTATTTTTAGATGGAAATAATGAACATCCCTTTTCCATTCATTTAAAAGAGGGATAGTCACATAAAGGGAGAGAATTATGTTTGTGTTGCATTCATAGATAATTTTATACAGTTGTCATCAATGAAAAAGGGGGAGATTGTTAGAAATATTAGGATTGATGTCAAAGGAGGTATATCATTGAGATATATCTATTGAATACAAAGGTGAATAAATGGGTTGGCCGATAATGATTAGAATAATTAATGTCATAAGTAAAATTACTATCACAATGTTTTAGAAAGGGTTGCTTGAATATGAAAGGATTATTGAAAACATTTATAAAATTATAATTTACATATTTTAAATGTATTCAAGCCATGATAAATATATAAGAGATGATTCATTATAATATATTTTATTTATAACGTAAATAAATATTATTTATGGTCAACCCATAATGATCACCAATTTTAAAGGAGATGTCTCCCTTGGAGAATTCATTTCCCTTGGGAAAAATTACACCTCCTAAATGAAGAGGCATTTGAAGTGGTATAAAAAGAGAAAAGGTGGGAGTTAAAACAACAAGAAATTAAATAAAAAATCATTCAAATTAGAGCAGATCTAGAGAATATTTAGAGAAGAAATATATGTGAAAGATTTTCAAGTAGAATTTATGAAGGAGATATAAGTGTGGAGCAATGAAGTGAATGTAATATATATTGATAACGTTAAAATAGATTAATATTATAAATGAGAGATAATAAATTTGGAATCAAGTGGAGTAAATGAAAATGTAAGAGGATCATTCAAGGAGATATATATGTGAGAAGAAAAAATTGATATTTTATCAAGGGCAAATTTTGTGAAGTTTACATGAGTACCATTCATTGAAGGAGTAAATTAAAGAAGACAAAATATTTTGTCTGTTTATGAATTTGGCACCTCATACTAAATATATTGGTATCTCTTGTTAAGTTGGTGCTTAGTGGTTGGGATTTGTGTCTCTAAGATGTTGGTGCCTAAAAAATATTTGTATATTGGAGATTTGTGTCTCCAATAGGTTGTTTCCTACAAAATCTTTGTATAGTGGGTATTTTGTCTCTAGTAGGTTGGTGCCTAAAAATTTTGTAAGAGAATTTTATATTATGGTTTTATTACAAGAAAGGGTTTCCACATAAATATTGTTTGTTAATTGTGTTATCTTTGGTGAATGGTGTTATTATGGTTATTAAGTTTTATTAAGTAAAAGATTAATTTATACTGATTCACACCTCCTCCTTTCAATATAAGTGTGTGCTTAATAGTTATTGGCTGATTGCAGCTATTTATTTTGACTTTAATTTTGCTTGAGGATTTTCTAGCTCAGATTGGTGTTTGGGGTGTGAATTTTGCACCCATTTTTTTTATATGACTAGAATTTTACTATTGGTTTTTTTATTTTAAATTAGCGAAAGTGATTTTCAATCAACAAATATATTTAATAATAAAATCAATGACTATATACATGTGTATTTTAGTAAATTCAACTCTATTATTTCCAAATAAAACATGTAAGGATGAATGTACAAGAGAAGATTCAATGTCTCTAAATGTGGATCTGCAAGTAACTATAATCAACACAACATGTAATTATACATACAAGAGATATATAGGAGAAACGTTTATTGTTGAATCCTTATTCAAAGATACTACTTTGAAATAAGAGAATTCTACTATTATAAAGATTATTACGTTGCATAAAGAATTATATTTAAAGCGAAACTAGGAAAATCATGAATCTAATAATGCCTCCCTTCCTTTGTTTGCCTTATTTTGGGAAAGGTTTTGCTATTGAATTTTTTTATTTACCTTATCAATTTATTGCAAAGGTGAACACATGTATAAATTTTCATCTACAATTAGTAAGTAAAGGTTAAGGTTAATTTGTAGTTTTAATATTTTTTGTCTCCTCTTACTACTTCAAGATAGGCCAAAGTTGGTCTCCTCTCATTTATGATGAGATGGGAATTTTTCCTTGTGCCCAAGAGTTTTTTAATGTATTTTTTTGAAGCTAGAATATCAAAGTGTGATATACGATATCATGATATAAGAAAGGTTATTCATGAACCCATGGTTTTGTAATTTTAACTCTTTGGTAGGAACCCTTATTTCCATCTTAGTATGGGTTAAGTTGTCAAATTTTGCTTTATAATTTTAGATGATGTTGGTCCTAAAATAAATTGGTAATACTTTTATAAAATTAATTTCCCTAAATAAGGAGATGGATAATAAATTCAAAACAATGTGTACCAACTTATATGTGGAAGTAGATTTGAAAACATCCCTTTGTGTTAATTTTCCTTGGTTTTGGGGTTTCAAAAACCACCCCAAAATTTGATTATGAAAACATTTATTTTAATGACTGTAAATATTTTGAATATGATTATTTGGTTGTGCCATGCACATGCACAAAAAATCCAATTCAAAATTGTTAGAAGGTAATTTTATCACTTCTAATAATGGGTTTTTGGGTGGTGAAAATAATAAAAATCAAAAGCCACCTAGTGGAAGGGTGATTCCAAAGAGAATACTTGTGTAGAACCTTGCAGTCAAGAGAAATATAATAATGGAAAGAAACATAGTATTTATTCACAAATAATATGGAGAATATCTATGTATACAATAATAATAGTCCCATTCAATATTTTTTTTTGAAAGTGTGTTGTCTCTTGTAAAGAGTTACACATATTGGATACATGAAGATACAAAATAAATGTAAGTCTTTGAGTACAAATTTTGAATAAGGATGAGAATTACATTAAACACATGTTCATAAAAACAAATATCTTACAATTTCAATTAATGGTTTATTTGTTTTCTTTTTCTCTTTCATTTGGGTATATTTTTAAAAATAATACATGCATGTTTTGTAAATGCAATAGCACACAAATATCTTTTTGGTAATATTAAATACATATAAAAATCAAGATCATGCTAAAATCATGGATGTCCTTGTATTTAGCATGAAGTCTTGTTATTATATTTTTAATTTTGGTTCATAAAATTTACCTATAATATGATATGTTAGTAACAACCAAAGGTGGGACATAAAAACCAATTAACAAAGAAGAAAATATTTTATTAAGAAAACTCAAAACTTGATGTAAAATAAAGTTGTAATATTGACATCACCGAGACTAATATTTCTTGTTTACTTTAAAATGATATTATATAAGCAAGTTAATTAAACTTTGGGATGAAAATATGGTATTAATTGAATGTGATTTTCCTAAAAAAATTCAAAACATGAATAGAACAGAAAAAATCAAGTAGTATAGATCTTGCAAATGAGAATCATTCAACTTATAAAGCCCCTGGAACTAACCTTCATCCATCTGACCACTAGCTCAAAAGATATGTTTATTGGGTAATGCTTAAATAGATTATATGGTAACACCTTGACTACATTATCACAATGTTACTATAGAATCCTATGAGAATCATTGTTCATTGAAAATTTGTCCAAATAATAATAAATACATTGCTTCACTTTTTTATTATTATAGTTTATGTACTAAATTCCCTTGCTATCTTTATGATTCCTTGTAGGGTCCACCATAGTCAAACTCTCTTTTAGCTTACAATAATAGAAAATATCATCACCTTTCCAAATAAAAGTTGTGAATCTCAACTATATCATCTATTCCTCTATTATATTGAAATTCCCTCAACTACCCTAAGGACTTTGTCTAAATGATTAACTAATCAATTTTAAAAATTTATCCATTCATGATTAAAAAAATTGGTTTACACACTAATACAATCCTTAATTTCACACCATCTATATTGAAACAACAATATCTCCTTTTTATCAGCCTATGCATCCACTTTTTATTCAACATTACCATTGCCCCTCCTTTTTTGTGGTCATGGTTTGTGACAACATGAAGTGAACCCTACCAAATGTAATTGAGGGCCCATTATAGCTTACAACATTGAAAATTGACTTCTTAAAGAAGTATGAAGTGTGTGTCACAATATTATTTCTAATTATCCACATTATCCCTTTCCCAACACATTTATTTGAGGCTTATAATTTTTTTAAACAAATAGAGAAACTTTATTTCACTAACTCTTCCCACTATTAAGGAAGGTCTTTGTTTTCATTTTTTATTGAATAAATGTACCTACTATTATCTTCTACAACTTTATAAGGTTACATGATACATGACGTTTCCTTAATGGTATAACATGTAAATTATATCTCTTGATATAAATTTGATAGATCTACTTGAAAAATCTCTCTGTAGACAAGCCTTATAAAGTTAACATCTAAGCCTATGCACCAATAGTCATAGATTTAACATCCTTATGGAAGCAAAAAAAATTCATTGAAAAGTAGGGCCAAATTAAGTTTAAAATCCTCAAACCCCATAAATAAGGTGGGAAACAATTGTCTTTAAAAAATTTCATACTTCTATAATAATCCCCTAAAATCCAACCAAAACAATTTTACAACTATGGAAAGGATCTAATTCCCAATAGAACTTAATTGTTTTCTACATAAGCTTAACTTCATCTTGATCATGGTTTATTAGAATTTAATGTCATGTAAAGAAGATATCAACTTCAATCTTACTACTACAAACATGTTCTCTAAGATTGACTCTTAATATTAATCTATGAAAACTAGATTAGGATTCCAATAAGGTATTATGACCACAATAGTCATGTTTCCACTATTAACTTACTTATCACAATCAATCATGTTAGGGTTTCTAGTAAGTTCTTAATTAATTCTTGTACATAAACACCACTCCTGGAAACCCTCATTCAAACATAGATGCCTCTATTTCATTTATCACTTTGATAATTTTAGCATGTAGACTCAGAAACATATAGTACAAAGCAAAAATATAAATTCCAAAGTTTTAGCCTTAAATTCTAGGACTTAATCATATGTCTAAACCCAAGCTGTAGATTTGAGAAGAAAGGACATAGAAAGTTACTCAAGACCATCCCTTAGGTTACATGTTTAGCTATAAAATTGTCCATACTCAATAAGCAACCTTAAAGGCATCACATCCCATATAATAACTAGATTGAGTTTAGGCCCATAAATCTTATCTGTAGGTCTACCTCTAATAAGTGAGAAAAAATTCCAAGATAAAGTACTTATATTTGACACTAGAATCACTTGATTATGCATAACACTTTCTACCTCAATTAAAATTATAAAATAAATATGTCAAATCAGAAACATCATTGGTGCAGATTGTTTAATCTAGCATGAATCTCAATGTCATAAATAATTATGGTATACCCAGTAATCGATAGATATAGAGATCATAAATACATCTATGCATTACATGTATGTCTTAATTGGAAATGTAAGTATAGTTTGCTACAAGCTAGGTCCGAGTTTAACAATTTTTACACATCTTTATCAACATGGACTAGGATTCTAAATGATAATTCTACAATAATTGATATCAAAATCTTAGTATTTAACATGAAGTATGAGTTCTAAAGGATAATGATTGATAAGAACCCATGCTAAATCTAATTTGACACACAAAGTTCATTCTAAAGGATAATGACTAAAAATAGTTTTTGTACATCTTTATCAGCATGGACTATGAGTTATAAAGGATACTTCCATGACAGCTATTGATATTATAATCATAGTATTTAATTTTATTTCCTAGCAGTGAAGAATAGTAAGTGATAAGAGCCCATGCTATATCTCATTTAACACACACAAAGTTCATTCTACAAGCAAGTCATGCATTTAGATTGCCTAGGGAAATAGTAGTTATCTCCTTTACTGACATAGTTTATTCTTGTTTACCATACTATCATACTAATTGCACAACATTAACTAAGGTACCTTAAAGCCAAACCAAATTTTTTTTTGCATAAGTATACATATTATGGTTTCCATGTATCTTGTGCTTCAATTTTTTTTTCTAATTTCCTATTTAGACAAGGTGCATTCTATAAGAGTAACCTATAAAAATCATCAAAGTAGTCAATAAAATAGGACAAGTCTAGCTGAGAGTACAAATCAAGAGTTCAACACCCATATCAATAAGAATGGTCTAGGACAATTATGATGGTAGTAAAATAATGTCTACACTTAGACCTGACTTTTAACAATCCATCATACTACCATGCTATCACCAGGGTCGAAAGGAAGCTACATTTCATGAATGTTTAGGGAAAGGTGATTTTCATCATGACAAGAGGTAAGAAGCTCAAAATGTAATCCCTAAATCACAAAGTATAGTATATTATCAATTTATTGATTTTTTGGTAAATCATGGGTTTCTAAAAACACTAGGTTTGGAAAGGAAAAATCCTTATGTTCAATCTTTATCACTATTGTAGGAATCCAAAATATCCACAATTTTCACCAAGGGTTGATCAGGGAAATCTAGTATCCTTACTAAATTCTTAACCATCACAATGGTAATGTATTTGATCAGAACCAATAGGGTGAAGTTATTTTTGTAAAGGTAAATCATAATAATTTTAGGGGCATACAACATTAACCAAGTGTATCCCTATCTTATTGACTTCCAATGCAACCCATGTCAAGAGGGATCTATGATTTATCTGCTAGAAGTTAAAGAACCAATTAGTATCATAAGACATTGAGATATTGAATCCACATACAATAGATAGGAAATAGATATTATAAAGAGGCAACTTCTACTAAAATATATATGCATATTTTACTCTTAGCATAGTTACCATGATGAAATAGAACTACTTGTTACCCTAGGAGCAATCAGGGTATTTTATTGGTAAGGTACTTAATAGGATTATCTTCTTTGCTTAAGATACATTTCAATTATATATTAACTATGTTCCCCTAAAAAACACTATTCATAAAATGCATACAGCCTGGTTTTTTAATTATCATTGGTCAAGATATGACCAGTTCTTGGGATTCAATTTCATGCCTTGGTTTCTATAAGAGAACAATATTTCAGGGCTACAAAAAGGCTTATCTTAGTTATATTTCTTTGGAGTAAGTGTTAAGATTAATTGGGAGTTGGTTATTTAGTTGATATTTGTTGAATATTTGCATCATTTTTTATGTGTACAAATATTCCATATCAACTAATCTTGGTTCCATGCAAAAAATTGTCCTTGCATGAAACTAACTCATTTTGCCTATTTACTAGGCATTCCCTATTCTTCTTCTATCATGTTGGTGAAGAGAGAGCTACCGATTTGTATTATTCTTTTGAGGAATAATGAGACTAGATTGTGTGTGATTGTGTAAATGTTTTTTGTGGTAATGGTTTGCAAGGGAGATCTTGTGGTCTCATCAATGCATTGTGCATTTCGACATGGTATCAGAGCGACTTTGTAGCCATTACTCAACATTTCAGCATTGTTTCAAGCTCCTATGCCATTGGTTTGTAAATCAAGCTTACCTATTTGAAGTTCTAGTAAGATTATTTGACATTTAATGCAAATGATTGACAATTGTCGTATATTTGGGATGCCCATTCATTTCATTTGGTAGATTTATTACATACAGGGCGAAACAAATTGATTTTCTTGTTAACATCTGCTGGCCGTACGTCTATCGTTGCTATCGCGAGCTCTACAACTTTTTTTCAAAGTTTGTGAATCAAATTATACAGATCATTGGCCATTGAATGAAATTACCATTTGGCCTTAGCATTTGTTTAATGGATTCGTATTTGCTTCGTTTTTTCACTACGCTCTATGGATTGTAGTTTGTCTCTGGGATAACGTTGTGGAGTCTTGAATGCAGATCACAGTTGTGTTGCATCGGTACACAATGCATTAATCTCGACTTCGATTATTCATACCTGTATAGTGTACTAAGAGCTATATGTGCTCACTACTTAAATGCATCTCTCCTCGCTCCACATTTGATCGGCCATTGCTTTTTGCCCTTGAACGTTTCTATGGACTTGCCACCAACAGATCCATAGGAGATGACTTTGGCTCTGGGTTGGAACCCTGTAACTCGGCATCCACTGTGCCCCACTCCATTTGGCATGACTAAACTCGTCCGGTTCCTTTTTATACGCAATGGGCATGTCTTTCAAGCCAGATGTTCTTTGTTAGAGACTCTTCATTCAAAGCCAGTCATTCTATCTGAAAGGCTTGTCATTCAAACTTAGTTGCCAGCATTATATTATGATTTTCTTCATATAGACGGGTTTGACATGACTCAACAACTGCCTCCATTATTGTTCCTTTGGTATTGAGTCGGCTGGTCCCTCGTAAGATCTCTGTCGAGCAATAAAAGCCTGCATTCTGTTCATGGGTCTTAGCATTGATCTACGAGTTCCAAGATTTCTGTTGTACTTGGCCTTCTCCTCTAGCAATGAACTCGGGCTTCTGGTAAAGACTATACTCGCTGATTGGCTATTCCAGCTCAACACATCCCCTCCAAACAAAGACATCAATTTCAGCTCCAACAACTTTCTCATTGCTCGGCGAGTAGCTCGAAGGACAACAAATTCGCAGTTGGTTTATTTTCTGCCAGTAATCATAGCTTGGTCCTCTTTGGGTTCGACATCCTACTCGCCATTTGTTGTTATCCCAGCAATCTTACCGATCGCTCCACCAGACACCACGTTGCCGCTCCTTCAACAGTTACGTGGTTGTTCCTCCAATACTCGAGGAGCAACCTCCCATAAACTATCATCTTGGTTCTAAATGTCTGCCGTACTTTGATTCAAAAGTCAAAGTTTTAAAATTTAAGTAATAATTTTATTATTTAAATTATTGAGTAGATCAACAAGTTGAACATGTAACCTGTTATAAGAACCTCTAACGGTTAGAAGGCAAGAGTTTAAATGTAGATTTCTTTCGTGGAGGTTTTATCTAAAAGGTAAGATTGATTTGTTTACAAAGTGGCATTTATACAATGTGGTGATCCTTTTTGGTAGGACATCTTTTTAAGTGACGGTCGAATTATTGTAAAGGGGAAATTATTTGTAAAGGGGCTCTTAAATTTTGTTTTGGGAGGAAATTTGTTATAAAGGACTTATTTTTTAGGGTGTATTTTTTAAGTGCTTTTTGGCACCTATATTTTATCATTCTTGTGGTGTTAGAGATGAAGGGTTGCTCTCATCGTTTTTGGAGGTTGTTTATATTGTACTTATAATTTGCAAAGGCATTTTTTGCTATGATTGATGTCCTATTTTGAGTGTGCATTGTACTTTTTTGGCCATGTGTTATATTTGTGGATGCATTTTTGGTAGTGACTAACATCCATTCTAGCGTTCCATTTTGTTCTCATTTGGCTATTTTATGCCACTATTGGTTTTTCATGTTTTTGGGTATGGATTCATGTATGTTCGAACCACTCAACTCATCACACTACACCACATGGAAAATCAAAATGCAGATGCACTTACAAATGAAGGGATTGAGGAAAGTTGTTCTTGGTGACTTTCTTATTTTTACAAATAAGGATGATATTTTTTGTCTTGCATCCATGCAAAAGGAGGCACTTTTGTTCATTCGCCTCCATGTTTCAAATTATTTGCAGTCACATATTAAGCATTTCACGTCACCTAAGGAAGCATGGGACACTAGTTATATATTTTTTGATGAGGTCACTTCACCTCCACATGTCCCTCCTTCTCCTTCCTCTTAGAGTGAGGATTCTTCTATTGGTGAAATTATTTCTCCACCATCTTCTCCCATTTGTAAGGTTGTGATTCTTGATGATGCTTTGCATGAGCTGTCTTTGGCATCTTCATCTCCCCCTGTTAGTTCTAGTCCTCCTTCCATTGATAATGAGGGCATAGTTTTTTAGGATGAGACACATATATCTCCTCTTACTACTACTCATGATGTAGATTTGACTACTGGTAGTCACTTAGATGACGTACCTTCAACTTCTCCACCTACTAATGCACGTTCTGATACAATGTTTGTTTCTCCTATTTTTTATTTTGGTATGACTCTTGATAGTGACCTACCAAGTCCTAAGAAACTCATTGATCATATGGCCTCCTTCCTAGCACTTCAGGAAGAAAACAGAAAAGTTTTGATGCACAATTCTATTTTATACTCCCTATTTCATGGAAAGGATGCCCTTATCTACTCTCTATAAAAGAAACTAGTTGGTACACAACATCAGTCTAGCATTCTATCATATAGTTAACTTGAGACGCATTCACTTGATGTACTTTTATAGTGTGATCTACCAATTTTTGAGTAGCCCACTGTTCCTTTTGTTCCTCTTATTGTAGATGATACTTTTTGCCTTTTGTTATTGCACACTCTGCACATCCCACTCCAATTCTACCTGTATATATTCCTTCTTATTTTTAGAAGTATACCACTAGTTTTGGTTCCCACATGCTTCATTCCATAGGTCACACTACCAGACTTATAAGCATTAGAAAGTGTTTATAAGGCATTACTCACCCTATTCTACCTATTATGTGGATTTATCGGCATGGCATTGGTTATGATTCAGGTGCATCATCTTCTTTGGGATCTATTGATATATCTCCATCTTTTATTTACTCCACTTTTTGTAAGGATTATGAGCTACATATGGGATCTTTTGCACCTTCACTCAAGCATGAGAAACTTGATATTATAGTGGTTAGACATGATCTACTTGACACTTCTTTGGATGTTACCTCACATTCTTCTATTGTGGACTTTGCACCCACACATATGTAGGCATCTTCATCCACCATTCATGTTTATTTGGGGTGGATTTTTTTATTCTTCTTGGAGGTGTAAGAATTATTCTTGGAGTGGACACTATAGACATCATTCCTCCACTATTTAGCTTCTTCAACAACACATTACTCCTCCTGCTTGTTGATGCTCCTTATTATTTGATCCCCTTGATCAGGCAAATCTATTCTTTTCACGCATACATCTCTCATTGCATAGATGATGTATTCCAAAGATTGATTTCATTATGGAATTTCTTTCATCACTTGGTGATATTGTTGTAGGATGGAACTTTGTTTATAGTCACACTGATATTCATGAAGATATTTTCTTCATGAGTGTGCTCCATGATTGACCACTTTCTTATCTAGTTGTATGATTATCCCATCATCACTAGGGACATCATTCTTGAGAGATTTTGTATATGTATCTAGTTGTCGATAGTTTTCTTCAAATGTTTTGGTGGAGCTTGTTCTCCTTCTAGAGCATAACTACTTTGGTGTAGCCCAGTTTCAGCATTTTGGTTTTTGCATAGTGGGATTGGCCCACTCATTCAGCTATTTATTAAGTCACTACACCCATTTTAGCATTATGGGGGGTGTGTGGACATACTTTTGTAGGTTTTGTGTTCATTATTAGTACACTTCATTTTCTTTTGGAGGAAGTTGATTGAGTACATCTTTTGTTTTATTGGTTGTATTCAATCGAGTGCACCTACTATAGGTTTATGTTTATTTATTAAGTCATACTTCTTGGTATGCCTTGCAACATATGCTCTCTTCTTCACTCTCACTGTGGTTCTAATAGTTTTTGGGTACCTTGTGATGATATTTCTCATCCTTGGTAACTCTTTTTTCTTAGTTTGATGATCAGTATTTTTTATAGTGTGAGTCTCGTATAGAGTACCAATTCATATTTAACTTGGTGATTATAGTGACTAAACATCCATGTACTCTATTAAGATTAATTGGTTATGATATGGATACTTTGTATTTCACTATGATTTGTACATGGGTACATGCTCAGGGTTTATTGTTGGGACCCATTCAATCTCTTTGCTTTCTCTTTTCTTATACCCTATTCGGTGCTTAAGGGAGGGTGCTTGAGAAAGAATTAAGATTAATTTATATTTGGTTATTTAGTTGATATTTTTTGAATATTTTCATCTCTTTTTTATGTGTGCAAATATTCCATATCAACTAATCTTGGTTTCATACAACAATTTGTCGTTGCATGAAACCAACTCATTTTACCTATTTACTAGGCATTCCTTATTATTCTCCTATCATGCTAGTGAAGAAAGAGATATGAATTGATATTATTATTTTCAATAATAATTATACTAGACTATGCATGATTGTCTAAATGTTTTATCTGGTAATGATTTGCAAGAGGGATCCTATGGTCTCATGAATGCATTGTGCATTATAACATATTTTACTCTAGTGATAGGCTCACATATTATATAAAGGATTAGTAAGTTCCATCCATCAATATTCCCAAACAAAATTCCTATATTCCTTCCTTTGGAATCAATACTTATTTTATCTTTAAGGAGGACTACCTACAATAGATAATTTACAAGTTTGGCTATAAAAGTTTTCTTGCCAATCAACTTGTCAAACATGCTTTACTTACTGATTTGAGTTATCACTTCAGAGTTACCATAGGCAAGTTCATGATCTCCCTTTACTTGGTACAAACTATCTATAAGTAGGACTTTTATGTAAAAAATCCCTATAAATGATAAGAAGTAGTATTGTCTAAGTCTGCTTCCTAGACAGGAGAAATATATAATATAAAATAAATTATGGAATACCATGATGGTAATAATCATGCGTATGCCCTGATTGAATTCTATTAATTTTTTAAAATTTTAATGATATAAATAAATAAAACATGTTAGATATACAATGGTTTAGCTGAATGCAACAAAAGATAACATTCATGCATTGAAATGTACATACCCTTTTTCAAAATAGTTTTCAAACTCCTAATCCAAAGCATTGCATATCGTGAGTTTCCATCATTGATTTAATCATCAATAATCTATCATTTACTAATGTTTCATGACTTTCATAGAGAAAAGGAATGCAGTGTACTTAAAAATAATTTTTTTTAATACTGTCAATACAAGAAACAAAATATTGTGAAAATGATTTTTCATACTATTTAACAAAAACATGAAAGAAATAACAACCCCTAGCATTAATTTTCCAATAGTAAATCACTAATTGATAGATACATACACATATATTATTGAGATGTTTTCTCTATATTCCTCAAAGCCAAACACAACCTTTATATCACAAAAGTATATTAAATTTCATGCAACAAGTCTAAGTCTAAGTAACCACAGTTTTACAACAAGATATTGTTTTTCAAAAATCCATAAAAGTTAATTTATAGTATATAATTTTACATTCATATTGAAAGATATCTGTTATATTTGATTATCTATCTTCTCATGAAAGCTATAGCTTTCCTTCATACAATAAGTAGTGCCTAATATCAAGAAATACCACATAAATATTCATGCATGTTAAGTGTTAACTTATTTTTATTTATTTATTTATTTTTATATATGTTATGCTTATGTCACATCCTTTTCATTTTAATTTCTTTGATGTCTTGTCTTGGTCCACTTTTCACCACCTTTATATTTTGTCTATTTGTAACTTCACATCAACATTGTTACTGACACTTTATGCTTATGTCCATTTTGGGGACTATGTCCAAAACTAGCATTAAAATTAGAAATTCATTTACCACATTGTTTATATGATGGCTATTTATTTGTTCCAACATCTCTTTTAATAATTTATATTTTTATCTATTTGAATGGTTTTAATGTGATGTTTAATCTCAATGTTTATCCATACTTGATGCCATTATCATTGTAGGCTAGGCATTCTATTCATCAATTAAAATTTCTCAAACTATTCTTTTGTGTTTTTCAACTCTAACTATCGATTTCCAATAATTCCACTTGATATTAAATTAATTACATGTAACTATACTATATTATTGGTGGTTTACAATAACTACATCTTTATCTTCATTTCCACATCTTTCAAAAAATCATTTTCTTATCAATAACTCATTAAATGGGTAGTCAAAATTTTTAATAAGAATGTTTTTATTATATTAGATACATCCTTTTAGTCATTACAGTAATAAATTTATCTAAAACAAGAATACTATCTACTATGTTTGTGATGGATTTTTATATTCTAAAGTTAAAGATATTGATTGACTTATGTTTCACGCCCATTTATTCTAATAGATCCATCCTATTGTATGAAAGTGCAATATGAGAACATAATTATATACTTTATGTTTGGATTTAGATGAAGAAACATAACACTATCAAAAAATGAACACAACTAGAATTGTCAATATAGATGAAAAATATTTAAAAGCATTGAACTTATAACATATAAATATATGCATGAAAGGAAAATTATATCCTCTTGATACTTCCAAAAATATTTGTCCTTTCATTTGAAACTATTATAAGGATTATAATTTTTTTTTTTGTAATCAGCAAAATGGATTTTTAGGGTATTGTAAGAGGCATTAAAAAAATAGTAAAAAGATTATGAAAAGTAGCAATTTTATGATAAATAAAATACTTGACATGGAGAATAATAATTTTAATATAATTAATGTAAACAAAAAATTGGAAGTGGGAGTTATTAAAATTTACAAGTAAATATACAATGTTTCAAGAATAAAAATAAGGCTTTGAATTCAAAAGTTGAATCCATTAATAATATCATAATAACTATGATTGAAACTCCTCCAAGAGAAAGGACGAGGGTAATTTTTTTAATCAATATGGTTTCTTTAACACCTTCAGGGGTTATTTTAAAAAGAGAATCCAAGCCTTAAAAAAGTATTATTGATACTTTAAGATCAAAAAAATATTAAAAAATGAAAAAATGAAGGTGAAGACATAAGTCATATCCCATGCTTGAATAGTTTATTTAAGAAATATGAAATTTTAGAAATATTTCATTGAACTCAATTTGATTCATTAAGAAAGGATATGATTTTTGAGATGATAGACCAATTATCATATTCAACTAGTTATAATGATGTGTAAGATGCATGTGAAAATGCAAGAATTCACAAGAGAGGATATAAATAGCATTTTAAGATATTACAGGATAGAATATTGAATGCCAAGATCACTAAGGTTTTTGATGTCCCATCCATATAATTCTATAATGGAATGATCTCCTAGGAATAAAAAAGGTCAAAATTTTATTGGAAATACGTTTCACATAAAAAAATCAAAAGATAATTCTCAAAGGAAAGGTCATAATTATATTAGAAAGGAAGTTTCAAACACTTTGAATATTACAAATATTTTTATTGAAAAGGAAGTTGAGATAATTTTATAGGTTATAGTATAATATTATGATATGTTGGTAGAATTTTCAAATTTAAAATTTTGTTTTGTCCAAAAATTAGATGAGATGGAGTTGATCAATAGTGCTAAGTATGAAAGTGATGTAGGGACTGAACTTTTAGATGTCATAAATTTTGATACGTAATTCCATTTGAGCTCCTATTTACAGCAAATTGATGATATTGAACAAATGAATATGATTCTAACTATCACTATACAACTAGTCTCATTTTATAAATATTTATGGGGCCATAAGTGATCATATAAGGGTATGAAATCACATTTTACTATTTTTTTTGAGAATTTTAAAATCTAAGAAATTAGATATGTTGTAACCATAAATGAAATTGAGTTAATATTAATCCATTAGTGTATATTTAGTATGTATAGGATATGTGGAGATTCTAAGGCCCATCTGAGTTTGCATGCAAAATTTACTAAAAATAAAGGTTGAAAAATAGTTTAATAGATGAATGTTACTAAAAATAGTAATTGCTAAAAATTATGTAGGTTAGTTAGCTTAAGGTAGATTTTGATTTATTTAATTTATTTAAGTATCCATGCCAACTCAAATTTCATGTTGAAATTTATTTAAAGACACTTATATAATTATTTATTCAATCATTAAGAATAAATTGAGAAAATTACTTCATGCACTATATCTATTTTATGCCTATTGATATTTTGAATAGTTAGTTTATATTTTCATCATCTAGTATCAGAACAAGTTCGAATATTAGAGATAATATCTTTGTAAATTCTAGGTGTAATATCAAAACAAGTTCAAATCTTGGAGTTAATATGTTTTTAGAGTATTATGTGATTGAATAATAGGTGTAATGATGTAGAGATGATGCGGAAGAATTTATTAAATGAGCTCATATGACTATGTAATATTTTTGAGGTAAATGGAATCATTAACTGTAAGTTTCATAAAACAAATACAAAGGCAAGGAAAACATGAAACTATGGAAAAAAAACAGACAATGAAGATGAAATTCAGCAAGATGAGGAATAAGAACAACTACCATCAATAAAATAGAGGATGGTCAGGGATTTGGAGGGAAAGAATGGATGAATTAAAGTTGATTTTATAAATTATGGAGATAGTCTAACACCAGAGGAGTTGATATATTGGATAAATAGTGTGGAGAGGTATTTCGAATGGAAAAATCTAAGATAAGATAAAAAAGAAAAGTTTTCATGCATAAAATTGAAGGGTTATGCAATGATTTAGTGGGATCATCTTCAAAAAAGAGAGAGATAGAAAGGGTAAAGAGAAGATCGACATGTGGATTAAGATGGAGAAGAAGTTGAAGGAAAAATTTATTCTTATGCATTATGCACAAACCTGATATATAAAATTTCAAAATTTAAGACAAAAGGATTGGAGTATACAAGAGTCTATAAGTCAGATTTACAAGATTTCCATATGAGTCAAGCATGATAAAATAGAAGAATAGATGGCCACACATAATGAAAATTGTTTAAAGTTTTCTATTTAAAATGAATTGATCATGCGTAGAATACTTTTCACGGAGGATACTTATCAATTAGCTTTGAAAGAAGAAGAAAATAAAAAAGACATGTTTTTAGATGATTAAGTAGGCCAAGAAGAGGACAATAACCTCCAATAGTGGAATGAGGTGGGTTTAATTCCATTAGAGGAGGATCTCCCCATGGGGAAAAAAATTAAAAATATAATAGAAAATTATTTCAATACCAACAAAGAGGAAGATGACTTCAGATATGACAAGGCTATGGTGGTGCTAGAGGATGGTTACCAAATCAACACATGTCTTATATTTGTTATGTTGTACTCAAGAACACCATTTCCTTTAGGGGATTGATTGGACTAAAAATTGAATGCAATGTATTGGTAATAATCCTATTCCATCATTTCAATAGAAATGAATGTAGATCTATTGTCACAACCAAAGAAACTAGGTTTCCAAATCTAGTACAAATATTTTCCTCTAGGAATATGATCACCTCCTCTATTATGCATTAGTTAATCACTACTACCTTAATACCTAGTAAAATAATCCATAGTAGTTAGGACATACTTATGACCTTCAGAATAATTGGGGTTTATTGCTCCTAAAAAGTCTAATCCCCATTATTCAAAAGGTTTATCCACCATCACAAGTTGTAAAGGCATGGCTGCCTTTGGCTCCTTTATGCTAAAAATATGGCATGAATGACACTCCCTTACATGTTTATAATCATCTTTGAAGAGGGTGGTCCAATAATATCTAGCCCTGATAATCTTGTGAGTTATGGTGCTTCCTGAAGGGTGTTCACTTCCTAACTTCTCATGGAAGGTAGTCATAATCTGAGCTACTTTTTTTTTGGACACACATCTCAAATGAATTCCCTCAAAGTTCCTCCTATACAAGATTCCATTCTTGATTAGGTAATGAGCTTATTTGAGCTTCAAGGCTCTCTTTTATTCTCTTATAAATCTTGGGGGACAGACACCATTGATAAGTAAATGGATAATAGAGTCATACCATTTATTGGGTTGGAAGTTTTATTGATCTATTTGCATGACATGGGATTTTGGATCAATACTAGAAATCATTTGAACTAACCCTTGACATTTCACTAATTTGGCTACTTTCATCTCTATGTCATATTCTTGTAAAATTGTTATCCACTTGCCTCATCTTTCTCTGAGCTCATTCTAACTCAACATAAACATCATATTTGGATTAGGTAATATGGCATGTACCTATTTCTAAGGAGGTAATGTCTGAATTTTTTTATTGCCTTTACCAATGCATAAGCTTGCTTATCAATCATAGAATAATTTTTTTCTACATTTTTGAAGTTGGTGCTCATAAAAGCTATGGGATGATCATTCCCATCAACTTTTTGAGTTAACACTGCATCCACAGTATGCTTAAACGCAAATGTATATAGATATAAATCTTTTGTGAAATCAGGACTTATGAGGACTAGAGATTTAGTGATTTCCTTCTTAATATCAATGAAGGCCTTCTTAGATTATTCATTCTAAGAAATTATAGAATATTTATTAAGCATATCATTCAAAGGATTAACAATCTCAGTGAAGCCTGAAATAAATTTCCTTACAAAATTAATCTTGTCAAGAATGACTTAATTTCTTTTTGATTGTTGGGGAGCCTAATTTTAGAGATGGCCTGTACTCTATTAGGGTCTACAAAAATCCCATCTTTTGTAATGACATGTCCCAAAAATTTTCCTTCAGTGATACATAATATACTTTTCTTGGGATTAAGAGATACACCATACTTTTTGCATCTATCAAATACTCATCTTAAATATATGAAATGCTCCTCTCTATTTATAGAAAATACTGTAAGATCATCCATATATATGATGATACACTTGCCCACTAAACCTTGGAAATAATGATTCGTTGCTCTTTGAAATGTTTCCCCAACATTAATTAATCCAAAAGGAATTCTCTTGTAAGCATATGTTCTACATTTAGTAGTAAAATCTATTTTCATCCTATCTTCTAAAGCAACAAGCACCTAGTTATATCTAGGAAATCCATTCAAAAAGGACATCATGGAAGATCCTAAAATAGTTTGGACAACCTGTTCTAGAGAAGGTAAAGGATAATTATCCTTTTCAGATGCTCTATTATGTTTACTAAAATCTATGCACAATCTTATTTCTCCATTCTTTTTTCTGACTGGGACTAGGTTTGCCACCCAAGTGGAATGTCTAATAGGAAACACTATCCTTGCATCTAAAAACTTCTTTACTTCCTTAAAAATCACGGGTTTTAAAATAGGTCTGATTGGCCTTCGCTTCTATGTAAAAGTTTTACAACCTTTTTGAAGAGGTATACTATGAGTAATGACCCTTGGATCAAATATTTTAAAGTCTTCATAAGACTAAACAATTACATCTTTGTATTTTGTAAGCAACTCTCTAGCTTTTCTATTTTCCATTTTAGTACAAGCCTTCCCTATATTCACCATTTGGGGCTGATCATGTGGATCAAGGTTCATCACATGATAATATCTACCATTTACCTTAGGTTTTCTAGTTACCTCAAAAATCTTGTCAAGATCAAATAGTATTTCCAGTGAAATCATCCCTTTAGGTATCTTATTGTCACTTAATTGAACTATTTTATCATTAAGTTCCTTCTCATGAGAAGTTTCATCAATTACATCAATAATGTGAGATTTAAAAGCTCCAAAATTAGTTAATAAATCTATGATTTATTGATCATCAATGAAAACTTGGAAATGATTTACATTATCATGAACTATAGGACATGGTACTAGCTCAATACTAATGCTTTAAGAATCATGATTAGGCATGAGGTTAGTTGCAATAGAGGCAAGCTCATTAGTAGTTTTTTTTTTCTTCTCTTGGAATACCTAAGATGTTGAAGGCATCAAATGATTTGATCAAGTCCCACACCCTAAACTTATATCCTTTTAAGTAAGATAATTTCCACTAGTATTTACTCCTCACCTGGTTAACCACAAGTTCAGAGCATCCATAGACAATGAAATCCTTAAATTTGTGTTTAATGGAAAACTTCACTCCAAGTATGAGAGCCTCATACTCAGCTATATTATTGGTGCAAGGAAATTATAATCTATAAGTTGCATGGTATTGCTTTCTTGAATTATCTATTAATACAATACCAGCTCCTGATCCTGATTTGCATTTGGAACCATCAATGTATAACTTCCACAAACCAAAAATTTGAGGATAACTCTTTGAAACTAGTTATTTTGTAATTTTCAAAGTGAAAACTCCCAAATCAAAATCCAAGAAATTTACCCTTTCATTAATAGCATTATATTATATTATCATGTGTTTCATTTGAGGTTCCTTTTCTACTCTTATTTGATTTGGTACACCTTTCCAAGGAACCCTTAAGTGAAAAAAATAAGTAGACATATATCCATTTAAATCCTTAATCCATTATCTATTTAAAAGTAATCCATAAGCACTAGGAAATTATACCACTTGGATATTAATGAATTGCTAAACCCTGGGTTCACTAGCTAGCTATACATGCACATTTAATAATTCTCCTATAACCTTAACTATGGATTTATCCAATTGAGTGACTACCTTGTTAGACTTGATTAGAGTTAACTCAAGTTGCTCACATATCCCAATAGGCATAATGATGGTTGAGGCTCTAGAATCTAAAAGATAATTATGAACATTCTTCGCAAATATCTTGACTATAAATAAAAGGGGTGGAGACTATGCTTTGATTACTTAAGTAATTACATTATTGCTATAATTCTTAGGGGGCTTCTTAATTTTATTGGATAAAGATTCCAAATTTAAGTCTCTTTATTCTATAATCTGAGTTAGCTAGTGTAGAGTGATATTGGCTTTAATCCTTTTCATATCCTCCACAATATTGTAGTTAGTTTTCTTTGAGTATCAATAGTTATCCTAGAAGAACTTCCTCTAGGGGGTTCAGGATTATTCTTTGATACAGTGTCTGGAGGGGTTTTGTAATTGTTAGGAGGGGTAGAAGTAGTCAATGGTTGTTTTTATTCCCTATTTCTCACATGATATGTCTTCAAAAATTGTTGGAATGCTTGAATCTCCTCAAAAATATTTCCAAGCTCATTATCCTCTTGAAAAGGGAATTGAAAAGTTTCCACCATATGCACTTGATCAAATGTTTTAGATTAAAAATAATTTGTAACAGTATCCTTGCTTAGAACCACTTCAAATGTGTCAATTTCTTCTAGAAAAGAGTCAAAAGCTTTACAAAATTCAGTGCAATCAATATCACCATCCTTGGAAGTAGCATGCACCCTACAATAATCTAGTAAGGAAATATCAATGAGGTTTATATCTATATTTTTTTGTTATAATAAGGCTCATTATCTTTCTTATTATAGAAACTATCATTCTAAAACCTATTAATAGGCCTATTGAACTTTTGAAAAGTGAATTTCCTTCCAAAATTATCATTAGCATTACCAACTTGTTTTTACAATTGCATAAAATCAATGCTAAAATTATGTACCATTTTCAATATAGACTCAATCTCATTTTTTGGAACCTTAGTATTTTGAGCTTAGTTACTATTAATGCCATTGATAGGCACTAAATCCTTCTAGTCATTCTCATGAAATCCATTGGTATCTTGATGGCTTAAGAAACCTAAATTTTGATTAAGGGTAGCATGACTAGTAGGCAACACATTCAAAGCATGAAATTGGTTTAGTGCTGGATTATTTTGGTTACTATTTGGGAAAAGGTTTAATGTAAGCATTTGAGGGTTAACATTTGGGATAGAATAAGCCATCTATCTTTGGGGTTTCATTGGGTCGCTAATAACCACTGCTTCATAATAGGCTTGATCCAATGTGATAATAAGTGGAAGGGATTTCTTGATAAACATA
Source organism: Torreya grandis (assembly GCA_037957365.1). Lineage (NCBI taxonomy): Eukaryota > Viridiplantae > Streptophyta > Pinopsida > Cupressales > Taxaceae > Torreya > Torreya grandis. Next base: position 2,000,373 of record JARHVA010003372.1, on the reverse strand, counting down.
GAAGTCATAGGGTCAAAAACATCTTTATAAACCTCCAAAGCTAAATATTTGTTAGGTTTATATGGATCCACGATCCGACTAAACATATTTTGGAACATAAAATTAAAGGACCTAAAAAGTTCACTTTTATCTCTCTTAATAGTTCTAAATTGATGATAAATTACACACAAACTTATGATCTTTCTAAATTGATCAATAAAAATAGTGTCAAACTTATTCCATGAGATAATACAATTGTCAGGCATATTAAGGAACCATTTATATGCAACATATTTGAATGTAAATGGGAACAACCTATAAGATACATCTTCATGAATAACATTTAATAATCTTAATGTAGCTTTGAAAGATTTAACATGTTCTTTAGCAGTCATAATACCAGTTGGACTAAATATTGCCAAATAGTTTTTAGGATTACATGGTAAATCATGAACCACACCTAGTATATTGATGGGGGAACTTCCAATCCATGCCATGCTTGGATGAAGATCAAACACACTAATCCCTTGTAAAGGTGATGATGGTAAAGATTTAAAATACCTACATCTTCCTCTATTTTTTCTAGTCCTATGAATTTTGAGTTTGATAAAGAGTTCTTTGGTTTCTGAATGTGATCTGGTCCTAATCCTTGATAATTTCATCTTGAAGATTAAGGATCCTATTTTAAAACATGGTGTAACACATTAATTTCCAATAATGACAAATAATATGCATACTAAGCTTGATTTTCAAAAAAATGTTCATAAGAGGACAAAAGACATCAATCTTTAACAAAACAAGTTCAAATATGTACTGAATTATGCAAAGATGACCAATCTATACAACTTATGACTCAAATAAACCTCTTATTGTCAAATAAATGTCAATTTTAAACAAAATAAGTTGTACTAACTCCAAATACTAATAAATTCTTAGAAACAAAAGTTGTATTTCCATAAAGGTCACTAATATTTACACAATTTATGCTAAAAGAAACATAATCATGTAAAATGTAGATAAATTTGACCAAATACACCAGAAATATATTATGCATCTTTAATGAGGCCCTCCTTCTAGTGCCAATAAAGCTTCTCCAATTAATTCTTCAAATTGTACCATAGGTGCTCTTAGTGTTGAAGAACACTTCTCATTTTAGGATTCTAAGAATCCATGGCATGAGTTGCAGTTTGTGACTATTCAATGATTGTCTGTGGTGAAATAGAAGCAAAGTATGAAAACTATCCACAATATTTATTTGATTTAGTGGTTGGTAGCCACCAGGGTCTACACAATTTGAATAGTTAGTAATTTTGAGGACTCAAAAGTTATGCTAAATGATTATTAAAAATGATCTTTAAGATAGAGTGAATCTTGATAAAAATAAGAAAAAGGAAGGGTAAGGAAGGAAGAAATGTGATTGAAGGTTTTCATATCAAATATTATGATAGATTCTAATTAAGTTGAGTACACATTAAACCAATTTATGTTATAAAATATCATAAGTTCAAATTACATCACAAATCAAGCAACAGTCAGAGGAAAAGTTTGAATCATAAGTAAGAACCAAGTTTACTTTTAAAAATTTCTATTATGATCTAAATAACATAAGTATATCTAAATGTAGAGCAAATAAAATGAAGTATACTTGAAATATTTATACTTAATATAGCATTCAACACAAATTAACTATCATATGACAAATAATTTGACTCAAAACAAGAAGAATCATTCAAATTTAACATGAATTTACACAATTGAGAGATAATATAAACATTTTTTAAAAATATCCAAACAATATTTTTAGAATTCCTTAGTTGTATTAAATGCTCTTGGTATCAATTGCTTGAAAACTCTATCTTACAAATGGTAACAATCTGCCTATTTATAAAAAACATAGGTAGTTAACCAGTTAACTTTCAAAATATCAACATGAAAATAAGGACAACTATCCTTAATATAAAGATATAATGTGGAGGGTCACATGCCAACATGACAAGAAAGAGTATATGCTAATAGAATAGCATATACTTTACAAAAATAATATTTTTTAGGAATTTCATTGGTGGGCCCTTACACATTAGCCTTATCTGAGGAAGTATTTTACCTTGGGGTATTATTCTTTGATCAGCTCAAAATCCATTACAGGCATCATTAGATAATCCTCTTCTTTATCTACTAACTTGTCAAATTCACTATCTACCCAAGATATAAGTTCCTTGATACATTGTGCTTCTGTAATTTGCTTCCTGCAAAAATAATTGTATAAAGGATCTTTTGGTTGTCCTCAGATGAATGACCTTTCCTACCTTTGATAATTTGGATGTGAGTACCAACCCTCTAATTGAATTCTTCATCATCAATCAGGCCTATATTAGTGGTTTGAGAAGGTTTATCTAACAAATTCCCTAGAAGTTTCTCAATATAGTTTACAAATTGTATGTCTCTCTTGATGAAATCCTTAACATCATTGATCCAAGTGATCAAATCTTCTTGTTTATCTACCAAAATTGCTATGAAGATGTCTAGATGTTTAAGTTTGATAATCTTGAAGTCTAATACCTACTTTGTCTCATGCACCTTGATGAGCTCCTCCATTTTATCTTAAGAATTCTGCCACTGGGTGATTAAGGCATGTGCCATCTCAGCTTGATGGTCCAAAGCACTCTATGTAGACTTGATGATTTTTAAATTCTTGATTGCATCCATCAAGGATATATTCAATGCTTGCAATATGTCCCCAAGAATTAAAAGGAATACTTGAAATTCTAAATCTTATTTTTATTTCTCCAAGTTGAGATTCTTCAACTTCATTCCTTGAAATCCAGCCAAGGTCATTGTTAACTAGGCTATTACCATACTATCTACATCTTCTTGAAATATAAAATTCTCCCCTACTACCTGTCCTAGAATAGGTGTCAGGCCTAAAAATTGTTTCACCTTTTGAAAGGTGAACTCCTCAGTACCAACAATAGTTTTCTTCGTCTCTACTCTCTCAAGAGTTGATGTATATAGATAAAATTAGACCTGAGGGTCAAATTATTTCACTTGTGGTTGTTTAGGAATCTCTTCATTTGAACTCCTAGAGGCTCTTATAGTACCATCCCATTAACTTTCATTGTTGTGAAGAATCTGGATGCTTCTCTCTACTTTTTTGTTCGACATATCCTAAATCCAAGGCTTGACATTATCCTAAACACCTATGTCCACTCGAGTCAAAGCCAGTGAAGGAGAAAGAGATGGGATTTTATATAACTTCCCATAAATAAACCAATCAGAAATGGTTGGTCCCTAAATAGGATTCTCCTCACTGAAGAGGTTTATTTTAATAGTAGGGTGAGTGAAAGTTAACCTAGACCTCTTTCTTGGAGCCAAAAGAACTAAGGCTAATTTTACCTGTCTCTTTCCACATCCAATGGAACCAATTCCTTTCCTACTTCCTCAAATGGGTATTCTTCCCTATCTAAACCATAAGAATATATGATATTAATAAGGACACTTTCTATTGTTTCTCTAGTTTCCAAAGTAATCATGTTAATAACCTCTATTGGGGAAGGCCTTCATGGGGATGCCTAAATTTTGGGACTTTCACTAGGGCTATGCTCAATGATACACCCTTGAATCACATCCTTACCTTTCCCTTTTACATCCTTAGGCTGCCCATCCTAGGGTGATTGTGTCAAGTCTCTTTGTTGAGGCTCAAAGGTTTTCCCCTCAATAGGTGGTTCTTGATGTGTAGTCCTAGATGGTCCTAGCAACAAGAGATACTATAAAGGATGTAACTACCATATTTCTCCTCAAGGCTTGTTATCCTTCATCAGCCTATGTTCTAAATTTATGTTGTAGTTTTTAACCCTAGCTAAGACTTCTTCAAAGTTCCTTGTATTTGTGTAAATACCATCTCCCACACCTGGTTGATGTTTGTACTCAGCCTTTGGGACCTTTTTATCCAAAATATGGTTAGACACTCTATCACTAGGGTCCCACATCTTAATATCATCCAGTTGGAAATCAAAAGAGTTCTTATGCACCACCATGATTTCTAGTTCTTTCCAATCCTTAATTACAATTCTACCAATGTATTATGTAAAGTGATGAACCTAAGCTTTCTTATTCTTCTAGAAGTGCCAACCCATTCCCTAAATGATTTGATAATCAATTTATTCATCTACAAGCTTACTGGGAACATATATAGGCAATTTGTATGGCTAGACCATGATTCCCTCTATCCTTATTACAGTGCAATCTAGATAGATCCACACATCCCCCATGGTTTCCACTTGTATTTTGATTAGAAGATGAAGCTTGGGCATAGGGATCTCAGTGATTGCCTCAAAAATGATTGGGAAGATACCATCACATAATAATTTCATGTGATTCTTGTATTTGAATATATGTAATTTAGAATAATGATGGGAAATGGTAGATCTATCATTAAGGGGGAAATTTTGAATGCCATGGAAATTAATAGAGGCTAGGAGTGAATCCAAGGGGTAAGACATCATACAAAATTGCTTGGAAGTCTTTCTCTTGATGAATATAAATTGTTTGGCCAAGAAGAAACTTATTAAGTCTCTAATAGGAGGGGTTAAGTTCCACTCAAACATGAAATGGACATAAGATAGCCAAACCTTACTTAAGTAAGTAGTAGAAGAGGCACCAAAGGATATATTCAATAAATTCATTGTTACCCTAACACCTTCCTTGAATTGGACCATAATAATCTCATAACTTGAGGGCCTGAAAACATGGGAACCTTGGATTAACCAAGGTGAGAGGACTCAATATAGGTTTTGAGAATTTGTCCATTCTCTCAAGGAAAGGAGATCAGTATGAAGGAAATGGAACTTATAATAAGTCTCAAAGGCCATGGAAGCTATGCATGCAAATTCGTTGATACTTCATGAATAATCCATTCTCCATCTATTTGTTGGAAATATTGTCATTGATGTCAAAGGTCTAGCATTATTGGTGATAAAGGCCCCATTGCATTTAATGTTGTTTTTAATAAATATATCTTAGCTAATATGAGTTAATATTTATTTAATATTAACGAATATATTTTTGGTTGCATATGAGACAATAGGAGGGCCCATGGAGAAGTCAAAGAGCCACAGGATAAAGACAAAAGAAGGATGGGATGCATTTTCCCATGAAGAGTCATCTTGGGGAATACCAAGAGTCACCAAGTGAAGACAAAAGATTAAGGGTGCAATTTCTCATGAAGGGACGCTTTGAGGAATACGAAAAGTCACCAAAGATAAGGATAAAAGTGGGAAGGACGTTTTTGGTCATGAAGGGTCACCACATGACTTTTCAAAGGCAATAATATGAACAGTCATACGAGTTTGGCACCATTTTCCATGAGGATTGAAGGTTCACAAAAGGGGAAGGCCAAAGGTCATTTGGTAAGATATAAATAAAGGCTTGAGAAGCCATTTGTAATATGAAAGAGAGAGGTTGATTTGATATTGTAATATCTAGCTTAGAAGAGCGATTGTGAGAGATGAATATGATTTGTATTTTTTATATCTAGCTTAGAAGAGTAAAGGTGAGAGAGAGAAAAGAGATGTTGTGTTGAACTATCATTTTTTGAGATAGAAACATTGAGAGATAGGTGTGTGGTATACAAAAAGGGGTTGGTGCTCACAAATGTTTGTTGGGTTGGTGCTCAGCAAAGGGGTTGGTGCTCCTGTGGGTTGGTGCTCATGAATAGTAGCTAGGTTGGTGCTCGGCAAAGGGGTTTGGTGCTCATGAATAGTAGCTACGTTGGTGCTCGACAAAGGGGTATGGTGCTCCTGCAAGTTTGGCTTGTGAATATTGTTTGGGTTGGTTCTCATTCATATACTTGAGATTGTTCTCTATGGTTTTTCCCACATTCGGTTTCCACGTTATATCTGTTGTCTCTCTCTATCTTGTGTGGTGTTTATTGTTTGAGTTTTATTACATATCTTGAATGTTTGATTAAGTGGATTTTCATTTAAAAAAAAGTTTTATAAGATATATGATATACTGATTCATCCACCCCCTCTCAGTATATCCTGTACTTAACACTATTCTGCATTCAATAAAAATAAGAACAAGGAGATCAATGTAATGCATTACCTTTGGTTTATCAGTTGCATGGTGAACGCCTACCATTTTAATTTATACTAAATCCTTGTATCTTTGGTACACTAAAGCATTCCTCTTTTCTTCTTGGAAAATTGGTTCCAACCCCTTGACAAAGAAGAATAATTATGACCAATTTCTGATTCTATACACATTCAAGGCTATTAAATCTAATGCTATGTCTCTAAAGACCCTTCCATCACCATCTAAAGTTAGATAAAGCTCTACTTCAGTCTTCATCTATTGCCTACACATTGCCATTGATAACACTATATTGTTATTGCAAAGCTATCAAAGTTCTTACTAAGGCACTTGCTCTAAATTTAGTTCATAATTATCTCAAGTGTCACATAATCAATTGAAATAACTCTGGCCTTCTTTATATAGTATTAAGGGTTTTTGGATTTATTGACAAAAACATCCAACTTTTATCTCATACATGCCTTAGATATAATGGAACCTTACTATCGTGTCTTCTATGTGTTCAATCATGAGATATATTTCATTTAGATCCTCCATACTTATGTGGAGCTTGTGTGGTATGTTTCCATGCCTTTCATAGAAATTTTCATAAATGTTATTTGAATAATGATCATTGGTTTTCAAAAGTCCCTTTTATTTTGATTTGAAAAGCTAAATCTAGGTCCTTGCATTTCATTGGTTCTTGATATTTTAACTTATTGATTGTGTCATGTGTGAAGCTCTTGAGGCCTTTGAAAATTCCCCAACTTCCTCACATCATTGGATCAAATCCAGTGAGCACGTGATCATCAATGTATCTTAGCTAGGGCTAGATCATTAATCACATGCTTTTTTTAAATGATTTGGGCTCAACATATCATTAGATCAAATCTAGTGAATAAGCAATCATCATTAGATCCAGCAATACTCTTACCTTTTAATCAGTTACATGATCATACAAATATTAGGTCTAAAAACATCATTTAGAAATTTATGTTTAAAAACACAAAATGACTTAGGCTAAGATCTTTATATACTAAGCTTGTCTTCATAAAAAGCTAGGAATTTTTTAAAAGGTTTTTCAGAACTTCCCCCTTTGATTAGGCTTTAAAAATGGTCTAAGTTAAATTTTATGGTTTTGGTCACATCAAATATGCCCTCGTAGATGTCAAATGATGGGAATGAACCTATCAAATTTAAGATAATGGAGTTCCCACAACTTCAATGATTGTCTCGATTAAATTTAATAGGTTTGATCACATCAAATACATCCTCACTGATGTCAAATGATGGGAGCGAACCTGTCAAATTTAAAATAGTGTAATTTATTAATCTAATAAATAAATGTTGCATACAAATCCCTCAAGAGTTCCCAAGGCTTTTGGGATTGTTTTGATTAACTTTGACAGGTTTGATCACGTCAAATACATCCTTAATGATGTCAAATTATGGGGGTGAACCTATCAAATTTAAGACAATAGAATCTTTCTATCTCATGTTAAATTTTGTAGGTTTGGTCCCATCAAATATGTCTTTGTAGACGTCAAATGATGGGAGAAAACCTATCAATTTTAAGATAATAAAATTTTCTAGTCTAATGAATGAGTGCCACACATAAAGCATTTGAGAGATCCTAAGCATGTTGGGTTGATGTGTACCAATAGATTAGAACCTCTGAGGCAATGTGAACCATCGAATCAAGTCCTGAATGGTTAACAATAGTTAACATCCTTTTGGGTGTCATATTTAATTTATACCATTAGATCAAAACCTCTGAGTAACTAATCACTGTTAGATATTTACTAAGACTAAATCATTAACTATATATCCTTTTTAGAATAATTTTGGCTTGTCACACCATAGGATCAAAATCAACAAACAAGCGATTACCGTTAGATCTATAAAAGAGCATAAACTTTAAATTAATACCCAATCATGTATAAATTTTAGCCTAAGGTTTTATATTAATATTTGGTCATGTTTTAAAGAAAAAAAATTGAGTCTTAATATAAAGTTAGAATTAGGATCATTTAATCAAAATAAAATAAAATTTTCCACTAGTATTTTTCATGAATATTCAAATTCAAATCCTCTTTAGAGGTTGTTCCTTAGTAACCCTAGTTTCTTCCACGGACCCTGCAATTAATCACCTTGAAGATAATTATTAGCAATTTGAAACCATGAAACATAAACATGATCAAATACATCAAAGCACATGTTCCCCTTTTAAAATTGATTTGTCTTTAAAATCCAAGATAAGACAACTCTTCACATTCAATCCACAATACATACTTTCTGGAAACAAATACAAGGGTCCTCCTTTCAAAGAAGAAAGATAGGGGGTGTTGGTCTCAACACGGTGCAAATCCATGCATCAAAAATATGTATAGCATGACTTAGGTGTTATAGTAATATAAAGTCATAGATTACTATATACCAGGTTATAGATTATATTGTTTGGATTTAAGTAGTTGATGGATCATATATTCTATAATGTGGTAAGGCAACTCTGATATCTTTCTAAAATCTAAGAGTGAAAATATTAATAATATAATGATAATCCACTTTACAATATCTAGTGGGGTGTAACTATTATTTTTCTATAGAATCTCATTATATAAAACATTTATTTCTTACAAAACTGTATGGCTAAATATATATGTTTATCTGAAATGTTATAAGAACATGAGAGTGGATCATCCTCAAAATTTACCATGAGATTAGATGATTTAATGTGATATTTAGAATTTTTCTACTATACCCTTTATCTATGATATAATTAATAAATAATTAATTACACTCTATGATAATAAGCTCGATTAATGTTTTTTATTTATGTGAGTTCAAGGGAATTGACTCTCAAATAATTTGCTCGTCCATGAATCTATACTTAATACTGAGATTATTATTGACCCCTCCACTTTACTTAAGTTTGGTAATGTATATGGATTAGATTACTTACCTTGATAATAGCTCTGGTGGATACATAATTCTAGATTTAATAACATTAAACAAGTAAGGTCTATTATCTATTAAAAACTAAGTCATAGATTTATGAAGTAGAGATTATTATCTATATATGCATACAGTTTCCTAATATTATAATAAGTTATTTAAAATGAAATATTATGTTTTGTGAGATTTATTTATTATGTCTGACTGATGAATTTAGTAGTGCATACATAATATGATGGACTATGATATTGATATTTGTCATAGAATGTACTAGGTTTGTATCTACCTATGAAAATTAGAATATGTAGTCTAATGTAGTGTATACCTAGTTGTCATGAACTATACTTTTTATGCTTATTATGTGACAAATAATATAGTGGAGATTAATTCATACATTTGGTGGACTAAATGTATGCATTTTGATTATTCCTATGTTTAGCATGTTTTATGCCTACTAGTGGGAAGTAATATATATGAATCTTTCATTATATTTATGTTAACCAAATATCACTTTGTTGGTATTGAGTAAATAGTGAGATAGACTTCATTGGCTTACTAACATCATCAATGTTAGATGAAGGTAATTTGATCAAGTCATGTGTATAAATTTGACTGATCTTAGAGATCAATAACTATTGAAAACTTTGACCAAAGTAATGTTAATTATGCATTGTCATTTCATATGAATGATTTATATGTTTGTGTGATATCATGTTAGAATGGATTTTTTTAAGGCACACTACATGTTCTTAGAAATCATATAGTACATGGGTACTATCTTGTCTCTATTGATTTCTGTACCATCACTATATACTCATCCGTGAAGGGAGGGTTATTCCCTGATGGGGGATTGTGTAGGGATGAATGGTCTATTGTTTGTGTGGAAAATCATTTAGATGATTCTCTCCCTCCTCACAATAATATTTATTTGGGGACTACACTTGATATTGCCATAGATACAAGAGTTTGGGGAACACATGCTCCATGGAGCCTTGTATCTTGTATTTTATATTTGTATTTATTATTATTGAAACGTTATCTTTGATGAGATTTAATTATTTATTAATTGTACATTGATAACAATGGTTTGATATTTGTACTAGTCATGTCTAGACATATGTAATTACTTTCTATATCCAGTTATGTTGTGTTTCTTATGATGATAGTGATCAATGACAGATAAATGTTACATATTTATTTTATAGTTATCATACTTAAGAGTGTTTTATATTTATCACTAATTATATTCTCATGGTGTAACCTAATGATAGAATGCATTAATTAATTTTTTTTTTAATTACATTATTATAAGTATATCCTAGTGGGGATGTTACATCCAAGTTGCCCCAAGTAGCATAAAACAATAGTGAAGATAACTTATTATGTCTTTGATTCTATGTTGGAAAATAGGACAAACTAGATGGTCATAAGATCAACAAACTAAGAAAAATTTATACTTTATAAAATTAATACATAAAGATATAATTCATATTATGAGACAATTAAAATTATATATAATCTATTGAATAACATATCTCCTCACAGAGCTATTATATTTAACATTCTTTCTCTATACTTCCACTCTCTCATAGTTATTCTCACAAATGAAAGGGGAAATGCCACATTTATAGAGTATGTGGGCTCTCATAAATTCATGTATTTATCCTAGAATCATAAATTCAATTAGTCTCATAAATTACATGTTGGTGTGAAACTTGGAATATGGTGCAAGTTGTCATGTGGGTTTGAAAATTAAACTTTAGTGCATGTTGTATTTCCAAATAGGATTATTAGAAAACCTAGGAAAATTAGCGTAAGTAAACTCAAAATTTTTAATTAACAATTCACCCAAAAAATATGTTTTGAATGTTCACTAAAAATATAACTTATTTAAGAAGGTGTGAAAGTATAGGTTTTATATAATTTGGGTAGGAATTATTAAACCAAATCACTATTATTTCCTTTGGTGGAATGATAAATAAGTTCTACTTGTTGGGAATCTTTTAATGCATAAAAAGGCATCAAACTTATAGATTCCAAAAATTTTGATTCATAGTTCTATTTGAACCCATCTTCATGCCAAAATGAATGTCTCAAAAAATTTGGTGAAGGCATAAACTAACCTATCTAGTTATCGACATTTTCAATATTTTTCAAAAGGCCATATGTGACCATTTTAGGATGTGAAATTGTAGTTTAATATTATTTTTCAATTTTTTTTCTAATTTTAAATATTGTATATTTTTGTAATCAGACTTGAAATATAGTTTATATTTATCTAAAAGGTTAATTTTAGTGTTTAGTTTATTTTTTAATATTTTTAGAGCTACACATGCTTAGTTGAAAAACTTATTAAAAATAGCAAGTCATGTTTTATTATTCTTTAGAGTTTCAACTTTTACAATTCAACTCAAATTCTGAGTTGAGGCTTATTTATACATAGTTTGTAATTATTTGAATCATTTAATATGAATCAATATAGATTATTATTTTAGAAGCTTTACCTATTGGTATTCTTTTTTCTTGATAATTTTTGGGTTCATTATTTGGTATCATAGCAAGTTCAAATCTTTAAGGTGTAATAAATGATGAGAGAATGAGGATGAATCACTTAGATGACCCAGACATGTAAGAGCTATATAGGTAAGTAGAAAGATCAATCAATATTTTTTCAAATTAAAGACAAAGGAGAGCAAAAGCTGAGGTAATGGATGACACTAATCATGAAAAGTAAATTCTAAAAGAGGAGTAAAAAGAACAACCACCATCAATAAAAGAGAGGATGGTTAGAGATTTATAAGGAAATAATGAAGGAATCAAGGTTGACATTCTAGATTATGGAGGAATTTTAAAACCATAAGAATTGATAGATTAGATGAACAATATGGAGAAGTTTAAATTGAATGGAGAACTATGAGAGAAGATAAGAAGGTAAAATTTTCATGTAAAAAATTGAAGGGTCATGTAAAATTTTGGTGGGATCACCAGTAGAAATAAAGATATAGAAAAGGTAAAGAGAATATAAACTCATGGAAAATGATGGAAAAGAAGATGAGGGAGAAATTTTTTCCTGTGGATTATGTATAAACCCTATACAAAATATTATAAAATTTGAGGTAAAAAGATCACAGTATATAAGAGTATACACATGAGCTTTAAAACCTTTCCATACAAGCGAATCATGATAAAATAGAAGAAAAAATGACTACAAGGTATATAGATAGTTTGAATTTTTCTATTCAAGATAAATTAAGAATGCATAAAATACTTTGCATGGAGGAAGCTTATCAATTAGATTTAAAGGAAAAAAGAAAAACAAAATAGACATAATTTCATAAGAATGTTTACTGAAACTAAAAGAGGACAATCCCCTCTAATAAGGGAGTGAGGTAGATAGAGGTGGGTTTACCTACACCAGAGAAGAATCATGATATGGTGCATAAAGACAAGAATATAATAGATAAGGGTTTCAATACCAATAAAGGGGAATAAGATTTCAGAGATGACAAAGCTATGGTGGAAGTAGAGGATAGTTTCCAAATCAACATAGGTCTTATATTTGTTATATATGTGGAGAACAAAGCCATAGAGCATTTGATTGTCCACACTAACAAGATCAATAAAGGAGGTAAGAGAATCATCCAAGAGTGAATTTATTTAAAGCTAAAATAAAATAATAAAATATTGAAATTATAGTAATAGATATTAGAAAAAAACTCATGATGAGAAGAACAATGATTGCTCCAAGGAAAGAATATGTACAGAATAAAAATGTGGTGACTAATGGATGTAAACAATATATTTTGAACAAAGTGTACTTAAATAATTATGATATGCAAAATAATTATAAATGGTAGTAGTTATGAAAATATGGTTTATAAGGATATGATTGAGAAACTAGGTTTGAAGTGTGAAAATCATCCTAATCCTTATCGAATTTCATGGTTTAAGAAAGGGAATGAAGTTAAAATAGATAAAAGGTGCTTAATCAAGTTTTATATAGGTAAAACTTACAAGGATGAAATATTGTGTGATGTTATACCAATGGATGCATGTCATATATTATTTGGTAATCCATGGCATTTTGATAGAAAAATAATTCATGATACAGTAAAGAACACGTATAGTTTCTATAAATGTGGTATGAAGATAGTTTTGCTATCTCTTAAAGAAGAAGGGTATGTTGAAATCATGCTGACTAAAAAATAATTTATCAAAGAAATGAAGATCACATGTTGTTGTTGTTGTTGTTGTGTATTAGTAGTGAAGAAAGAAGACATAAAAGTGGTGTAAGTACCAATAGAAGTAACAATAGTGTTGAAATAATATGTAAATGTTATACTTGATGAGTTACCATATGGTTTACAACCAAATAGATATATTCATCACCATATTGATTTTATTATAGGATCATTTATACCCAATCAATAATATTATAGGATGAGTCTAATATAATATGCAAAATTAAATAAACATGTTACTGAATTGGTGAGGAAGGGTGTAGTAAAGAAGAGCATGAGTCCATGTGTAATACCAACATTTCTCACTCTAAAGAGAGATGGGGGGTAGATGATGTGTGTGGATAGTAGATAAATCAATTAAATTATAATCAATTATAGGTTTCCTATATCTCATTTATATGAAATGATGAATGTTTTTGCAAGAACAAAATATTTTACCAAGATTGATTTAAGGAGTAGATATTATCAAATTTGGATTCATGAAGGAGATGAATGGAAAAAAACATTAAAGACTAGATATGGTTTATATTAGTGTATGGTGTATGGTGATCCCATTTGTATTATCTAATTCACCCAACATATTTATGAGGGTGATGAACACAGTGCTACGAGAATACAATGATAATTTTATGGTGGTTTATTTTGATTATATTTTTAAATATTCAATAAGATGAAAGAAGAGCACTTAAAAAAAATTAGAAGTTTATTAGAATTTTTAAGAAAAGAGAGTCTCTATGATGATTTTAAGAAGTGGATGTTTACGTATAATAGTTTGGTATTTTTGGGATTTGTAGTTTTAGTAGATGGCATAAGAGTGGATGAATAAAAACTAAACTCAATTATTGAGTGGCTTATCCCAAATAACATCACAAAGGTAAGAAATTTTTATGGTTTAGAAACATTTTACAAATAATTCATTATGAATTTTAATATTCTTATTGAAATATATGAGATAAAAATAATTTACATGGACAAAGCATCAATAGAAAGTTTTAAGTTTTTAAAAAATAAGATTACAGAAAACCATATTTTAGCATTACCAAATTTTAAAAAAATGTTTGAAGTTGATTATGATGCTTCATTTGTGGGAATTGGTGGTGTGTTGAGTTAAGAAGGAAATCCAATGGCATATTTTAGTTCAAAATTAAATGAGGTAAGAACAAATTATTCTGCATATGATGTTAAATTTTATGTCATTGTTAAAGCACAACGACATTAGAAGCATTACCTAGTGCTTAAGAAGATTATTCTATTTATTGATCATGAGCTTTTGAAGTATATGAACTTTAAAAATAAGTTAAATAGTGTATGCACTAAATTATGCTCACCCTACTAATTATACTAACTTCCGCTAATTTAGCCTAATTCCCATATTTTCTAACTATATTAACTAATAGCCTAATACCTATATTTCATTCCTATATCCCACATAACCTTTACCTATATTAAAATCAATTAATCCCCTCATTAAACACATAGTATACCCTATTACCTACTAAATTATTTCTTAAATCCACTAGCCAATTTAAAATTCAAAACTAATCTACCTACCCACCCACCACTCTATCCTAGCCTTTCCTAAAATACTAAACCCTATGGGACGATTTATAGAATTGGAGGATTCTATAAATATTCCCCAAACTATCCCCCTTCTCTAAAAATTTATAATTCTAGAGATTTTCATGGAATAAAAAATTCCATGGAAATTTCCTAGCCCTTGATATCAATGGCCCAAATTTGAATTTGAACCATTGATCCTTCCCTCTTTAAATATAAAATAAACTCTCCCTCCACCCTCAATCTAACTATCAGATTCATAAAGCCTTCATGTCCATTTAGCAAATCATCTAAGAAGCTCATAACATTTTCATGCCAAAACCATCTCATGAAGCCATAGCAAATCCATGTCAAATCTATAATCAAGCATCCATTATCAAATCCTTCATCTACCATCATACCATCACTCTGTCAAATCTGATTCTATATGCAATCAATTGATCATTTACAAATCTTGTAAGCAGGATATATGAAGCAAAGAATTTGGTAAGTCTAATATCATTCTGATTTGTTTCATGAATCCTTTGTGTTTTGAGTTTGAATTAGCTGATTTAATTCATATAGTGTACTCAAAATCCTACTAATGTTGGTTGATTAGAACTAGTAGGGAAGATTTAGAATCAAGTTTAATTGAAGCCACTCCTTTGAAAACTCTAAATTCTTCTCAACTTTGGTTAATATATATCATTTTGTCTTTGAGATCAATTTTTTTGAAAATATCACAAACTTCAACCTATAGTTCATCATGATCATTGGGATATAGTCACTTTTTGGCATTTTCTATCATTTGTTGGTATCCACAATTTTTTTTTATCTTATATTTGAAATTTTTGTCATTTATTAAAATATCTCTACTATTGATTTGTTAACAGTCATGGTTTTGTAATCCTTAGTCACAGTTTTATGATTTATTACAAAATCAAAATTATCGATTATATAGTGAATATAAATGTTTTCAGTCTCATTCATGATATTTTAGGTCTAACCATTATGTTGTAGGTAACCACTATAGCCATTTATCAGTGATAATATCATCATTCGCAAGTAATAGTTTTGATAGCCTAGTAATGGTATTGCAATCTATAATGCTGGGATTGCCTTCTATAGTTTTGGGTTTGCAAAGAGTTATGGTTTTGAAAAAATCTTAAAAAATACTAATTATTTTTGTTGTAGGTCCTATGTCTTTTGAGTGCCAATCAAACTACTATCCATGTGCTTGTAGGCTTCTAGTCAGAGACCCACATTGGCATTTTTTGCATCATTTTAATCATTTTTTTAAACATCTTGTTATGTGTATATATCTTTTTTGAATTTATCCTTGTATATACTTGTTTGTGTCAACTTGTAAATAATCATTGTATCATGCCCCTCACATAGGTAATTAAATCAGTTAATTAATAATATTATGTATTTTACCTATTTTTCAACCCCTTCCCTCTAGGATAACACATGATGTGGAATTGACACCCATGTATGAGCTTAGTATATAGGGGTTAGTGTTGTGGATTTCATCATCACACACTAACCAAACTCTATGTTTTGATGGAGTATAAAAATTAGGGAGAGTTTTTGTTAGTCTAAGTGGTTGACCCCATATAGGTCATCCATGAAAGGGAAGAGTTAACTCTCTAAACTAGGCATTAGATAGCACCCTATATGAACTTGTGACACAATCTACCTTTATTTATATCGAGGATGCCCCTAGATATCCCATTTATCTTATTATAATACCTTCTAGCCATAGCAGGTGTATCATTATAGAAGTCAGTATTAGTTCAAAAGTAGCCATCATGTGCAAGTAGTATTGAGAGGGTTCATTCAATACCGTAATGTATCACTAGCTTACATCCTCGCCTATAAATCCATTGGATGGTACAAGCATCAGGTTACAAACCCTTGACTTTAGTAATCATATGTTATGACTTGCTTTCTTGGGTGTGTGTTGTATTAAACCTATACTATTTGTGAGCGAAGTCAACCTTTACCTATCTATATATCTAGGTCCTTTGCATGTATCATCTTATATATCCTTACCACATCACTTTCCCATCATCCTTTGTATATGTCCTAGTCATCATCCTTGGCATCTTATCATTGTACATATTATCTTTATCCAACCTTATCTTGTTTAGTCATAACTACTTATCGTAAGTCCTACCCCCATCTTACCTTGTACACATCATCTTGTACACCCTATCACATATTCCAATCACATCTTGTGCATCCTTATCCTAGTCACCCCATCTTATACATAATTTGTTCATCTAGGGTCTTATTTTTTCTTGTACACCCTTAACCCATTTTCCTTTTCTACATATCAACTTATCATCATCCTCCCCTCATCATTCAATCAATATCTTGTACATCCTAGTCATCACACTCACATATCCTATTTACACCTTGTCATCCATGTCTTATCCTAGACCTGTCCATCATTAAGCATGCCCCCATTATCTTTATTCCATCACCATTTATCTCTATCCAATACTATTCTAACCAAACCACTCATCATTGACAATCATCTTGACTTGTCTTTCCTTATCTGATTACCCTCTTGTACATATTTTTATTTTTTTGTACATCCTACTAGTCATATCATATCCTAATCCCACCTATCATTCATCCATCACTCACACATATTAAACATCATCTTGTCCTACTTATCTCACTATCACTTTAGACATATCATCCTTTTATACTTTTCCCATCTACCATTTTATCTTAAACATATTTACCCATACTTCTATCACTAACATCTTTATCTCATTATTCTCTTGCATATATCCTTTCATCTTGCACATCCTCATCATCATCTCCTTGTATATATATCATATTTTTGTACATCCTTTTACATATACCATACTATATTTTCTTCATCTCATCCTAGTCATACCCCTCATATTTTACATCCTTACTTGATCATTATCTTGTATATCATTTTCACCCTTTTAGATTAGTCACAAGACCACCTCATCCATAATCAATCAAACCTCACTTTGACCTTGCCTTATCCACCAATCACACCATAGTCTTGATCATTCCCATATCATCTTATTGACATCAACCCCTTACATATTTTATCATAACCCATCACCTATCCTAATCCCATCTTGTCTCACCATCCACATTCTATCCTAAATACACCTCATCCATAGACTTAATCATCCCCATACCATCTTGTCTCATTATCCCATCACCTTGTATATCTTTTTGTACATAATTTTATTCTCTTGTACATGATTTTAATCACATCTTATAACTAGACCCATATGTAATTAGTCATCCCTTGATCACATCCTAATCATACCTCATCATCCACATCTTATCTTAAATCCATACTCAATAACTTGTCTTAACCTTACCTTCATCACCCATCTAATCATCACCTCATTTTATCCTAGTTGGCTTCTAGGTCACATACGACTCTAAACCATCCACCTTTCATTACCCCTTTATCATTTCATCATTACGCTTATCCTTATTCCATTATCCTAGTCACTTTCATCACCTAATCCTACCCCATCCCATCTTGAGCAAATTAGTCTAAGATTTTGAGTTATTCCTATCATCCACATCATCCTATCATCATACTCCACTATAATTTATCTTTTGGTCAAATAATCATAGCTATTCAATATCTTGTTAGCATCTTATCACCTTACTAGTCTCAATATAGCAAACCCATCAATCTAATCTAGTCCAATCATCTTGTTTTATTCATTACTAACACCCTTCATATTGTCATCTTACTATTTTTAAATATTAGGCACTTATAACATTCCTAATCTTTTTGATAGCTTGAAAACTAGGCATTATTGATTGTTTGTTAGCACCTATTGTATTATCGATCTGACATTTGACCATAGTCCTTAATCAGTTAGTTTATTTCATCTTCATCATTACCTATCATACTAGCTCGGTCCTTTTGACCTATTTTTTTCAAGAACCTTATCCAATCCATATCCTACCTACATCATCCATCATATATAAACCATCACCATGGAACTAGACCCTACCTTAATTGACCAATACATACATGCCCACAAGGATGAGATCCCCTTAAAATTTCTTATGATGGGTGTATTACTTCCTTAAGGTGTTGATCCCCTTCAAATCATTTAAAATCCCATCAAATCCCATTCATGTGAGTCTCATACCAATCCTCCATCCGCTAGTCATAACCATTAATTTCCCATTCCCATACTAGTAAAGGGAATCCAATTTTGGCCACCTTCAATCCATCTACCTAGTCATATCCACAACCATCTGATCATAATTCCAATGCTTCCACATCTAAGTCACAACATAAAGTGGGTCCTTATATTCCCCTTTCCATATCATTAGAATCCCTTTTCAAATAACTTGTCATCACTAACATGATGGTATATCCATCTATTTGTCATCTTGATCTTGCTAAGCCAAATCCTTCTTTATATAAAGATAACTAATATTTTGCATATCATAAAAATTAGGGGCATACCATTAATTGATTTTGACCTTTCTAAGATTTTGACTAGGACCTCATTGACCATAGTGATATATTAATTGATGATAAACCAAATGCATCCACATCCCTAGGTGAATAAAAAGAGGAATGCCAAGATTCCCTTCCCAATCATGATCAAGCTCTTCCCTTTCGAAGCCAAGGTCAAGACACAACACCTATCCTATATGATTCCCACATCCTTGAAAAGTCCACCATCACAACAAATTCTATTCCCTATGAGCCTAGTCCCCCATATCTCATGAGTGCTTCAATGAACCTATCATTATTAAACCTATCATTAATCCATCATCTACCTCTCACCAATCACCTCAAATACCCCTTATCAAGAGGTCAATAGTAGACAATGCATCTATAAATAGTAGCATTATATCTGGTGCATCAGAGTTAGCCTCAAATTTAGTGTCAAAAGTCTTATCTTTAGTAGGATCATGTTTAACACCCATATCCAAATCATATTCTTCACCAAAAATTTCATCCCTCATTGATGCTGATAATGCCTATCTTTTAGAGGATACCTATAATCCAAATACCTATGATTCATTACCAGGCATATGTTTTGATTCCATTCCAAATGATGACATCATAAATTATTTATTTCAAGCTTTATCTATTGAATATTGTTAGAGTGAGTCTGATCCTCCTTTGGATGCATCTATTATAGCTAGTATGAGTGATCCTTTTGTTGATTTTGAGGAGATTTTCTATGATGTCAAAACTGGGCCTCCTAGGAACCCCTATGAATATTATGTTTCCCCATCACCACTAATTGACCTCATCATGCCCTCACCACCATCTTCATCTATCATGGACTTTTTTTCCTCATCAATGATCATTTAATCACTTCCCTCCATAAGGATGAATAAGAGCATGCAACATTAGAACCTTCCTTGAGAAATATAATATGTTCTATAAATCTAAATGTCCAAGACAATATTCTTAAATTCATAAATCATAATCAAATAATCTTTAATCCCATCAGTCAAAACTAATAAGATTTAAATCATTAGCTATATCCAAAAATTTCTTCTCCTAGTGAATCCTAATATCTGGCACTAGGAGATATCAAAGTCAAAATAATCATCATTTATCAAGTAAAAAATCAATATCCCCTAGTGAGTCCCAAAATCAAGCACCAAGGGGCAGTCAAACTCAAATATAGATAAATAGTCAAACTTAAATGGCCAATCATCCATCAAATAATTAGATCAAATATAAACCAAAAATTCAAAGTATCTTCGATCACCTATAATATTTTATCTATTAGCACCAATAAAATAAATCATGTCCCACATATCTCATGATGTATGTGACTACTAGTCCTCATTCTCCATCACCCATCACCCCATCCTATCACAATCCCATCATTAATTTGTCCTAATACTTAATCACCCATCACACCATCATATCTAGATCCTATCATCTATTCAGGTCCCATACATCAAAATCAAGATCTAATCAAATCCATACCCCACATCACTAACCCAAGCAACATTATCTCCCTTAAGGGAAATGATGATACCTGGTCTATATATCTAGAGGAGTTAACATAGAGAATCACTAAAGGTCGTTAGGACATCCAGGCATCTAGTATCCATCATGGAATAGGTGTTGGCTAAATAAACCATCCAGTGTTTGCACCTTGAATCTCACCCATAATATAATAAATCAAGATGCCCAATACAAAAAAAAATCATTCATCTAATGGTCAAAACTAGTCTTTTAGCACCTTGGGCAAGTACCATGATGAAAAATGGTTTCTAGCATCATCGTAAAATAATCTATTATCTACAGTACCTCAAAACATATGGGAAAATCCATTCATTTTTTATACTCATTCATCCATCCCACTTATTACATCCCTTATCCACCTGATCTATATCACCCATCATCTTATCCCTTGATCCATTATTCCTATCCATCATCCACCATCATATCATACATCATATCTCTTCTTCCTTCCCATCTTGACCTTCATCAGGAGCAGAAGGTGTCTTAATAATTATCCAAAAATCCTCTTGGCATATCCTCTAATGGGCACTCAAGAAAATAACCATATAGTTCCTTCACAACGTGTTCATTGGCTATCCCTAATCCATTCATCCTTGGAACCCATCAGCATCATCCTTTTTTCATCATGTCTATCATCTCTCCATCCTTCTCCTAGTTTTTAGGCTTGGTATTCCCTTTGCTAGTAACCCCATTTGTGTGTGTGTGTGTGTGTGTGTGTGTGTGTGTCTCTCTGTGTGTGTGTGTGTGTGTGTGTGTGTGTGTGTGTGTGTGTGTGTGTGTGTGTGTGTGTGTGTGTGTGTGTGTGTGTGTGTGTGTGTGTGTGTGTGTGTGTGTGTGTGTGTGTGTGTGTGTACATCAAAAATCCTTAAAAATTAAAATATGTCAAAAACCCTAAAGATCATAAAATTTGAAAAAGATACAAAATTATCCATTGTCTCTTCTCTTATTCCTCATCCCCTAGTCACATCCATCTCCATCTTTCTCATATTTTCCCCATTTTTGGATACCACATTCCATATTGAGACCAAATAAAAGTGGTCACCTATCCCTTCATGTCTTCCATCTCATCATGTTGATCAGGGCTTATCAACATACATCACATTTTCAAATATTTTAATTTGGTACCCATCACTTCCTATCAAGGCATGTTTATATATGGTACCCATCTAATTAACCTTGTTTAGTATGTAAGGTAGATGATCCCATCACTATCCTTATCATTTCTTCTTCATGTATAGCACCCATCCAATCACTTTTGCTAGCATGAAAGGTATTTGATCCCATCATCATCTCCTAGTCTCCTTCCTAGATTGGATCCTTGTAGGGCCTTGTCTATATTTAATCCTTGGTCATAAATTTTTCCAATCCCATTCCTTAGCCACTCTTTGATATAATTTCAAGACCAAATTATTATTCAAAGACATCCTTCCATCATCCATACTTATATCCACAACTAGGGGCAACATCTTAGCCTAATCTTTATCAAGATCACCCTATCCAAATTCAAGTTTATCCTATGTCCAAAATCACATCACGATAATCCTAATCCAACCCATCACCTCATCTTTCATCCTATCATTAGACAAGATATTGTTAAATTACATATAGATAGTTATCAGTCGTTTGTATGTCATTTATTTTTTATTTATCTATTGTTTGTCTTGTTTGTGTTAGTTTTATTTTCATCGTGTATTTTTACCTATTGGGAAATGGACAAGGATGCTATAAGGATAGTAAAAGTACCATCAAGAATTTAGATTTTGCTACTTTCCCATGCACTTTGGCACCACATCCTCTTGGTCACATCTATATCATGGGGTATACTACCAAGTGCCATATTTAATGAATTACTTAGACTATGATGAACCTTATGACATTTTTGATGGCTTGATCTCATCATCATCCTTCTCCCATCACAACCCATCTAACTAACATCGAATCCTTTACCCTCATATCATTTTTTGAGTCATATCCTTCAATCACTAAAAACTCTAATCACCCTCATCATCATCACTTTCTAATCCTTAATCATCATCATCATCATCATCATCATCATCATCATCATCATCATCATCATCATCATCATCATCATCATCATCTCCTAGCTAGAACTACATTAGCCTAAGGTATTTATAGACTATGTAGGCAGCACTTGGCCACTTTTCTATGTCCAAGGATAGCTTAGACACTATCTCTAATCATCATCATCACTTTCTAATCAAAAAACATCTTGATATTCATCCTCTAATAAATCATTGTCATCATCCTCTAATCAGAACTACATCAGCCTAAGGTCTTTTTAGACTATGTAGGAAACACTTGGCCACTCCTCTATTCCCAACGATAGATTGGCCACTATCTCCTCTATCACTCCCTTATAGGTGTATTTTATATGGACATCATATAAATCCATTTGGTTACTTATTCATATCTATTATTCTCTATCATCACATATTTCATATCAATCAATTTAGATTTGAGATACACCCATCCTTAATCTAATAAAATAATCAACCTTCTCTTGGTCTATATCTCTCCCTTGCATGTATCCTTACTTGGGATATGTCTAAATATTTTGGCCCTTTAATCCTATCATCATTTTATTATGTTTGATTTCCCCTTGGGATGTGTCTACAATCATGACACCCATCATATCTATTCCCTATTTATGTGTCCTTGTCAAGGGAATCATTATCAATTTGTATCTCATTTCTCAAATCGAATATTTCTTATTCATCATCTATACCACATATAAAATCCCATCCCCTCATCTATCCATCTCATCCCACCCATTTTTTCTTCTTTTGAGTGACCATTCAGCTCATTCTTTTGTGCATGTCCCTTTAAGGGGGCATCATATCCACTAACATCTACTGAATTCATCCATGACATGTTTTTTATTTGAAAGACCATTACTCCTTCCACTTCACTCCACTCATAATACCATTTCAAAGAGGAACAAAATATATGCATTAAATTATGCTCACCCTACTAATTATACTAATTGTCCCTAATTTAACCTAATTCTCATATTTCCTAACTATATTAACTAATAGCCTAATACCCATATCCCATTCCTATATCCCACATAACCTTTACCCTATCTTAAAACCAATTAAGCCACTCATTAAACCTATAATAGACCCTATTACCTACTAACCTATTTCTTAAATCCACTGGCCAATTTAAAATTCAAAACTAATCTACCTACCCACCCACCACCCTATCCTAGCCTTTCCTAAAACTCTAAACCCTATGGGTAGATTTCTAGAATTGGAGGATTTTAAAAATATTCCCCAATCTATCCTTCTTCTCTAGAATTCTCTAATTCTATAAATTTCCATAGAATTAAAAATTCCATGAAATTTTCCTAGCCCTTGATATCAATGGCCCAAATTTGAATTTGGACCATTGATCCTTCCCTCTTTACCTATAAAACTAAGATCTCGCACCATCCTCAAACTATCTAGAAAGATTATAACAAATCATCAAGAAAAATCATAAATCCTTCATGCCCATCAAAATAACTAGAAATATCCAAGCTCATATCAAATCCATGTCAAAATCACTCTAGAAAAATCCTACAGCCTTCATGTCTAACTATCCTATCATTAAGCATCCATAATTAAGCAATAATCAAGCCATCACTTTGTCAAATATGAGTCTAATATGCAATTACAAATCCTAGAATGGAGTTGTAAAGAGGTGAAAAGGATGGTAAGAATGCTCTTATTATTCTAATTTTATCTCTTTTATCCATTCTTATTAGTGTCATTGGATTCTAGATTTTTATTACTAATTTTGGTAATATTACTCAAGATCTAAAATTTGGTGCACAAATATTATGCATGCAAAGTGGGTGTCTATATTGTAAGGTTATAATTTTGTATTGAATCACAAATTAGGGAAGAATAATTAGATATTTGATTCTTTGAGTAGGTGAGTGGGTTTGATAACTACTATGGTGAGTGAATTAGTTGGATTTGAATTAATTAAGTATATGATATTGATCTATATTTTGTAAAGATAGTGGATCAATTCAGGAATCCATTAACAAGGAGACAAGTATTGTTTATGATGACTATACTATGCAAGATGATTATCTCTTAAAATGAAAACAATTATGTATTCCAATTGGTTCTCTAAGAGAAAATGTTATAAGAGAATTGCATAGTGGTGGTTTAGATAGACATTTTGGTAAGACAATGATAATATCTTTGGTGGAGGAGAAAAAAAATTGGCCATAAATGAAGAGAGATGTAAAAAGATATGTTTCAAGGTGTATGATATGTCAAGTGGAAAAAAACCATGCAAAAAATATAGAGTTTTGCATGTCATTATCAGTTTTAAGAAGACCATGGACATATTTGAGTATGGATTTTATGTTAGATTTAACAAACACACAAAGATGAAATGATTTTATTTTTGTTCTTGTAGATAGGTTTTATAATATAGTTCATTTTCTTGCATTTGAGAAAACCAATGATGTCACTAGAGTTACAAAATTATTTTTTATGGATATTGTGAGATTGCATGGTGTTCCAAAATCCATTAAATCAGATAAGGACACAAAATTTCTAAGTTATTTTTGTAGGAATTTATGGAATAATATGGGGACTAAGCTACAATTTAGTAGTGCATACCACCCTCAAAAAAATGGATAGACAAAAGTTGTAAATAGGATCTTGGGATATTTATTGAGATGCATAGTTAGAGAGAAGCCCTAGTAATGGGGCTTTGCTTTATTGTAAGCTGATTTTTTATATAGTTAAATGAATAGATCAATAGGAAATCATCTTTTTTTACTTTTATGGGAGAAATCTTATAACTATTTTATATTTGGTACAATTACCAATTATAGAACAAGTTAGTGATGATGCAAAAGCATCTGTAGAACATATACAATAGTTACAAGAAGTAAGAATAAAATTATAGAAAAGTAATAAAAAGTATAAAGCAACAACATATGTCCAAAAAATGTAAAAAATATTAAATAAGAATATTTAGTGATGGTTTATTTGAGAAAAGGGAGATTTTTGAAAGGCACATATTATAAGTAGAAGTACAAAAAATTTGGACCATGCAGAATTGTGAATAAAATCAATTATAATACTTATGAGGTGAGTTTACCATAGAATTTTGATATCTCTCTAATATTTAATGTTAGGGTTAGTTTTCACATTGAGTGAATTTAGGTATTTATGAGATGGTAAAGAGTAATAGATGAGTTACCATTACGGAAATTAGTATTTACTAAGAGGTAAATATTAGTAACAAGTTGTTAGTAATTAGTGGTTATAATTGTATGATTAATATGGTAAGTTTGTTAGAATATTATATTGTTGATATATTTTTATAACAATATATCATATTTAGGTGTGTGCGTAATAATAGGATTTTGGGTGAGAGAAATTAGGGGAGAGAATGTAGGAATGAGTTTCCTATATATATATATATATATATATATATATATATATATATATATATATATATATATATATATATATATATATATATATATATATATATGTATGTATGTATGTATGTATGTATTAGTCCTGAATCATATAATCAGAGTATGGAAGGATTTAGTATATGTAAGAAATAATATAGTATAGTGTTTTTGATAAATCCACCTATGTTTGGCTCTATTATTTTTTAATGGTATTTCCTTAATCCTGTAGAGATCTATACCAAACTTATCATTTGGTATCAAAGTAAGTGAGTTTGTTCATGTGATGGATAAATAATTGAAGGGGTTGGCCATGGGATTTATTGCCCCATTGATGGAAACCATTATCTAAAAAATGAGTTTATTTAGCTTAGGACATTTTGGAAATATTAAGGTAGTTTGAATTATGAAGTTTGTTCAAGTATGAGAAGCCCATATTTTGTTATGAGAGTTTAGGTTAGTTTTATGCTCTATTATTATACACCTACATTTTCTATGACTCGTTAGAGTTTTATATAGCTAAAGTGTAGTTGAAGATAGAGCTATATATGTTATTCAGACTCCACATTTCATGTTGATCACTACCAAAGATGTCTACATCTTGAAGAATCTAATTTATTCATTCATGCATTTTATTCATTCTAATCCATTTCATGCTCCAAAAATCCATTAGCTTTGGGCAAAGTGATCTACTATCCACCTAATTACGTTATCGAGCTTCTATCATCCTATTGTTTTATGTATTATTTTTATTACATTGGACTTGGCATTCAACCCATTGCCCAGCTCCTTAGCTTCCTGTCAAGATTGAAAGCCAAATTCTTGATGTATATCTTGAATAATTTTATGATAGGTAGATCCAATCAAAACAACCATCTTATAGTTGGACTCACCCATACACTACCATCTACCATCGACCTAAACTCAACATTGGGGTCTTCAAACTTGATACATTAAATTCATCCCACTACCCATGTAAATAGTATTGCATATGCCATCCTTTCTTATGCCATCAATTACTCTAGTTTTATAAGATTTTATTCTGGTCTTTTCATGTTTTAATGTCAAATAGTAAGTAGTCTATTAAAAAAAAATTAATCGTATGCTATTTTATTTTAGTGTTTAAAAGGATATAAGTGTGATTCATGGTTATCAAAGTCAAATAGTATGCCCATAATGTTGTGTCCATAGTTTTGATTTTATTATTAATATTATTAAGTGATCTTTATGAGTCAATTTTATTTTCATTGGATAATTCATTTTTTAAATAAAAAAATGCAAGGTGGATGGAGGAGGGGGGGGGGGGGGGGGGGGGGGGGGGGGGAGGGAGGGGGCGGGGCGCGTTCAAAATAAAAATTGAGTTAAGAGTCTAAGGGTCCACATTTTAGTCTCTATGTTTATGATAAAAAAACATTTTTATGTATATGTCAAAAGAGTCATATGTTTATCTTGTCATTTAGGTGAATTAGGTTAATCGAGTCTTTTTTTGTAAAGTGTTTTATAAAATTGTAAAAAAAAAAAAAAAAAAAAAAAAAAAAACCCTTATAGATACATTTTTTTCGCATACTTGACATCTGGTAAGCATGTTAGTATTAGGGGGGGACCCTATTTCAGTCAAAATGACAAGCAGATGAGCTTCACAACATCATCAACTAAGTAAGTAATGATATACTAGAGGAGGAAAGATATACAGAGGATGGAGATCTTCCAGTGACTTCTCATTAGTCATCAATGATGGGGCCACCCACTGCTTTGATGATTTTTCTTAGTTATGTGCAGTGTGGTGTGTTATTTTCAGTGTGATAGTTATGTTTCTATTTTAACATGTGTGATGAATAAGAATAGTTGTACCTGTTCACTTGTGTGTGATATTCTCATGTAACCCTTTTGTATATTTACATTTGATAATGTAGATCTAAAAAGCATAGTAGAAATCATGATAAAATTTTACTAGTAAACCTATTAAAATTATTTTTTAAGGTTAGTGGTAAACTTGTTAAAACCATTTTGTAAGGTTAATGGTAAACCTGAGAAAACTATTTTATAAGGTTATTGGTGAACATGTGAAAATCATTTTGGAAGGTTATTGGTTAACCTAAAAAATCAATTTTAGATTAGTGTGAAGGAAGAGATGTGTGATAGTGCATGTATACAGAGAAGATCATGAGCACATGAAGGTGGATCATGCTACAATAGAAAACAAAGATATATTATATCATGTGAAAACTATAGGGGGACTGTTGGGTTAGTTTTCACACTAAGTGAATTTACGTATTTATAGGATGGTAAATAGTAATAGGTGAGTTACAATTATGTAAATTAGTATTTACTAAGAGGTAAATATTAGTAATAGGTTGTTAATAATTAGTGGTTATAACCATATGGTTATTATGGTAAGTTTGTTAGAATATTATATTGTTGATATATTGTTATATGTTATAACAATATATCATATTTAGGGGTGTGCATAATAATAGGATTTTGGGTGAGAGAAATCAAGGGAGAGAATATAATAATGAGGTTATTATATGTATGTATGTATGTATGTATGTATGTATGTATTAGTCCCAAATCAAATTATCAGAGTATGGAAGAATTAAGTATATATAGGAAATAATATAATATAGTGTTTTTGATAAATCCACTTGTGTTCGGCTCTATTATTTTTCAATGGTTATTTATTAATCCTACATAGATCTATACCAATCTTATCATTTAATGTTTCATATTTATATGATTTCCATGGAGAAGATGGTGAAGGTGAAGAAGATGAAGAAGTAGATTAGTATATATAGGTGCCAAAGAAGAAGAAAGAAAAGATAGTGCAGATTCTATCTAAGAAGAATGTAAACACAAGGCAAGGAAGTTATGATAGGTATTTGGTATAGTGGGAAGAATTACAATAGGAAGACAACACTTTGATTACATAATGGGAGATAAATAATATTTTTAAGAATAAATGGAAGCAATAAAATCAAAGCAACTTGTAGGAAATGAGTTGTTTTCAACCAGAGAAGAATGATGTAGAAAAAGAGGCCAAACGTATAAAGGCCATAACTTTTGATCCATAGCTCTATTTGAGCCCATATTCATGCCAAAACAACTGTATCAAATTTTTTGACGTAGCCATAACCTAGCCTATCAGGTTATGAACATTTTTTATATGTTTTATAGAGGCCATACATACCATCTGAGAGTCTAAAATTACAATATAATATCATTTTCAATGTTTTTCTAATTTTAGAGATTATATACATTTGTAATCAAACCTGAAATTTAGTTGATATTCATTTTATATGTTAATTTTACCATTTAATTTATTTTTAGAGATTTTTAGAGCTACACATGCTTGCATACAAATATAACAGCTACTAAATATAGCAGGTCAAGTTTTATTATGTTTTAGAGTTACAAATTTTGCATGTAAACTACAATTTTGAGTTGAGGATTATTTATGCATGGTGTTTAATTATTTGAATCATTCAATATGAATCAATACATGTTAGTGTTTTACAAACTTTTACTATTGGTATTATCTTGTCTTCATAGTATTCGAGCTCATTGCCTTTTGGTTAATTTAGGTGTGGCTCATCATGTTTGTGTATTTTTCAAACATATATAATCCTTAAATCATATTATTTGTTCTTATAAGTATGCTTAATGTGCTTGGTTATGGATTAATATAATATTTCATCCATTCCTTCTAGATAGGTTTACTTGGAAGATGTTGATGCTAGGGGTATCGGCTAAGATTCTTTCAAAATCTACACAATTTAGGCACATCTTTTATTATAAGATTCTAGTTCATTTATGGAAATATATGAATCATGTATTTCCACTCATACTATGATGAGGGACTCATTTTTTGTTACTAATAGTTTTTTAGTGTTATATAATGTTATTAAATATAAATTCAATTACAAGCAAAAAATGGTTTACCTAGAGGTAGAGCAACTTGAGACTCTATTGAATCATTGGGGGAGTGCCCCATATGTTTTTAATCATGACCCTCCACACTCACCTCATCATTGTCACTTCCTAAAGGTCACAGTTTTATAAATTGATGTAGCCCTAATTCACATAGAAGGTGTTGCAATGGCTCTTTGTGTTTGCAGTTTTCCTCATCAACTTATATCTAGTTACATGATGGTTGTGGTGGTTTTACTCATACAAACCCTTCTAGTTTGGGGATAAATCCAAAAGAAAATTTGCATCACCTTACCCTTGCCATTTCTCCCTCTGATTGGATAATACTAATAAGGAAAAGAAATGAAAGGTGAGTGATGGTTAGTATCCCTTACCTTACACTATAAATCCTCTTGTTGGAAGAGGTTGGGGAGTTGGGGAGACAAACAAAATGATCTTTTCCTTTACTACCCTTACTGATTACTGCTCTTACAGCCTAATTTTTCTGTTTTACTTTCTTATTGGGGATTTTGTTATTTTATCTCTATTTATGTCCCCTTGTTTGGTGGAAAATACATACTCTATTTTATTTTATTATAATTTTATTTTTAAAGTTAACTATATAGCTTTTCCCTAGTGTGATATTTAGAGAGTGATGTATTCTATTAATATTGTATACAATTTTCAATATATACTTTGTATTATTAATACAAATGTGTTTTTCAATTAAAAATATACTAAGGATTTCAATTATTATAGACTTATATATATTTATCTTTTATTCTTCCTTATTTAAAGATGATTATGGAAAAACCATTCATTTTAAGGTTTATTTTTGCATGAAATACATGTAGTCGGAGGTGCACCTTCTTTTATTTCCTTCCAATCAAACAAACACTTTGTTTAGTGTTATAATTCGATAACATAAACATTAATAATAAGAAGATAGCATTGAACTCTTTGAATTCCTAGTAACTCCTTGAGTCAATTTGAAGGATTATTAGTATCTAACCTATAATCACCTCTAATATGTCTTATTTCTTAGTTGAAATCACTTTGTCAAGATATTGACCTTACCAAATGCAACTTTCACGTAATAAAAAAAAAACAATTAAAAAAACAAAAAAAAAACTTGCAGAAACATTTAATATCAATAATTTTTTTTGCATCTTACATAACACAATTTTTTTTTTGCATACCCAATAGTCTAGTTGAACATAGTTTACAAATTATGTCATATAGAAAAATTAATATTAATTATGCTATAATGAAATAAAAATCTATATCAAATGTTTTTTTTTTTTTTAAATATTTGGTAACAAAATTATAAGTAATGCATATACTGACACAAAAACTATGATCCACAAGTTATAGCTACTATTACTATGATCTTAAAATCTATATGAGTATATCTCCCATAGATATTCAAACTTTATTGTGTATAATAAAAAATATATACAAATACTAATCAATACATACTCCTAAAATCTATGAACTAGAATCTAAATGAAATACATAAATTTTACTTACCAAGAAATATACAGGAAGAAGAAGACAAAAATATGGAAAAATATATATTTTGATTTCCATTGAAAGAAAAATAGGTGAGGAATTATGGAGAGAAGAAGTAATTTGTATTTTTACCTCTTCGTATTCATATTTATTGGGTACACACATTAACCAAAGTAATTATGAAACTTATCTTAAGTACATGTATTAATTAACAAGGGTGGTTATAGGGCCAACTCTTAAAAATTATTAATCTACATCCAATAAACACCTTAAAATATTATGACTTAATTTTTCCAATTTTTTTTTAATTTGATATGGTAATGGTCACAAGTTTTGAAGGTCTCAAAAAAAATTATAAAGGAGATAAAGATGTGACATTCATGCTCAAACAAGATACCTCTATTACCATGAAAAGAGCAAGCATAACAAACATTAGAACAACATGCTAAAAAATAAAAAACATGCAAAACCAGATAGTGCTTCTTACTTAGCACAAAAAATTGAGTTACAACTGGGGATGCTTTTGTAAAACATCTATCTATATTTTTCATAACCTTTAAATAATAGAGTCCATCATGACTCTTTAAATTTTTAAAAATAGGGAATTTTTCATGTATTTTCAATAGGGTTCTGCTCAATCAGCTCAAAGCATATAGGAGGGATGAATCACTACTTTTGTACCTTTTTTCATTTTTTGAACGTTAGTCCACCCCTATTTATCTTTTACAATAATCATTTGGAATGTTAATAAGATTTTCATTGAAACGTAGGTTTAGAATTTATCTTCTGCTACTGAGTCATCAATAGGTTCTACCCTTTATTTGTCCATTTTTGGGTCTTCTCAAAGGTCATTTTACGGAGGGGATAAATGAGTTCATAGCCTTCCTTGGAGAGATTAAATCCTTGAACATTGCATCTTCAAAATGAGGGGGACTTTCAAGATCCTCATTTGAAATAGGTAATTCAAGCTCCTTTGAAGATGTCATAGAATCATCGTTATCAGAATCAATCAAATCTTCTATAGTGAGCACCTAGGTGGTTGGGGAGGGAGTCTTTACACTAGGAAGAATCCTTTTTTTTTTTACGAAATTAAAATTTTTGGTTAAAGGACCTATATTAAAGTAGTTATGATATTGAAACAATAAACCTTAGTCAATGGGTTGGGACCAAGAATGGTTCCCAACTTGCAAGGTGATATTTTCATGAAGATTCTTAGAAGTGTCTATATTCACCAGAATCCTCAAAAACATAGCATGGCAGAAATGATTGGTATCTAGGTGCATTTGCAGATACTCTCCCAATGATTTACCAATAGCCTTCAAGTTGGATTTAGTCCAAAACTGAAGAGAGAGATAAGGTAGGTGAACCCAAATAAGTTTTACATTAAGTGGTTTGGTGAGGGGATTGAAGGTAGGAGACCATTGTTTGATGACCAGGGGGTGGTGATTCAAGCACCAGAATTAGTTTTGAATCTTTTTCTTGTCCTCAATTTTACGAAAGACAATAATAAAGAAACTTGTTACACAAGGATAAATCTAAAGACTTCCTACTAGGAGGGGTTGCCAATGGTTTGAGATCCAAGCATGAAGCTCTTTAAGTTTTTCCCAGTGATCCATAAATCTATAGAGGACACCTAGGGCACAAAAGAATTTTTCTGATCTAATCAATTGTCTAGACTCTTCATCAAAGGTCACAACAAAGTTAGAAGATGTAGGTTTGAGAGGTTTGGGATCTTCTCTTTAAACTGTCCTGCAAGATAGAACGCCAACGAAAGATTTGGATCCAAGCATTAGGATTTTGGTGTCTACTTCAGTGTCTAGTTCCATGATGCCTAGACCTCTATTAATAGTAGGGAGCCATTTATAGCTCTAGATCTGGTCGATGCTTCTATTCAGTTCTGATTCTACCTAAAGATATGTGTTGAGTCCATGTTCCCTATGTCTATAACATTAGTCTTCTACATAGTGTTCAAATTCAGCATGTCATTAGTTTTTGCACTACATCAAGCTTCCACATAGTTTCAATGTTCTACACTGCATCCATCTTCTGCACAATGTCAGTCTTCCGTGCTACATCAATCTTCCACTTAGCATCAACCTTCCACACAGAGGATTGTCGCTCAAAGGAATGGTGAGAACTTCTGTTGAATAATGCAGGGTCACCATTTTGCCGGGGAATGGGAAGAAAAACAAGGGAAGGCATTTCAAATAGTTTTTGAAAAATCTTTTCAATCATAACTATTCAATTAATTTTTTATTTCTTTCTTAAATCCTATAAATGAAAAGTGAATTCAAAATTTAAGTATTTTTTACTGATAATTTTTATTATTAATCTTATTATGATATTTTATTATAAACTTTTAATATGTCATGTATATATTAATTTTAATACTGGTAAATTAATTTAATTTTATCTTAAAATATCTAATTTGTCAATCACCAAAATTTATTATCTATTAATAAACCCAGAATAAAAAAATAGTTAATTGTTAAAGTAAAACAGCCATACGTAGATCCTAAAATACATTGGTTGGTTGTTAACGAATATTAAAATAAAATGAGATGACATCACCACCACTCATGAGGAGGGAAAGATAAACCCAAAAAAAGTATGGGCAGGAAACTATTTATTCACCACAATATTAAAGACAAAACAGTACAAACCTAGACTAATTTCAGGTGAAACAAAGCGATTTTAGAAATTAAAATTTTCCTTAAATTTATTTTAAGTTCGAATTTTCTCCTCCACACCCTATTGTTTGTTTTGTTTTTTTTTTTGTTTTGGTCCACTATATATTTTATTAAAAAACAATTATCCTCTACCATATTAAAGACATGCTGAATATTATACTTACATACAGAACCATGGACTTATTTAATTAACTCTTTTTGTTCTGGGTTTCTATTTATTTAAAGATGCTTTAGATCCGCCATTTAAGAGGATGGAATCAAATGTTTAAACAAATGAGGGATTAGAGAGATAGATCTCTTTTATTTGTATTAATATTATTAAAAAAAATAAAAAATATTTTTTACAATTAAAAATATGGGATAGTATCATAATAGGATGAAGTGATTAAATAAGCAGGGGAATGAAGAGATATCTTAGTTTGAAGAACTAATAGCTATAAGAGAGTTGGTACTAAAGAAAGAAGGTAACACAGAGGATTTGGAAGGATTCAAGTGAGGAAAGGAGATTTTATCAATATAAAATTAATATCACAATCGTCTACAACAAACAACATTATTTCCAAGATACAATAACCATGTACAAAAGACATCATATGTGAACTTAGGCTAAAATCTCATCACCTATCAGTTGAAATTAGGTAAAATGAAAATTACAAATCACTAAGAGGCAAATCAGGGAAAGAGAATAAACAAAGAGAAATGAAAGATGAGAAACATCTCCTCCAATACCTTATGTATGACTAATTAAGATAAAAATAATTAATACAAAATCAACATTGAATTTATAGTTTATGGAATATCTTACTTAAAACATGTAAGAAATTATATCAAAGATATCTTTGAAAATTATAAACAAGTTTTGTATAATACATTTGATATGTAATAACAACTTTAACATAAAAATAAATGTAAATATAAAATTTTTATTCTATTTAAAAATATGTTAATCATTAATAATATTTGAATTCAAAATATTGCTCCTTTAAACTACCCCTAAAATTGTAAAATGGCAAAGGGAAATGGAGATTTCTAGTATTAGGTCTATGGCCAGTTATGTGACACTCAACCACTGAAACCTGTGAACATTGTTAATAAGAAAGTTAATACATCGACCCCAAGGCCTGATTTTTAATTAAAAATAAATACTTCAGAAATGAAAATTACTTAAAAGAGAAGTTAAAAAGAAAAAAGAAACAAGTGAAATTTTGATAAAATAATGTTTTATATATTTTTTATTTTATATAGAATAAATGAGACTTTCGGATGCCTGTAACAAGAAAAAATAGTCGTAAGCATATACACATATACAGTTTGAGCGGTCTATATGATGAAGGCCTGAGTATTATATGAAAACTCAAAAGTTTGAATCTAATGAGAAGTATTGGATATGTATCTCAGAAACTGGATATTTAATTAACAATATTAAAATCAAATTTCAATCATGAATCGACATTAAGTTTCACTGTATAGAAACAAGAGGCAATTAAAATTTTGGACAAGCTTATTCCTCATTTACATTTTTCCATAGCTTGGAAGTCAACAACTCGAGGACCTAGGACACTGACCTCTAAAGGTTTGGAATATATATTTCTTATGGCTTTTGTTCGCTACCTAATTTATTTTATTTTATGGGTAATTTTTTCTGGATGAGACTGTGTATCAGTTTTTAATCCGACGACTCCTATATTAAACCC
Source organism: Torreya grandis (assembly GCA_037957365.1). Lineage (NCBI taxonomy): Eukaryota > Viridiplantae > Streptophyta > Pinopsida > Cupressales > Taxaceae > Torreya > Torreya grandis. The sequence continues at coordinate 1,964,302 of JARHVA010003372.1, read as the reverse complement.
CTCAAAAAAAAAAAAAAAAAACAGTAAATTCTTTTGAATGGATCCAGTGTAGGAATTGAAACATTGAATTAAAAACTGATACGCAATCTCATCAAAAAGATTTTACCCATTAACTTATTTCTGCCAAATGAATCTGAAATATTTAAAGTCAATCTTATTAGGATTTCTCCTCTTCTTTACAAAAAGAATTCAAGGTTTTGGGGTGGGCGAGGGAATCCTTTCATTTCTCTTTCTGTACAAAGACATCAAGGTTTGCTGGGGAAATCCTATTCTGATTTCTAATAAGATCATGTTTCAAGTATAAGACCTCCCATTTACATGTTAGTATGCTTCACTACTGAGCTATGGACCCTTCTCTATGGACCCTTCTCTAACCGGAAATTTTGGTGTTTGGTTTTGTTTTTTTTTTAAAAGCTAGTTTAACTCTGATAACAGATTTAGGACTCTGCCACTAAATTACCGACCCTCCCTTATGTGACTGGAGCTTTTGGGTAGGCTCTACTTCAAATGCTTCTTTGAAACGAGGACCCATTTTTCAGCCTCTTATCACTATTCTTCAGCATAACGACACTCACTTCAATCTCCACAGAACTCTAAACTCGTTATAGTAATATCAAGCTCCAAATGTCTGGTAAAAGGCCGAATAATATGAAATAACATACAATTCAATCTTACTACAACACAGATTATTAAGAAAATAGCACTTAACTCATTCCTATCACAACGAAGAGATGCCAAAACATATTTAAATTCGACATATAATTGTTTTTCTTTCTGCCTGCTACACCTTTTGCTTTAATGGTGAATCCACAGGAAATATTTAAAGGAACTATGACTATGCATGACAAATTCAAATAAATGATAAGTCACATAAACCCTGGAAATTTTGCCTACAGGATTCACCATTGCACCGAAGGTTCTCTTGCTTGTTACATTCAAATCCATTCTTTTCATATGCATGTTGCATTCCAGATCAACTTGCTTCAAAAAGTACAGAAAATTATAATCACAAAATATCATTAAGCCTTGCAATAGTCATGGTCAAATTTTTAACAACCCTAACAGATGGAGAGAGAACAATACCATTCAATCTAAACCTTATAAAGGTTCGTTTTATTTTATCTTATACAAATACAAAGGGATGATATACATACAACTAATGCTTGGACTTCTTACGGGGATAAGTTCAATGAAAGCTTCATTCCAGGAACCCTCACGGTTCATCAAATTCGTTCATCATATGCTAGCTATATGAGGGGCAAATCTGAAATAAAGTATCGCATCTCCAAGGTTTTCCAATGTGTCAAATATTTGTTGCGCATATATATCAGACATCGTCTCCTTCTGCTGTACTTCGGATGTAGAAACTCCATCTGTGTCAATTGCAGGCTGTGGGGTACTGTTGGGAATTGGGCAGCATTTTAATGGACCTTCAAGCTTGGGTACTTTGACTTGAGGACTCTCATCCCAATCCCAGTTCATTCCTTTAGAAGTAGATGATGATTGTGCATCATAAGAAGCAGATGTAGATAATGGCCTCTTTTGTCCAGTGAGGGATTGCACAACTGTGCGGAATTCTGATTCACTTGCTTGAACCATTTTAGGGTTTCCAATATGAACCACCTTCACTGATTTACCTCTGGACTTGGAGGATCTTCCTGATGAATCTAGCTTTGCGGATTCCTTTTCTGCCATGTATTTCCCTGCTATTCTATATGACATGACTTCAGATGTCCATATGGAGGAGGATTACTCCTCACTGATTAATAAAAGGAGCGCGGAATGGGTTGATTAGTTGCACATTCCAGGAATGTGTGGTTGTGACTTTAAAGGCCGGCTGTCCCTAAGCTCGTATAGAAATATTCGAAGGGAGGAAGCGTGGGAAGAAAAACACATAGGGTTATATTGAAAAAGTTATAATTCTAATGGCAAGAGTTTTATTAGATTGATTATTCAGATAAATTTAATTGGGATAATTTGGGGTTTTAATTAATAATTGATAATTATTTATAATTATGGAGAATTATTTAAATTGTGTTCAGATAAGAGTTATATTATAGATTTTATGTTTTTCTAGTTCATATAAATGAAATTTATATATTTTGTGGAATAATTATATGATAGATTTTTAACTTTTAGGTTTCTAATCTTTTTTTGTAATTGATCTTTTCCTTGATGAAAGATTATGAAAAATCATGGAGGTTAAAAATCTATTACAAAATTATTTTTAAAAACAAACAAACTTTAAAAATTATTCTATTATTTTACAATCATCAAAATACTATAAATTTTAACTTTTTAATTAACAAATTTATCTATAAAATAGAAAATAACCTTAACTTCTCATATTTATTAACAAAACAATAACTAAATTCTATCATGACAACTCACAAATATTGTACCTAATGATTAAAACATGGTAATAACATGGAGTGAACCAATAAACAGCTATGGTAATGAAACTAAAAGGACTATGTAAATCATTGTTGGCCACACAATTGCCTTTAATTTTTTTTTACCAATTCGATTTCTTTTCCCATTTGTATGCATTGAATATAGATGTCATATCTATCAGTTGTGTGATTTGGCTAGTGAAATTATTCTTGAAAACAACCAAGTAAGGGACCATCACGGCATGAAAGTGGGGCCAAAGTTGCTCGTTCTTTTGTTTTATTGTAGTGTCCCAAACTAAATGATGCCCCTTTTTAAATTTGACATTGTAACTTATCGTCTATTCAAAGAAAATCAAAACCCCGAATAACACTTTTAAAAAGGTTATTAAAAAACAAAAATTTACTGTCATAACCTATTTAGGTAATGAGAAAATACAATTTATGACTTTTCAATTATATTCTTAAAAAAAATAAAGTTATTTTCTATTATTTATTTATTTAAAATTATTTTTTATTATTAATAAGATATCAGTGATATTTAATGAAATGTTGATATATTTATAAAGAGTCACATTTTCATAAAGTTTTTAAATACTATTTATAAGTAGGGGTGAAATCTTTTACAGCATGTATAATATTTTTTATATTTTTTACAGCGTGTGTAATTTTTTATATGATAGTGGTAATGGGTTTACCTTCCCCAACACTAAGGAATGGATGACTTAACATAAATGGAAAATCTCTCCTTTCATTATTTTTTTAAATTATATAAATAAAAATTATAAAATGACGTAAATAAAAATAATGATGATGACAAGTGGGAATTCATATTTAAAATGACAAATATGTCTATTAATAATAACTGAGTTGACAAGATAGATGATCTTCACCATCTATTTTTAACTAATTCTATAGATTAATATTCTTGTACCTTGACATTTGATTCCCTAATAAATTATTTATGTTGTTGCATATTATATATTACCTTTTTAAATAAAAATGTATTTAATAACTTTTTCTAACTTTATTTTATTATAAAATATGTTATATTTTTTAAAACAAAATGTATTTAATAACATTTTTTATTTTATTTTAAATTAAATTAAATTATTTAAAATTATCTCAATTTATGAAACTAGTTTTATTTTATTTTTAAATTTATAATTTTATTCTCTATAAAATAATAATAATTAAAAAAAAAAAAAAAAAATCAATTAAATTTTCTTACTATCATTATTAGTTTTCCTTCGTCATCACCATGTCATTAGTTTGTGTAATTCTATTACAGACATTTTTCAAGACCAATATCTTATTTGCATGACAATTTGGTAATTCTATGAATGAATGTTTCTAGAATTTCATGTTTGGGCTTCCCGAATTTAAATTATTGGATATCAAAATCACTCATTAAAGTGAATAATAAAGATCTGAAAATGATAGATTTAATCCACCAATCAAAAGATATTATCAAAATTATAAAACATATTTACTTCAAAACTTTCAAAGCAATGTGTCGTCCTTGCTTTGGCTTTTTCTTGTGGGGCCTGTAAAAGAGAGTTGATTGAAGATAGTTGCTAATCTATGAAGATTTCTTTTCGAAAATTTTGTTATTACAATATTTTTGAATTAAAAATCGAAGCATAATAAGAAACATCAATTCCAATATCTTAAACATGAAAAGACATCAAAATAAAACAGACAAGCTCTTCAATTTTGGAGCTTTGGAAGGTGGTCCAGAATCATCCTCAGCGTCACAAGTCAATTAATAGTCAAGCCACGTTGTTGAAGGCAAATGCGCCTTAAATTTTAAGTTGAGAAATTCGTAAACGTGATATGTAAATTGGAATTTATTTGGTGATGAATGGTTATAAATACATTGTTGACCGCCACCTCTATTTTAATTAATTAGGTGATGTTGAAGTTGGCATGCATTTTCTAAATAAATTAAATAATGTGAAGTCTAAGCTTCGTCTTACCTGGAAGCTTCCCTTCATCCATCATAAATATATTACACCATTCCATCTTGCCTTTCACACTGTAAAATTGGCTAAATTAAATTTATGTTTAGTTTTCAACATACGTAAAATGTTGCACACATGAGTACATTACAGATACGAGTCATTGTTCAAAATAATATTTTAGTCAATATCAATCTAGATATGCACCAAGACAATGAGAAAGATTTGTAAGTAGAAAATGATATAAAATCTTACTGTCTAACAAGATTTGTAATTAGAAAACGAAATAAAATCTTGCTGTCCTTCAATGATATCAGAAACGAGAAACTGAAACGTGACACTAAAAGAAATGAAGATTCAAAAGATTATATATAAAAAATATTTGTATAGTTTATATATTATGTTATAAGAAATCAAGAAACGTAACCATAATGGAAACTTGACAAGAAATCGGGTTGAAAAAAAAGTTTCGGATAAGAAATAGGCGTTTTGTACATATAATATTTTTATTTATTTAAATTTATAAAATCGAATATATTTTAATTTGTAATATTTTTATTATTGTTAATGATTTAATATATATTATTTAATATTTGAATTTTCTAATGTTAAAATTTTAATTTGAAGAAATAAATTAAAATAAAACAATCCAAATGTTTACATTTTAATAAGTCATAATGCACTCTCATGTATATATATAATAGTAATAATATTTGTTTATAATTATGTTTGATATTAAATTTGATATATATTTAATTGTTATAAGGAAGTTTAATTTTAAATTTAATATTCACTTAATTGTTATTTAGAAAATTTTCTTTTTGTTAGTACTTGTGTAGGAAGTATATATTGTAACTGTCTAGATCAATTAGCTTTACATAGAAATTTGTACCACCAATCAAATCAAGTCATTTTGCATATTGATGTGTTTTGACATTAGTTTTAGAATATGTTGTTATAAAAATTAAGAAATAAAATATTTTTTAGTGACTGATTGGTTTAAATTTATTGACAAGCCAAATTCCTTGGGTAAATGAGGTTATTTTCAATTAAAATTTATGAAAATATTTTACATTGTCCAATAGAATTGAAGCAATTGAAAAAAATTAAACATGGATTATAATTGTTAGCGATCTAACCAACCAATGGCTTCCATGAGTTAAATCCAACGGTCTCGATGATGAAGTCCCAGTGACAGAGTCTAGAGTCTACTAAGCCAATCAGAACATTCCATGTATACCCTGTCAATCCTAGTGATAGAATAAGAACTAATAAGATGTTGTCATGAGTAAAATTGTCAGTCTCGACCTTGTAAGCCTTGTCATTTGAGGGCAAATGTGAGGAGACCATGTGGCAGTTGACAGTGTTAGCGATAAAATGAGTGCACCACATGTGGCGATCGTGGAGACCTAGCAATAGACTCCTAGTGATAAAATGGACCAATCCGAAGGCACCACATGTCTCATGTCAAACCCAGAGCTGTGAGACACCTCATCCTCTTAAATTTTACAAACTTTCCACGTGGCACACTTGCACTTATTTTGGGGTAGCTGGCAACTTCACCACATCGAGGCATAAAATCATCATATATGAGCTAGCCTAGCACCTTCCTAGAAATATTTAATGCATTGGCATAAATAAGAAATGAACATTTTTAATAATTTCTACAACAAATCTCAAAACACATACTTATATGCAATTTCTAATGAATGATCATACCACACAGTGGAACCACACCTTGAGAATAGGTAAAGTCATGTGAGGAGTTGGTTGTACCACTCACCTAACCTTGGTGATCCATGCCTAAATTCCTAGCATATCTGCTCATAAAATTTCAATGAGTGACATGTTTTCATAGTTTGGAGGTCCTGAAGGCTAAGCCATTGCCCCTACTTCAAAGTGCAAAAATACATATAGTTGACAAAATATATACAAACAAACTAGTAGGTAGGCTTGCAGTGTTTTTTTTTAAACTTTTGTACACAAACTAGTTTCAAATAAAATACATTTTGTCTCAGGCGCACCAAAATATCAAAAATATTTATATTTTAATATGTTTATGGATGAGAAGTGGCAGCACTACACTTCCCCACACTCCACCGCCACCTTATACTTTAGCTCCATCAAGAGTTGGTGTTGACATATTGTACACTAGAAGATCGTCTACTTAAAATATTGTTTATAATTGGAAAATAGATAGATAACACAGTGAAGTGAAACATAAAAAATAATTGAAAACAAAAAAGTTCCAATGCTATTGAAACTAATGGAGGGATCCTTTGAATATGCTAACTTGCCTTTCCTCAAAATGAAAGTTGTATTTGGGATTCTAAGCTCTTGCTTCCTATTGCTCCAGGAACCACACATGCCATCCTCTACACTTTTCCTACCATTTATTCCGGTTTACACCACTATAATATCAAATTAGACACAACTTTACCTACTATGCTTTAAACTTGAAGACACAATCTTCTCAACATCCTATTTTGTTGTGACTCATGGTAATCTACACTGGTTGCGACCTCCATTGGTGTGGCATGTTAAATTAACTCCATGCACAAATAAGTATATGTATGTGTGTCCTCAATTGCCTCACCAAATAACATACAATTTATTATTACTGGTTTAATAAATAGGTTGCATTATTTAATCAACTTTACATTAATTTTTCATTATTTTTTATTTTTTATCCTTAATTTATTTTTATCAATCTACTTCATGATGGGTTAATTCCTCATATATTATATAATTAATGATTACACAAAAATATTATAATATATACTATATCATACTTATATAACAACCAACATTATATATATATATATATATATATATATATATATATATATATATATATATATATATATATATATATATATATATATATATATATAATTAGACCTGAATCACCTTCCAATGCTTTCATGTTCAATGGATTTCATTCTTCATGGAAACAAATAACATATTTTCCCAATCTCTATGTCAAAACTACAAGTCCCTTGCTTTTGATCAGACAAGATATGTATTGAATAATTGAAGAGCCCAACATCTTGAGGTCGAGCCAACTGTGGGTGATCAAGTTTTATCTTGGTGATTACAATGAATAAATTATTTTCATTACAAGGCACTAGAAAAATTAGAAAAGACCAAGAACATATCAAGATTAAAGTTTTAAATGCTCTGAACATTTGTGACTATTTTTCCTGACCACCTGTCAAGGTGATCAAACAGGGTGTGATTTGGTTAACATAAAATAATTTTCATATTGAATTTACTCATGATATGCATCAATAATCATCAGCATTTCAATTTTAAATCTTCATGTGAAATGTGTCATCTAGATTTCATGATAGATTTCATTTTTGCTTGTTCCACTCTAAGCCAACATTTAGGCATTTAGAAGTGTTACATACCAATTACTTGTTAATAAAATTTAATTGATTATCCATGGATTTATATGGTTAAAATTTTTATTTGATTAATCTATAAATCATATGTTGTGATGGGAAAATTGTATGTTGCTTTGATTTTAATGAATTAAATTACTATCAAGATCAACAATTATAATAGGCCAAGATCTCAAATAACAACTCAGAATTGATTCATATTGATTTAATTGAAATAAATACAAACCATGCATAAATAAACCTAAATTCAAAATTAGAGTTGACATGAAAAATTTCAAAAAAAAAACTAAAATCTAAAAAAAATACTACTATTTTTAGCAGATGTTATTCTTAGTAAGTTTTGCATGCAAGTGTGTATAGCTATAAAAATCTTTCAAAATAATCTAAACATTAAAATTATCCTATAGGATAAATTTTAATTGAATTTCATGTCTGGTCATAAAAGTATACAATTTCTAAAAATTAAAAAAAATGTCAAAAAAAATATTAAACTATAATTTCAGACCCTCAGATGGTCTCATTTAACCTCTTAAATTTTTTGGAAAATGCCTTTAAGAAAAAAGTGTACCTGAAGACAACAAAAAACTTTTTACGATGGTCATGGCATGTGGAAGAGCTAAAATGAAGCTATGGATCAAAACCTATGGCCTCCAAAATTTTGGGTTATTTTCTTACATCATTCTCCACTTGTTGAAAACAACTCAATGCCTATGAGTTGTCCTGATTGTACTGCTTCCATTTTCCTTTATCAATCTTTTTTATCTCCCATTTTGTAATCCAATTGTTGTCTTATTACCGTAATCCTTCCTACTAGACAAAATACCTATTATAATTCCCTGGCCTTATGCTTACTATCTTCATATATAAAACTTGTACTATATTTTCCTTCTTCTTTGGAATTTTTGGCTGCCAATTTACTCCATCTTCATCACCATCACCATCTTCTTCATGGAATTCATATAAACTTAAAACATTAAATATTGGAGAGATAAAAATTATGTGGTAAACTCACCTCATAAGCATTGTCATTGATTATTTTCACAATTCTACATGGACCAATTTTCTTTTACTTCAACTTGTATGTGCATTTGAAAATCTTTCATTTTTCAAATAAACCATTATCAACTCTCATTATTCAAATACCTTGGATCTTTTTCTGACATCTATAGATATATTATATTTGTCACTACTTTCCTTCCAACTTTCTTCTTACTCTTTTGCAACTATTGCATATGCTCAGAAAATGCTTTTGCATCATCACTAATTTGATCTACAATTGGTAATTTTACCAAATCTAAAATACCCATAAGATTTCTCCCATAAATAATTTGAAATGATGATTTTCTTGTTGATCTATTCACTGAACTATTATATTCAAACTCATCATGTGGTAAAGTCAAGTCCCATTATTTGATCTTTTCTCCCACTATGCATCTCAATAAATTTTTCGAACTCATATTCATAACTTCTATCCATCTATTTGTGAGTGATATGTACTATTGAATTATAGTTTAGTACCCATATTCTTACACAAAGTCCTTCAAAAATGGCCTATAAATTTTGTGTCCCTATCTAAAGTAATAGTTTTTAGAACACCATGTAATCGCATAATATCCTTAAAAAAAAAATTATACAACTCTAGTGCCATCATTGGTTTTCTTACATGAAATGAAATATAGCATTTTATAAAATCTATCTATAGCAACAAAAATTGAATCATTACCTCTTTATGTGTTTGGTAATCCCAACACAAAATCCATACTCAAATCTATCCATGGTCCTTTAAGAAATAGTAAGGGAATGTATAGTCTAGTATTTTATGCATGTCCTTTAGCCACCTAACATATCCTATACCTAAAAACATACCTTGTCACATCTCTCTTCATATTTTGCCAAAAATACTTTTCCTCCACCAAATTTATTGTCTTCATCTTACCAAAATGTTTAGCTAAACCTCTAGAATGTACTTCTCTTATTATATTATCTCATAAAGACCCAACTAAAATGCATAATTGTTTCTCTTTGAAGAGATAACCTTCTTTTATAAGATACTCACTATGATTAGTATATGTCCCACCTATTAATGGATTACTGCACTGCTCAACTACCTTTCCAATATATGGATCATTATCATATGATTTTTTAATACCTTCAAATCCAACTACCTCACTCACCATAGTAGTTAATAATTCTACTATCTTGCTCAATGCATCAACTAACTGTATCTATATTCCTGATTTATATTTCAACACAAATGTATACCCCTACAAGAAAGACACCCACTTTCCATGCATATTATTCAAAAAAAAATATGTATTCACATACTTCAAATCCTCATGATCTATAAATAGGATAAATTATTTAAGCACCAGGTAATGCCTTCAATGTCTTAGTGCTTATACAATTGCATATAATTCAACATCATAGGCATAATACTTTGTTCTTACCTCATTTAATTTCTCACTAAAATATGCTATTGACTTTCTATTAAAAATGAAATATACTTAGACGGGGGTGAATAAATATATTATATATTTTTTTACTTAATCAAATTCCTTTTCTTTAACCACTTAACCACACATTCAAGATATGAAATAAAATTGAAACAATAATATACACCACACGAGAGAGAGAGAGAGAGAGAGAGAGAGAGAGAGAGAGAGAGCATATTTTTATGTGGAAACCCAAAGTGAGAAAAAACATAGAGAAAAATCTCAAGTATACGAATGAGAACCAACTTAAATTACAAAGTTTGCAAGCACCAAATTGCAGGACCACCAACCCCTTTTCCAAGCACCAACACAGCAACTATTTGTGAGTACTAACCCATAGGAGCACCAAACCTTTGTAAAGATATGTGAGCACCAACCCACACGAGCACCAACCCCTCTTGTGTATAAAACACAACTATATCTCAATCTTTCTTACTCAACAAATGATAGAACTCTACAATATCTCCTACTTTTCTCTCTTCAAAAACAAATACAAACCATGCACTCTCTTGCATAGTAAAAATGGCTTCTCAAGCCTTTATTTATAGATTTTCAAATGACCTTTGGCATTAACCTTTTGTGACCCTTCAATTCTTATGAAAAATAGCACCAAACTTGCATGAAGCTTCATATCCTTGCATTTGAAAAGTCATATGGTGACCCTTCATAAGTAAATACATCCTTTCTTCTTTTTTCTTTATCTTAGTGACTTTTCATATTTCTCAAAGTGTCCTTTCATGGAAAAAATGCACTATACCCTCTTTTTTATTCACATGGTGAGTCTTATAATTCCTCAAGATGACTCTTCATGAGAAAATATGTCTCATTCCTCTTTTGTCTTTTACCCCATAACTCTTTGACTTCTCCATGGGTCCTCTTTTGACTTATATGCAACCAAAAATATATTCATTAATATTAAATAAATATTAACACACATTAGTCAAGATATGAATATTAAAAACACCATTAAATGCAATGGGGCATTTATCACCAATAATGATATACCTTTGACATCAATGACAATATTTCTAACAAGCTCCCCCTTTTCTATTGATGGCAACCTCAAACTAAAATTGCCACATCCTGAAACCTGCACATACTACCATCTAAACAATATACAATAACTCCCCCTTATTGAAACAACCTATACCTATTATATGTACATGTTCTGCACTTATTCATATACATGTACCTATTCTTTTTATTATCCTCCTTTGACATTAATGGCAAAGGGCCTAACCTAGAGTTAACACTTAGCTCCCCCTCAATTGATGTTGATCCTTAATGACAGGGACTAAAAGAAATTACTTCCAATTTCTCCTGAAGATACTCAAATGTGTCTTTTGGTAGTACCTTTGTGAAAATATCTACAATTTGCTCTACAATACTGATATATTCTATCTTAACCTATTGATCTACAACATGCTCTCTCTCTCTCTCTCTCAAGAAGTGATATCTAATGGGAATATGTTTTGTTCTTGAATGCATCTCTGAATTCTTCAAAATATTAATAGCACTTGTCTTGTCACAAAAAATAGAAATAGGTTCATCATATTTTACCTTGATATCTTCTAAATTTTGCTTTATCCAAAGCACTTGAGTACAACACAATACCACTATAATATATTATTTTTTAGCTATAGAAAGTGATACTGAACTCTGCTTCTTACTTAACCATGATACTAAGCTATCACCAAGGAAGAAATATCCTCCACTTGTACTTTTTCTATCATCCAAATAACCTACCCAATCTAAATCTTTATAAGCAACCAAAGTGAAATCTCTATCTGTAGGATACCACAATCTATAATCCAATGTCCACTTTATATATCTAAATATTCTTTTCACCAACTAAACATTACTATCTTTTGGAGCTGACTGATATCTTGAAACCATACCTACTACATGCATGATGTTTGGCCTTTATGCTATCAAATATAAAAGACTATCAATCATAGATCTATACAAATATTGATATGTAATAGGTGAATCTTCATCCTTGCTCACCTTATTTCCTATACATATTGGTGTGCCAACTAGTGCATAATCCTCAAAACCAAATTTATTCAACATTTCCTTAGCATATTTACTTTGAAATATAAAATTATTTTATCTGACTAAAATATTTTCAATCCTAAGAAAAATGATAATTCTCCAAGCATAGACATATCAAATTCTTTTTGCATATTATCAGAAAATTCTTTTGTCATCTTTTCAATGTTTCCTTCAAAAATGATGTCATCAACATATACCACAACAATCAATTGATTTTCACCTTCTATTGTGATGTAGAGATTACTATCAGCAAATCCACTCTTAAAACCTTGATCCTGCAGATACTTATCAAGTCTTGCATACCAAGCTCTGGGAGCTTGTTTCAATTCATATAGCACTTTCTTCAATTTGCATACATGTCTACTAATATTTGATAGAATAAATCCCTCATGCTACTCAATGTAGACCTCTTCTTTTAGATTCTTATTTAGGAAGGTAGATTTGACATTCATTTGAAACACTTTGAAATTTTTAAACACTACATACGCAAGAAATATTTTAATAGCCCCTAACCTTACTATTGGTGTAAAATTTACATCAAAATCTATTCCCTCAATCTAAGCATATCTTTTACATACTAATCTTTCTTTATTCCTGGTCACTTTTCCATTTTCAATCAACTTATTTTTGTAAAACTATTTTATTCATATCACATTGTTATCTTTTAGTCTAGGCACTAATTCCAAAGTATCATTATTCTCTATTTGAATTAATTCTTCATCCATTGTCTTAACCCAATGCTTATTATGTCTAGCTTTTGAAAAAAGTTTTAAGCTAAATTTTGGATAAAAAATAAAAATTAACTTGCTCAAATTCAATTACCATCATTCTTACGATGTGAATTCTTTCTTGAATTTTATTTTCAAATTCATCTTGTATGTAGACTTTCCTTATTCATTGTCACCATTACCCTTATCTCTTTGAATTCTCCATGGGCCCTCTTCTGAATTATATGCAACCAAAAATATATTCATTAATATTAAATAAATATTAACACACATTAGCAAAGATATGAATATTAAAAACACCATTAAATGTAATGGGGCCTTTATCACCAACAATGCTAGACCTTTGACATCAATGACAATATTTCCCACACTTTCCTTCTTGACTCAACATAGCACCAATTCTCACAAATGAAGCATCAAAATCAATCTCAAACACTTTGTTAAAATCTGATAATGCTAAAATTATTTTTTTTGTAATTTTTTAATTCTAAAATTTAAAGCTTTCTATAGCTGATCTGGTCCATACAAATTCCTTCCCTATCATACAATATGTTATTGGTTCCCCAATACTACTAAATTTTTTAATAAAATTTCTATAAAAAAAATTTAAACCATGGAAACTACTTACCTCATTAATGTTATTTGGAATAGGCCACTCAACAATTATCATTTATCTTGTCTTCATCCATTCTCACACCATCTACTAAAACCACAAATCCAAAAAATACCAAACTATTCTGCATAAACTTGCACTTCTTCAAATTGCATACAACTTTTCCTTTATTAATAAATCTAGTACCATTCTCAAATGTTGTAAGTGTTCTTCTTTAGTTTTACTGAATATCAAAATATCATCTAAATAAATCACCACAAACTTATCAATATATTTTGTAGCACTGTATTCATCATCCTCATAAATGTTCTAGGTACATTAGATAATCTGAAGGGCATCACCATCCACTCATATAAGCCATCCCTAGTCTTGAATGTAGTTTTACACTCATCTCCTTCACAAATTTGAATCTGATAATAACCACTCCTTAGATATATCTTAGTAAAATATTTTACTTCTACAAGCACATCCATCATATCATATAAATGACGTATAGAAAATCTATACTTGATTGTAATTTTATTAATTTCTCTACTATCCACACATTCTCCATCCTCCATCTTTCTTTGGATTTAGCAATGCTAGTGTTTTACATGGACTCATACTCTCCCTTATCAATTTTTTTCCTAACTATTTAGTAACGTATTTATTTCATTATGCATGTTCTACTAGACTCATCCTATAAACTACTTTATTGGGTAGAGCTGATCCTATAATCAAATCAATGTGATCTAAATATCTCTCTTTGATGGTAAACTATTTGGTAACTCATCAGGCATAACATCTGCATATTCTTTTAACACTCTTATTGCTTTTATTGGTATTTTCACCATTTTTGTGTCTTCATTCTTTTCTACTAATATATAATAATAACTTGATACCTTCATATCTTGGATAAATTCTTTAGAAGAGAGCATGCTTTATGTCTTCTCTTCCTCTTTAATATGTAACAAAACCACCTTTCTTAAAAGTGTACATTTTTTTTATTCCATCATGAATTAATTTCCTTTCAAATTACCATGGTATCCCTAATAACACATGGCATGCATCCATCATAATAACATCACACCATATTTCATAATTATACGTTCTTATATAAAAATTGATTAAGCACCTTTTATCTATTGTAACCTCATTCCCTTTCTTAAACCATGAAATTTGATAAGGATTAGGATGCTTTTCACATTATAAATGTAGTTTCTCTATCGTTTCTTTAAAAACCATATTTTCAAAACTACCACCATCTATAATTACTCTACATACCTTTCCACCTAAAGTACATCTTATTCAAAAAAAAAAAATGATCATAACCATACATCCCCACCTTCTTTATTCTACACTACTTCCTTCTTTGAAGTGATCACTATTCTTCTTATCATGAGATTCTCCCCAACATCTACAGGTATAATTTTAATATTTTTCTCTTCTATCTCAGCCCCAACTATATTCACTCTTGGTCAATCTTCTTTCCTTCTTTATTGATCTTGATAATGTGGAAACTCAAATGCCATGTGCCCTTCTTCTCCTCATCTATAAGAAACACAAGATCTATGTCGATTTGAGAACTATCATCTAGCACCACCATAACCTCATCCTCTTTGAAACCCTCTTCCTTTTTGGGGGTATTAAAACCCTTGTCTATTCTCATCTTGACTTTTTGCACCATGTGATGATTCACCTCTATTACTATTAGACCCAACTCTGGTGGTTAATAAACCACTTTGTCCCCTTACTAGAGGGGATCCACCTCTGTTTGGACCAAGATATGTTCTTCTAAAATTATATTTATTTTGTTTTTCTTTTTCCTTCAAAGCTAATTGATAAGCCTCCTCCATGCTATGTATTTTATGTATGCTTAATTCATCTTGAATAGTAAATTTAAAAGTATTTACATACATTTTAGCCATCTGTTATTCTATCTCATCATGCTCGACTTGTATGGAAAAATTATAAAACTCATTTATACACTCTTGTATATTGTGATCCTTTTAACTCAAATTCTAGAATCTTTTGTATAGGGTTTATGTATAATCCATATGAATAAATTTCTCCCTCAATTTGGTCTCCATATTTTCCCATGAATTAATCTTCTCTTTACCTTTTCTCTAACTCACTTTCTACAGGTGATCCCACCAAATCATTTTATGACCTTTCAATTTTGTGCATGCAAATTTTACCTTATTGTCTCCTCTCATAATCTTCCACTTGAATAACTTCTCCATGATATTCATCCAATCTATGAACTTCTCTAGTCTTAAACTACCACCAAAATTTGGGACATCAACCTTGATACCTTCATTTCTTCTTTCTAAATCTTGAATCATCCTCTCTTCCATCGATGGTAGCTGATCTTGTTCTTCTTCTTATTGAATTTTTTCATCGTGATCTATGTCTTTTTTGGCTTCATCACCACCTTATCTTTTTCTCTGATTGGTGAAAATATCTATTAATTATTTTACTTATCTTTGCATCTCTTATATAATTTGATTCATCTATACAATACCTCCTTATCCTCTCACCTTTTCATACTCCTAGAGTCAACCTTGCTTCGATACCAGATAATGAACTAAATTACTATGAAGATCAAAAATTGCAATAGGCCAAGATATGAAACAATAAATCAAAATTGATTCATATTGATTTAATTGAAATAACTATAAACCTTTCATAAATAATCTTCAACTCAAAATTAAAGTAAAAAAAAAATTAAATCTCAAAAAAACTTCTATTTTTAGCATCTATTATATTTAATAATATTTGCATACAAGTGCATGTAGCTCTAAAAATATTCTGAAATAAAATAAACACTAAATTTAATTTATAAGACAAATTGTAACTGATGTTCACATCCAGTCATAAAAATATACAATTTCTAAAAATAAAAAATTCATTAAATTATAATTTTAAACTCTCATATGGTTTCATTTAATCTCAAATTTTTTTAAAAAAAATACTCAAAGTGTAAAGTGTGGTATGAGATAGCAATAAACATTTCAAGATGGTCATTTTGGCAAGTGTAAAATCTCAAACGGAGCTACAGATCAAAAGTTATGGCCTCTAAAAGTTTGGCCTATTTTTTATGCATCAAAACTCTTGATGGCATTACAATGAGTTAGCTATAATGTATATTAATTACATTTTGACCATGGTATTTATTATTTCAAAATTATTTTATGATATATATATATATATGGACTAACTACCTTATTGTCATGAGTTGGATGTAGAAGAGATCATCCCTAAAAGTATGATAGAGGAAGAGCATCATCGAAGAGGGTGGCATAGATGGAGGTGTTTGAAAATGGTATAAGAAGGGGCTAGAAACTTATACACACCACATTAAATAGTACATATTAAATAAATAATTTTAATGGTTAGCATTAGTATTCTTTTTAATGATTGTTTGCATTTAGATAATTATTTATGCATACTAGTTGCATGTTAACATAGTTTAACATTTATCTAAAATTAATCTTGTGCGATTATGTTTATGTTTTGCTAATGTGTTCATGACTATTAATATTTTCATAAATATAAATTTATGTGAATGTGTGTATAGACTAACCCTCATGACTTTGGAATGTTTTGGAACCAAACTAATTATCTTTATAATATTTTGGCAATATCAATTACTATTTAAAAGACATAAATGGTCTACATAACATGATTTACCATTTTTGGATGAAAGAATATTATTGATCTTGTATTATCCATATTACTAAGTAGGTCAGTATGATTATTTATTGATTATCAATTATTAATTCATATTATTAATAGGTAATTGGAAAATAAAAAATAGGAAAATGAATAAAATAATTGTGTTATTAGCAATTGTATTGTATTATATTCTAATTAGAATAGAAATGAATAAAGAAATAAATTAAGAAAACATAAAAAGAGATAAAATCCATTTAATAGAAGAAATAAATTTAGCAACTTAGTTTTTTGGAAAGTTTTAGAAAAAAAAGTCATTCGAAAAAGGAATGAAAGAAAGAAAGCAAGCAAGGGTGTGCAGCATTGGAGAGGAAGATAAGAGGAAGAGAAGAGGAGGATAGACTGAAGAGCATGAAGTGGAGAAGAGGATAGCAACACAAAGTGGAGAAGGGAGAGAGAGAAAAGGGAGGAAGTTTGATAGTTCATATTGTTCAACATTAGACGCATTGCCAGATAGGTGAAGTCATTGAATAATTGTGTGGAAATTGAAAAAAATATTGTATGAACAATAAATGTAAGACTAAGTGTTTATTGAAATTGTATGGTTGAGAATATGGGTGTAGTGAATTGTAATTATTGTGATTAAAGGAAAACATGACAAAATTGTTAAATATATATAATGTAATAGACAAAAATATCAGCTAATAGCATTACTATTATAGGTATTAATATGTCAAAGCGAATTTATATATAGTTTAAAATATAGAATACTTTGAATAAGTAATTAATCACTACACTACATAACCATTGCATTTATATATAACCTATATCTATTCACCACACTTTATAATTAATTTATATATAACCTATATTGAGATTAGGGATTGATATTTTTGTCTATTAATATTTCTTAAATCTCTACTCCCTCTCTTTATCTACTATTAATACATGATGTAAATCCTTGTATTTCCTATAATTCTATTTATAGTAATAACAATTTGAGTAAATGAATTGGGAACCTTGTTAGTATATATCACCATTATATAATTTATTCACATAAAAATTATTATTTGATTATTAACATGAATACAGTGATCATATATATATATATATATATATATATATATATATACATATATATATATATATATACATATATATATATATATACATATATATATATATATATATATATATACATATATATATATATACATATATATATATACATATACATATATACATATATATATATACATAGATATATATATATACATATATATATATACATATATATATATATACACATATAGATATATATATATACATATATATATATATACATATATATATATATACATATATATATATATACATATATATATATATACATATATATATATATATATATATATATAGCAACTTATATTTTCTATTAATATGCAGTTATGTATATTTATAAGTTGTATATAGTGATTTTTTGCATATACTTATAGATTTATGGATATACAATGAACAGTTATGTTTATACATTATTATGTGTGTATACAAATATACACATGTATATGTAATTTTGATATAGTATATGCATTCAATTATGGTATTTAATATCAGATATATATAGTTATATATAATACTGAGTACCATATAATAGTTATGTATACACAGCTATGTGTATAAACTATTTGAAAACTAGGTATAATGGTAAAATTGATTGTGTTAGAGAATACAGATATAAATTTATACATCAGAGTATATAAAATGGTTTGATTTATGATTGAATAATGTCTCATATTTCTTATAAGGTTATTTGTTTATTAATATATATAAAGTGCTCTACAAGTTATAATTATATAGACCTTGGACTAATATATATATATATATATATTGGCTTTAATAATAAAAGAATATAATTAAATCCTGGCTAAATATAATTAATGGCATGTTAGTATGCTATGAGATCTAGTTAATAGGATATACATAATTCCCTACTACATAATGATGTATATACTATTTGACCCTCTCTCTCTCTTTATATATATATATATATATATAGAGAGAGAGAGAGAGCATTGATGTATATAAATAATTTATTGTGTACAAGGTATCAACTAAGGGAGTAAAATCAAAACCATGCCAAGTGTGTCTATATATTTTGTTATGGAAGTTTAGGTACTGTGTGCAATTATAATCAAAATCGACTATATATAGGTATGAGTTTATTTGGTACAAAGACTATATTAAATACCATATTGATTATACCATATCTACTTAATATATTGTATATAAAAATATTCATTCATAAGTATACTTGTATTACAAGATAATGTAACTCATAACATATTACTAAATATTGATCTAGTGGTTAGTGGTTAGTATGTGTTATGATTGTTCCATTAATGGTTAGTATATTACATATTATCTGATTGAAATTTTTTGTATGGTGGATGCCATGAGTGTACTAATATGTACAAGTACATATACATATAAAGTAGTGCATGTGATTAGTACCTATATTTATAGTTCTATTCATAGTTCAAAATTAAGTCATAAACTTCTAAAGAACAAAACACTACTTATATATGTATACAACCCCTTAAAAATATAACAAATTTTTAAAATGGAAGATTACATGTTCATGAGAACTATGACTCTCTTTAGCATGATTGGTTGGTTGTAATTGAGTAGTGTGTATATAAATTGATGGACTATTGTATTAGTGTTTGTTATAGAATATATTGTATTTGATTCTACTTATGGAAATTAAAATATGCAGTCTAAAAATAAGATATAGCTAGATGGTATGAATTGTACTTTTTATGCTTATTTTTAAGTGATAAATCATATAATAGAGATTTATTCATACATTTGATGGATTAAATTTATGCATTTTAATCATTCTTGTGTTTAGCATATTTTATATCTATTAGTAGGAAGTAATCCTTATGAATATATTGGTTATATTTTTGTTAATTAAATCTCATATTATTGGTATTGAGTAAGTAATGATATAGACTTCACTAGCTTACTAGCATCATCAATGCCAGATAAAGGTAATCTGATCAAGTGGTGTGTATGAAATTGATTGATCCTAGAGATTAACTATTAAAAAAATTGATAAAAATAATGTTAGTTACATATTTTTATTTTATATGTATGATTTACATATTTATGTAATATCATGTTAAAATGAATTTATTTATGGTTCACTTCATGTTATTAGAAATAATGCAACACACACATACTAACTTGTCTCTCTATATTCTTGCACCATTACTATCTACTAATCTAAAAAGGGAGGGCCATTCCTTGATAGGGAATTATGTGAGATATCGATGGTATATGATTGGTGTGGAAAAGAACTCATATGATGCTCTCCCTTCCCACAATTTTACTTTTGTGGAGATGACACTTGAGATTTCCATAGATACTGGAGTTTAGGGAACTCATGCATAATGAAGCCTTGTATCTTATATATTGTATGATATTTATCGTTATTGAGACATTATTTATGATGAGATGTAATTATTTACCTATCTATACATTAATAACAATGGTTGTATCATGATATCAGTCATGGATAGATATTTGTAATTAGTTTCTACATTCAATTATGTTTTGTTTAATATGATGTTAGTGATCAGTAATAGATACTTATTACATGCTTATTTTATAGTTAAGATAATACACTATTTTAGCTAGATCACTAATTATATTCTCATGGTAAATTCTAATGTAAGAATACGTTGATTAAATTTTAAAACATAATTACATTATTCTAAGTGGATTTCAGTGGGGATGTTATATGTGGTATCAAATCTATGACTCCAACTCTAGGACTTAATGAGTCCACTAAAATTTTTGTATCCTTCTATTTATCAAAAATAAGAATAGTGAAAGCTAAAACATCCATACAAGGTACTTAAAATGTCAATTATAATAACCCTCCATTTTATTCTAACTAATTTTTCGCTAAGCAAGCAGCAAAGTTGGATCAGACTCACATAGTCATGAATGAGACTAGTGATCGAATTTCAGCCCTAGAGTAGGAAGTTCATGGCCATGAAGAGGAAGAATACCGGGATGAACCTAAATAACATCCCACCAAGTAGGAAAACCATTAATAAGTAAGATCATAGGTAGCTACAAAGTTTACTAGAGGTATGAAAAAGGTGAATCCACATGATAACTATGGCACTATTTTGGGTGATAGAGTTGAGCATGGTTGACTAAGATGGAGATGTATTTTGAGATTCAAAAATACTTCGAGGTCACTAAATTAGTTTTTGGATCTTATAAATTAGATGGTGTAGTAGCAACATGGTGGGCCAACAAGAATTTGGAAATGAATCATAATCCAACCACCATAATTTTATAGAAGTTTGTGATATTGTTCGGATCATAGTGGATTTTATAGTTATACTTTGACCAATAAATGTATAGATTTATAGAATCTAAATCAAGAAGACTTATCAGTGAATGAGAACTGATAATAGTTCACTAAACTTATGAAGTATATACCTCAGTACTAGGCAGATGAGAGGTTCAAAATTAAGAATTTTATCATTGGAGAGGTAAACATCCATGGACCATCTACCATGGACCAGGTCTTTTAAAAGTCATTAAAATTAAAATAAAAGAAAAAAATATCTTTCATAGGCCAAGGACAAGTTTAAAACAAAATTTGGAAGTTCTAAACCAACTTTCAAAAAGAATAACTAGATGTATAGGAGTGGAGACTATAGGATTCAGTTTAAAAATAAGAATGTAAAATTCAACAATAGTTTAGGCAATGAGAAAATAGGGAATGGTTTCAAATGAAACTAAAAATCTAACAAAAAAGGACCACCTAAAGGTTGATTCCTTTGTGGAGGTGACCATTATGCTCATGAATGTATACAGAATAAGTTAAAACACAAAGGTCCTATTCCTTAATAGGTAAATTTTTAGTCATTTATTCATGTGGTATTTGATAATCAGCAAGCTAAATTCTAAGCTTCACCTATAGAGCTATCAATTATTTTGTTTAAATATTTAGTTTATATTTTGATAGATATAGGGGCTACAAAATATTTTATAACTATTAAAATTCTAAATAAGTTATCTAGAAAATCTAGAGTAATGGAAAAGGCATGGTTGATACAATATGAGAATGATTTAAGAGTCAAGGTTGACAAGTGTTTAGTTAAAGAAGATATTAGGTTATCTAAATTTATAACAGTAATAGATCTTTATATAGCATCACTAGGGTCATATAATGTGATCCTAGGAGTCAAATTTCTTGCGAAGCATAAGGCCAAGCTTGAATTCTACCTGAAGAAGGTTGAGTGTCTAAATGATTTTGAAAATTAGACACAAATTCAAAGTGAAAAGAGAAAGTTAAGTTTTAAGAAGATTTATGAAATGAAACTCAAAAATGCTCAAAGAAAAGGATGTTAAACATTTATCGTCAAGAGAAATGAAATAGAGTAATCTAAGGAACTATCTTTTGAATATTATACATTCTTTAGAAATTTCCATGATGTTTTTTTGGAAGAATTACTAGGATTTCCTCCTAAACATGAATTTGATTTCTCTATCGATATCATATATAGATCAAAACCACAGTCTAAAGCACCATACAATATGATAACCACTGAAGTGGCTGAATTGAATGCTCAAATTTAAAAATTGTTTTCAAAAGGATTGATCAAGCTAAGTGTGTCACCATGGGGTACACCAGTTGTCTTCATCAAGAAGAAGAATGGTACTCTTCAGCTTTTCATAGATTATAGATTGTTGAATAAGGAAACTATCAAAAATAGGTATTTACTACCTCGTATAGATGATATTTTTAATTAGATGCGAGGGGAGATGGTCTTTTCTAACATTGATCTTAGATCAATATATCATCATCTAAGGATAAGGGATGGAGATATTCCTAAGATAATGTTTAGAACTCATTATGGGCACTATGCATTCATAGTGTTAATATTTGGGTTAGTAAATGCTCCAGTGGCATTCATGAATCTCATAAATAGTGTGTTAAAATATTGTCTAGATTTTTTTATTTTGGTCTTTCATGATGACATTCTTATATAATCTAAGAATGAATAAGAACACCTTCAACATCTGGAATTGGTTATGCAATAGTTGTAGAAGCATAAGTTATATGACAAGTTATTTAAATGTGTATTTTTTCAAGAGAGAGAGAGTAAAATATCTAGAACATATTATTTTTATAGATGGTATTTTAGTAGATTCAACAAAGATAAGAGATATTATGGAGTGGAAAGCATCAAAGAATGTGCATGAGGTGAGGATTTTCATAGAATTAGCAAGATATTATAAGAATTTTTTTTCAAATTTTTCTAAGATAGCTAATCTAATTAGCTCTCTACAGTTTAAAAACCAAAGTTTTATCTGATTAGACAAGTGTGAAGTAGCTTTTCAAGAATTAAAAAGGAGGCCTAATTCGGTAACAATGCTAAAATTTTATGATTCCAATGGTAAATTTTTAATGATCACATGTGTCTAGGGATGGGCTAGGACTGCTTATACAAGATGGTGTAGTTGTAGCTTATAAATCAAGGAAGTTAAATCCTTATGAGGTGAACTATGCCTCTAATGGCCTGTAACTTGAAATAATTACACATACTTTGCATGTTTGATGGCATTATCTATTGGAAAACTTGTTTGAGCTCAAAATTGATAAATTGGGACTCAAGTACATCTACACCCAACTGAATCTTAATGTCTTCCAGAGATGATGGATAGAATTATGGTCTAGTTATAATTTTGATATCAACTATATCAACGCAAGGAAAATAGAATAGATGATGCACTTAGTTGTAGGAGGTACATAATAGTTATGGCTACTATCAAGAGTACTTTTAGGGATTGAGTGATCAAATTATTGTTAGGAGATGAATTCTATGATCAAATCAAAAAATCATTATCTAAGAATGCATAGATTCATAAGTATAAAGATTTAGATTAGATAACGATTATCTTTTACGATACAATGGAAGGATATATGAGCCAGATTAGGAGAATCTGAGGAGCAAAATGCTAAAAGAACTACATGATGTTTCATATTTAGAACATTAAGGAGTAACCAAGCTCATAGTATATCTTAGACTACTTTAATTCTAGAAATGAATAAAGAAAGATGTAGTCAATTTTGTGTCACATTATTTGGAATGTCAATGAGTGAAAGCTGAATATGTGCATCTGGTTGGACTATTACATCCACATGATATACCAAAATAAAAATAGTAGGTGATCAATATGAACTTTGTCTAAAGTTTCCTATTATCATGAAATAGACATGACATGATCTTTATTATAGTTGACAAACTAACCACAGTGGCTCATTTTATACCAAGTAATTTGACAAATGATGCACCTACTCTTGGAAAGATATTCATAAAAAAAGTGTATCAATTACATGGATTCTTAGAGAAGATCATTTCAGATCATGATCTAAAGATGACTTATATATTTTAGTTAACTCTAAATTCAACTTTGAGTACGTAATTAAACTTCAGCACTACATATCACCTAGAGATTGATGGTTAAACGGAGTGAGTTAAATAAAGGATTTACTTTATATGTATTACATGGATCAGTAGTATAAGTATGAATATTATATTTTGTTGGTTAAGTTTACTTACAATAACTCATACCAATCATCTTTGAAGATGGAACTATTTGAATCATTGTATGTAAGAAGGTGTAGGACACCAATCAGGAGGGATAGGTTGGAAGATGAGGTAGTCTTTGAATCTAGGATGCTTTCATAAATGGAAGATTAAGTCAGAATAATCAGATAGATATTGGCTAAGATCAATGATAAAAAATAGAGTTATGTTGATTTAAAGAGGATAGATAGGTAGTTTTCAGTAGGTGATAAAGTGTTCTTGTGGGTTAAGCCACAAAAGAGCTCGATTAAATTCAAGAAGTTAGTGAATCTTTTACTAAGATATTGGGACCTTTCGAGGTGTTAAAAGTGTTCAATCCTGTAAAGTATAGAATTGTATTGACACCATCCCTATCTCTATTGCATAATGTCTTCTATATTTTTTATCTTAAAAAGTATGTAGTTGATCTTCACATGTGTTGGATTGAAATGTTTTGCAGTTTCTAGATCCTGGAGTGGTCATGGTATAACCAATCAAAATAATTGACACTCAAATTTCATTTACATAATAGGAAGATGTCACAATACAAGGTCTTATGGGACCAATACTCTGGGGATAGTTCTACTTGGAAGCACTATGATGAGTTTTATAAGCTATTTCTACATTTATTTGATTTGATTTGATATTTCATACTATGTTATTTTATTGTTGAATAATATTTTTTAAAATTGAAACTAATGTTTGAATAAGTGTCATCGGGATGATGATCAACTTTAGGTAGGAAGAATGTTACATCTTGATTTCTCATTAGATAAATTTACTTAATTAACCATTGATTTTTATGGTCATAAATTTGATTTGATTACTATTATGGGAAAGTTATATGTTTCTTTGATTTCATGATGGCATTGTTATGAGTTAGTTGTAGTGTATATTCTTTACATTGTATTCATATTGATTTATTATTTTAACAATATTTTATGATATAAATGTCATGATGTATGAACTAACTACTTTTTTTCATGAGTTGGACATAGGAGAGATTTATCTCTTAGAGCATGATGGAGGGAGAGCATCATCAGAGAGAGTAGCATAGATGGAGGTGTTGGGGGATGACATAGAAATGTCTAGAAGCCTACACATACCACATTAAATAATACATATTAAATGCATTGTTTGAATGACTAATGTTAGTACATTTTTTATTATTCTTTGCATTTAGATAATTATTTATGCATACTAGTTGTGTATTAGTGTAGTTTAATGCTTATGTGAAATTAATCTTGTGTGATTATGTTTATATCATGCTAATGTGTTCATGACTCTTAATATTTTTATAAATGTAAATTTATGTGAACATGTATGTAAACTATCCCTCATGACTTTGAAATATTTTAGAACATAAGTTAGTTATCTTTATGGTACTTTGGGAATGCCAATTATTGTTGAAAAGACATAGATAGTCTGCGTAATGTGATTTATCATTTTTGGATAAAAGAATATGATTGACCTTATATTAATTATATTGTTGAGTAGGCCATTATGATTAGTTATGCATTATCTATTATTAAGTCATATTATGAATAGGTAATTGGAAAATTAAAAAATAGAAAAGTGAATAAAACAATTGTGTTATTAGTAATTATATTCTATTGTATTATAATTAGAATAAAAATGAATAAATCAATAAAATAGGAAAACATAAAAAAAGAGACAAAAACATTTAATAAAAGAAAGAAAGTTGGTGACTTAGTTTTTTGGAAAGTTTATATATATATATATATATATATAATAGGAAAACATAAAAAAGAGACAAAAACATTTAATAAAAGAAAGAAAGTTAATAAAAGAAAGAAAGTTGGTGACTTAGTTTTTTGGAA